>JALMQS010000070.1:21101805-21365206 GCA_024734495.1 Forficula auricularia
TTGTATACATTTTTCATTTTTTTATTCCTTATTTTCTCAGAAACTGTGTTGTAACTATCAATCAAAAGTGTCTTAAAATATGTATTGGTTATTGTTTAATGTTAGTTTAGTATTTTATAAAAATTCTAAAAAGGGTTTCTTAATTATAATTAAATATGTATGTAAATTTTCCGATATCCCGAGTATAGTGCAATGCTAAAAGTGCCCCCAAAACTTTTTTTTTTAAATTTGACACGCCGTTTACCCGCGCGCGCAATCTTAGATTTATAGTAGTAAGAATTCAATCACTCTAACCGTTTACATTCAGTACTTTTTGAGATAGCAAATGGTAAAAAAACATCTGAACCGTCTAAAAACGATGTTTTTTGAAATCAGGAGATGCCTTTGAAAAAAAGTTTTAAAAGTCATATGAAATGAAACATTGACTTGTCACATGACATGGAGGCGAATTTTAAAATGTTTGAAATGTTAGAATCACTCCGTTTGCCGTTTACCCGCGCGCAATATTAGATTTATAGTAGTAAGAATTCTTCACTTGAACCGTTTACCCGCGCTCACTCCACCTACTCCGAGCAATTTTAGGTAGATAGATTGTATTAAGAAGCCATTGGTTAGAAAATAATAAGATAGTATCATCTATTAAATCCGATGGAATGGATTATTTTTAATTATATGTCAGAAGATTTGTTTATCACCCCCTTGGGAATCGAACGCGACTGCCAGTAACAACAATCCGGGCCATCTGGTTCACCTACGGGATGCGAACCTCTCTGACATTATGTAAACACGTTAAATATTTTACTCAAAGATTGTTATCTTAATTTGTAAAATTTCGCGATCTAGTGATTCTAAATTTAAACATATAGCAATGCCATATAATTTAGATAAAGGTCGTTGAGTGTTTCGGATTTTGAAGAGATCCAACAATATTACAAATTAAGATAACAATCTTTGAGTAAAATATTTAACGCGTTTACATATGTCAGAGAGGTTCGCACCTCACAGGTGAGCCAGATGGCCCGGATTACTGTTATTGGCACTCGGATTCAATTCCCGAGGGGTGGAAAAACAACCCTTCTGACATATAATTAAAAATAATCCATTCCATCGGATTTAATAGATGACACCATCTTATGATTTTCTACGTAAAATTGAATCTATTACCATCGCTAAATTGAAATCTTCCTGATTAATTAATTGTTCTTTTTTTTAACTTTAAAAACCATTAATAGTTCATTGCAAATATTATATATATATATATATATATATATATATATACATATATATATATATATATATATATATATATATATATATATTAAATGGAGAGAGGAACGGAGAGGGAGAGGAGGTGAGATCCAATCGACTTGATTGGGGAATAATGGAATTGAAATAATTATCGGAAAAGAGGTTTTTTTATCTAATTAGATTTTTCCTCTTATTAAAAACAAGGACTAAAGATAAATAAGGACACTCGATGGTGGAGAAGCAATCTCCGAAATCGAAGCTAAAATACATGGTATACATTAATTAATGTAAAATAATTGGTTTAATAAATTTAATTGATTAAATTGATTAAATATAGGAAATTGAGGGAGGAGAGGGGGAGATGAGATTACCAATCGACTTGATTGGGGAATAATGGAATTAAAATAATTATCGGAAAAGAGGTTTTTTTATCTAATTAGATTTTTCCTCTTATTAAAAACTAGGACTAAAGATAAATAAGGACACTCGATGGTGGAGAAGCAATCTCCGAAATCGAAGCTAAAATACATGGTATACATTAATTAATGTAAAATAATTGGTTTAATAAAATTTATAAAAAAAAAAAAAAAAATATAGGAAATTGATTGGAGAGTGGTGGGAGAGAGGGAGAGGAGGTGAGATCCAATCGACTTGATTGGGGAATAATGGAATTGAAATAATTATCGGAAAAGAGGTTTTTTTATCTAATTAGATTTTTCCTCTTATTAAAAACAAGGACTAAAGATGAATAAGGACACTCGATGGTGGAGAAGCAATCTCCGAAATCGAAGCTAAAATACAAGGTATACATTAATTAATGTAAAATAATTGGTTTAATAAAATTTATAAAAAAAAATATAGAAATTTTAGTGTGAGGAGGAGGAGATGGAGGAAGGATACCAATCGATTTGATTGGGGAATAATGGAATTTAAATAATTATCGGAAAAGAGGTTTTTTTATCTATTTAGATTTTTCCTCTTATTAAAAACAAGGACTAAAGATTAATAAGGACACTCGATGGTGGAGAAGCAATCTCCGAAATCGAAGCTAAAATACAAGGTATACATTAATTAATGTAAAATAATTGGTTTAATAAATTTATAGGAAATTAATTTTTCTTTGATATGTTCCCTTAGAGTCTTAGAGGTTTTAAAGAATAACTATGTAAAAACTTGTCCCAATCGGACAAAGAGTTCAGATTTTTAAAAACCATCACCGTATGATGTTTGGTCAAATTTAATCTTTTAATCTCAATATAAAATATCTAATTATAAAATTTAGTTTTAATAAATTCATTGATTTTCGAGGTAGAGCGTAAACAAAATTTGATAACACACGCACTAAATAACAGACATTTTGACAAAATAATTAATATCTCTTAAGATATCCATTTTTCGATGTTCATTATAGCAGACTTTATTGTAGACCAAAACACCACGAATTCGCTCAATTGTTTTTTTATCAAAATGAAATCTGCCGTTTTTGAGATATTTCGGAAATAGGAAATAAAAATTACTTATTTCATCCATGATTACACAATATTTCACCACATTCACCGTGAATTAAAAATTGATCGTCGGTGTTATGTCAAAATTACTCAAGAGACTACCCAAATAGAGATTAAGATTATATGTAATAATCATCCGATTAAAATTTTAATACAGATATTGAATTTAGAGAAAAATAAATACTTAAAACATGGAAACTTTAAGTTCGTATTTTTTCTTTATGGTAGCAGTGGCTTTGACAACCCGACAGACAGACATTGTATCGACACTAATAGGGTTTGTGTTACTTTTGTATGGAACCCTAAAAATCGACTCAAAATATCTACTATAGAATTGTTTTAACGTAAATTGTGCTGAGTCAATTCTAAATCCATGTTCCAATTCTTATTTGTAAGCCCGTATCTCCCCTATAAAAGATGAAAAGGTTTCTTTTGAGGGGAGCAGGTGGATTGCTAGCCACATTAGATGTCAATTTTTCTTGGGATTCATCTGGCCTCCTGGACCCTGGATGGCTACCGCAATATTTCTTTTTTTTTTTTTTACATTTGAAAGCCGATGCCAGGAAAACATGTTTAATATTTTTCCGAGACTGCGTTTACATTGAACCTGCATCAG
This sequence comes from Forficula auricularia, assembly GCA_024734495.1. Classification (NCBI taxonomy): domain Eukaryota; kingdom Metazoa; phylum Arthropoda; class Insecta; order Dermaptera; family Forficulidae; genus Forficula; species Forficula auricularia. The sequence continues at coordinate 21,105,178 of JALMQS010000070.1, forward strand.
GAATCAGGGGGAGGCCATCAAGGCTTCAAGCTTACTTTATGGGAAAGCAAACAAGCCCAAGAAGAGCAATCAATGCCAGGCCAGAAGGATTAAAAAATACAAAGATGTTCAAATGTTCAAAACGAGTTATTATATTATTATTATTATATTTTTTTCTTTATTCTATTTTTTGAATATAAAAGACAAACCGAAACATTCACTCAGAGAGAAACGATACAGTGGAAAATATATTAATAAGGTAGACAAGTATTGACTAATCTTTCTACGTCACGAAACACTTGATTAATTTAAAAAATTGTACAAGACCAAAATCTCTTGGAACATTATATGAAGATTGAAAATATTCTAGAATATACGTTTTGAATATAAGAGATTGCGGCTAGAAATAGCTTTTAAATTTCTAAGAAAATCATATTAGGTTTTAATATATTACTAGATTCGAGATTAAATAGATTATTTTATCATTATATGTAACAAGTGTTGTTTTTGGTCTAAGGTTGCTTATTTCGGCCCGCGGGTTCGTTTACTGAGCGAATAAAAACAACTCCCTCTGACATATAATTAAAAAATAATTCATTCTATCTCGGATTTAATAGATGAGAACACAGTGTGATTTTTTTAGAAGTACCTATACCGTTTTATTAAAAATTATTAGCAAAAATCAGGAACCGCTGTAGGTCCTACTTAATGGGGAAATAAATTTGAATGGGATGAGGGTAAAAAATAATACTTCTCACGTTCTGACATATAATTAAAAATAATTAATATCCCGGATCTAATAGAGGACATTCTCATGTGATATTCTTGAGGAATAAATTTCTTATTCTTTTGGAAGAAAAGATAGGAACTAAAAAAAGATTACAGATTTTCAAGAGTATAATTTCCTAGCTAGTAAGCTATTTATACATAATTTCACGAAACATCTGACAGGCTAGCAGTTTGCCCCAGCAGTTCAAACCAATTCTGGTCCCTTGATAAGTATGTAAAAAGAAATTTTATAAACTCATCATTTCCCCTCTCAATCTCTCCGACAACTCGGTAGCAATTGACGCCTCCAACAAAGCCGAAGCTTTTTTTGCCTCATATTTCGCGTCCAACTCAAACCTGGACGACAAAGAGCTTGAACCACACACATACCTCCTCCAGTATTAATATAATGCCAGATACTGTTTTCAGGATACCAGCAATTCTAAAGATCATGCGGAATCTAAAGACCCAACTCTTCGGCAAGCCCCGACGATATCCCTGCCATTCTCATTAAAAAATGCGCCCCTGAACTTGCTCCTATACTATCTAAATTATATAATCTCTCCTATAACTCCGGAACGTTTCCAGAGGCTTGGAAACTAGGCAGAATCCAACCAATTAAGAAAAAAGGCGATTCTTTCAACATAAAAAACTATCGACCCATATCAATCACTTCTGTCCTATCCAAAATCATGGAAAAAGCCATCAACGAGCAAGTTCTACGACACTTAGAGTCAAATAAATTTATCCACGATAGGCAATACGGCTTCAGGCAATCCCGGACGACCGGTGACATCCTAGCATATGTAACTCATATCTGGAACAAAACCCTGGAGGCAGGGAATGAGACCCTCGCGGTAGCCTTAGACATTTCAAAAGCCTTCGATATGGTCTGGCACAAAAATCTTCTTGCCAAATTGACCTCCGTCAGCCTTGAACCGAAACTCTGTAAGTTGTTCGAAAGTTTTCTTTCAGACCGTAGTATTAAGGTTGTCATCGATGGAATATCATCTTCCCCCTTCCACACCAACGCTGGAGTTCCTCAGGGATCGGTTATCTCCCCTACGCTTTTTCTTATCTATATCAACGACCTTCTAAACTTGCCCTCCAATCCGGTACATTGTTACGCAGATGACAGCACCCTACATAACGCCCCTGCATCGCATAAAAACCGTGCAGACATTGCCTCCTCAATTAATTTAGACTTATGCAAACTTAAAAACTGGGGATCCCAAAACTTAGTTAACTTCAATGCAGTGAAAACTCAGTGTTGCCTTATTTCTAGGCGCGTCGACAGAAACCTCCCAAACATATCATTCGACTCAAACTCACTAGAATTCAGGGATAAAATTTCAATGCTAGGCGTAACTCTAGGGTCTGGCCTTTCATGGAATGACCATATCTCAACCACTGCTAAAGCTGCAGCGCGCAAGCTTGGTCTCCTATTTAGGTCTAGACGCTGTTATACTCCCAGTCAACTTCTTATACTGTATAAGGCTCAAATTCGTCCCTGTCTCGAATATGGCTCTCATCTGTGGAGGGGTGCCTCCAAGCATTCTCTTGCTACACTGGATGCGATTCAGAAGCGAGCAATTAAACTAATAGGAGACCCGGCTCTAACCAACTCACTCGACTCCCTGGCTCACCGAAGAACCGTTTCTGCCCTTTCCCTGTACTACAGATACTATCACGGTGTCTGTTCAGTCGAGCTGAAATCAATTATCCCCCCTAAAGCCCTCTTTACGAGAAACACGCGGTTTTCGAACGCTCAGCACCCCTTCGCTGTCAAATTGGATAAAAGTCGAACAAGCGCTTTCGCCAACTCTTTTATCCCTATGACCTCCAGAGACTGGAACTCGCTCCCTGCCACCATCTTTCCCGCGACTTATAACCTTCTAGCTACTTAAGACCCGTATCCACAGATACCTTCGACCCCGCCCAGCCCATAAAATTCTTTCTTCTTCTTTTCACGATGGAGGGGCCAACCCAGGCCTTTAGGGGTTGCACTTTTTTGGTGTAACTCCTTCTCTCATCATTTTCATAAAAAATAGAAACCCCTCGAATCGAATTAAGTTAAATTTGTCAAGTAATAACAAAAAATCAATTAAAAATTGCTGATTATTATTATATGAGACTAGGTTTTCGAAGATAATATCATGAGTTTTATAATATTTCGCAAATTTAAAGATTCAGGGGGAAATGTTATCTGAATGAAATATAATTGTAACTGAAAAAAACTTACCAAATATCAGCCGAACTGCTTAACTAAGCTTAATTGAAGTTATCTTCAATAAATCTGGAACAAAAGAAATATTTCATATTAGAAAAACGAAGATTTTTTTAGAAAATCTTTAATTATTGTATAAACAAGGGAGGTCAAAAAAGAATGTTTAAAAAATAAGACTATGTATATTAGAACCTACTTAAAGTTTTTAACAAGGAACTTTTTGAGACTTTTTTAATACAACTTGCTCTCACATACTTAGGATTCCGCACATTTTTATTTCCAAAATAAATGGAATATCGAATTAGTTTTTATTGGTATTTTATTGAAATAAAATAGAAATTTTTGTAGAACTTTTTCATAATTTCACGATCACTTGTTTGGAAATTCATCTTTAGGTACAAAAAAATGTAAAAATGAGTAAATTTATTTTAATTATATTAATAGAAAAATTTCATCTTTAATTTCTAATACACTACTTGTTTCTAACTCAATTAAAACTCGATTTATCGCCAAGAACAAGTAAAACTACATTTTTCGTCTATTGTAAAATTTTAAAAATATATAGTTAGTTTATTTGGCTATAAATCGCGTTCTAATTCTAAAATTTAATAATTTCTCTGTAATGAGAATACAACTATTTTTTCACACAAATGAACTTTCTACGGCTTTCTGTTCTTGAGTTTAATGTGTATCGTAATCCAGACACCTGAAAATCAACTTAAATCAGAGAAGCTAGTTTCCATTCTACCAATATAAATTATAAAATAAGTAAAAACTTTCTAAAAACATGGCAAAAGAAAAGGGGGGGAGGGGGGTCGTAAAAGGGGATTCAATGCAAAAAGGATATAAATTGGATCCCGTTATCTACTCATATTAAACGAGCAAAAATTGTATATTTATTTGTATATATATTTGTTTTTATATTTATTTATATATATATATATATATATATTTGTATCTTGGTTATATTTTGAAAACGACTGTACCGATTTTGATGAAATTCACGAGTTAGGGGGTTTTGGGGTGACAATTCGATCTGTCACGGTCTCATCTTCGACAAAATTGTTTTTGATGGGTTTTTTCGTAATAAAATTAATTATTCTCAGGTAGACAAATCCCATTCTTAGGGTTTTAAAAAAGTTTCCCTTTTCCTTTTATACCCAGGCAGACAATGGGTTGTTTGTTTCATTGTTCTAAAAGGCCTTGAAGAAGTATTGTGATTGTGGATTTTAACATATTTTGTTCTCCATAAACGTTAGAAATATTAATAAACGTTTTATAATTGTTTTTATAAAGAACTTTATTTATTTAATAGAATAAAAAATAATCAAGAATTTATTTAAAAATATATTTCTCATAAGCAGGTCCCAATTTTCTGAAAAAACAACACATTTTGATTTTATTAACAATTGGATGAATAAAAATGAATCATATGGTTGAATCAAAACAGGTGGAGGAGGTGGGGTGCAGTGGTGGGGGATCCGGAGGTAGGGCGAGGTTTCGGGGGTGGGGTTAAGCGGGGTGGGGCCATAGTGGGCGAATACTATTTATATTTGTATTTTTTTAATTTGAAAACGGCGCTCAAATAAAAATCGACCTTTTTATCAGAATTTTAAATTAAAAATAATATTAAAATAAAGGTTTTAACTGAAGGAAAAAGTTACCGAGCATCGCTCAGTGCCTCCAGGTACTGAATAACTTAAGAAAGCAACAAAACAAATCGTCAATTTTAACTTTTTAAGATAATACCACCATCTAATTCCTTAAGATGAAACCTTACCACAAAAATATCGGAACATTTATTTTAAATGGAATTATAAGAAAACGCAGTTTTCATATCGACATTATGCAAAAAATGACCAAGTGCAGCTCGTAAAGAAAAAATGAAAGATTAGCAAAACGTCCTCCGTTATTGGTCATCTGATGCTTAACTATTGACATTGATTTTTAACAATATTAACTTTTATGTTTAATTATTGAAGTTTGCAGTAATAGTAATTTAGCATAGACTCTCGTCAAGCCCCTAAAAATAGTGCATTTTCGAATTATGCAAAACTAAAAAATTAGGTAAAAAGGAAGCTTTGGGGGATAATTTATGCTATTATGTCGATTGGGTTGTTGGGGTTTGTGGTCTGAACCCTTCACATGTTTACTGTAGGAATGGATGTCGACACGCCGAAATATGGCCTGAAGGAACCTAGCAATTTTATTGACCTGACAAAAGATTGCACCTTTGAGTTTGATAAGTGGATTGCATGTGGGGGATAAGAACTTTGATTTTTTTGTCCAACCAGGATATTACTTGCTGATTCGGGAGAGATCGTACATTTTTGTAAAATATTCATATTCAGTGGGTTGAAGGAATTATATCAGTCAAAGTAGGGATGCACCGGGTACAATAAAATTCCCAGAATAAAACGTTTGGTCTACGGAAATATATAAATCGTTGTTAACATTAATAAATATAATTGTTATCATTATTATATAAATTCAAGATGTTAAGGTTGATATTTAACTTACAATTATACACTTATTACAATAAGCACATGCGCTTGAACCTAGTTTTCTCAACACTAAGAAATTTAACTTCATGTAGATTGTGTCGTGCTTGCACCCGAGGTTCAGAGATAATGATCTTATACAAATTTTATTATATATATAAAATAAATATATGATTCTTATTAGAGGTGAGTTTTAATCTCATTATCATTTATTTATATTTAAATAGGCCAAATAAGGTTTAATTACTAATTACTATATTTTCAATATATATTTTTTATTATTTCATTATATTGCTATCTGTTTTACATTTCACATTTTTTTACTTTATCTTTATGTATAAATTTTTTTTAATTTTCAATTTAATAAAACAATAAAATTTAGGCCGAAACGTTTTACTCTGGGAATTTTATTGTTCCCGGTGCATCCATACTTTGACTGATATAACTCCTTCAACCTACTGAATATCATCACAGCCACGATCTCCAACAACAATATTCTTATTATAAACCAACCGGTCTAATCTACAATCACATACAAAAATTATTTCACATTGTATTGGTTTTTCTTTTGCAACAATTTTTAATTGTGTATTTGATTTTTTCGATGAACACTTGAAGTTTCTTCACGGAGCACCAGTGTTCCGCGGATCATGGTTTGAGAACCATGGTAGAAGAGGATTCAACAATGTTGAAAATAAGCCCAGGCATATGATACAATATCGAAACAGGAGCAAATTTCCCTTCTTTATAATAGCGAACTTCTGAAAAGTTAATAAAACGTTGATTTTTAATTAAGAGAAAAAAGGTAGTGAAAATGGAGTAGTATAATTCGATTCGCCACTCTTTTATTGAATGTCAAATTGAATAGGAATTCTTCGACGGTTGTCTTTCTTTCTCTGTTCTCTGCTAGGTGACAATCAATCCAATTGATATTCATTTAATAAAAATGATGCAGTACATAAAAGAGAGGATTAAATGGGGTGCCCCCGGGGGAGAGGGTTTTAAAGCCAAGGGTTCTTCTGTTGGTGACATGCAAAGCAAGGGTCACAATAAATACCCTTCCTTCCCTCTGGGTGGGATCAGATTATAAACTAATTTCGCAAGAGACACTATATTTAGAGTTGGAAATAAATTGTCCACCCGTCAAATTTTAATCTTATTATTATTACTCTATTATTATTTAGCTCTGATGGGATTGATGGGAACAGAAGAAGATTATTGACCAAATCATTTAATAAAGATGGGTATATCCATGGGCTAGAATGATAATCACTTTAATATAAAAAGAAAAGAAAGAAAAATTGTTTATGTGAATGTGCAAAATATTTTTTGAAATTTGTATTCTGATGATTTTCAATGGTAGATAAGGAAGATAACAAGAAAATTTAGACGAATGCGTTGGATGACTATTTGAAGCCCTAAAGAAGTCGGCAAAGTAGACGAAACGTTGCCTGATAAATAAAAAAGTTACACATAAAAACTTGTCCTTATTTTCTTATTATAAACTTTCAAATTAATACAAATTATGGTCGGAAATGATAATAATTATTTTTTTGATCGTAAGTGTATAAATAAATACACTTCTGTTCCAAGATTTAAAATAATAAATTTCCTTATTACTAGTAAATTTTATTTGTCATGAACTATTAGTGGGTTTAAAAATTATAAAAATCACGTCGACATCGTAGTGCAACCCTATTATAATAAGTATAGATAACTTCAACCAAATTGAAGTAGTTTTTGGAGACGGACTGATAAGTGAATTGAGAGGAGTCCAAAATTCAAAAAAGAGAGATAATTATAGCTTGATCATTAGTTGATAATTAGTCCATATAACATTTAACTTATAATAAAATAAATAAACTGCAACGAATCGATGCTAAACTTGATCCAAATTCATTTGAAATATTGATATTTTTATTCCTTTATTATTAATCAGATATCACTTGCTATATGCAGGCCATGTTGACTTAAATTCAAAAATAGCAATTGATTCTCATCTATTACTTGAGGAATAACCATTCTCCAATGGATTTTAAACGTTTCGGTTATTATTGGTAACCATTCCTGAAGACATGGAGGAATCGAGTTAAAATAAAAAATAAGCATCTATTCTCATCTTATACTTGAGGAATAACAATTCTACATTGGATTTTTGACGTTTTGATTATTATTGGTAACCATTGCTGAAGTCATGGAGGAATCGACTTAAAATAAAAAATAACTATCTATTCTCATCTACTACTAGAGGAATAACCTTATTGCATTCCATTTTTGATGTTTTGATTATTAATGGCAACCTCTAATGAAAACGTGGAAGAATCGACCTAAAACCAAAAAGACTAAATTCTTTTTTGGTAAATAACTCAAGCTTCGCATTGGATAAAGTAAAAAATATATCATAATATTTCGTTGAGTTCAGACTTCTTTAAAACATTGAATGTTAACATACAGTGAAATTCCTCAAATCCGAACTAATTGGGACTGTAGCCTTTAAGGATTAGCCGAAAAGCTTATTGACGAAAATGGTTCTCTTTCTATCCTTGAGAAGCTGAAGAAAGTTACAATAAAAGACGTTATTTACTTGGTTGCAGAATCGTGGCAAAATACAAGTGGGAAGTTACTGCGGAGATCTTGGAAGAAGTTTTGCCCCAAGTTCGAGAAAACACCTATCCAAACTTAAATTTGTCCGGGATTCGGATTTGAGGGGTTTCACTGTATTTGGTTGTCATATCTTATACCTACTGTATATATGTATATAGTGTGTTATCAAGCTTTTTTCGTTGATTTGTGTATGCTGATCGGGTCTGTTTATTGGTGAGTGAGTGGGTAAGTATCTTACAATTTAACATCTATAATTATAAGACAATTAATGCCCTATGAACCCATTAACTCACTATGTTCTGGTCCTGCAGTTTCCACTAAGGAAGAGATGTCGTAGGGCTCTCGAAATTTTTGGATAAACCACTTGTAAAAATAAAAATTACTGGAAAGAAGCAATTGAATTTCATTCATCCTCCTTTAAAATATAAACATTTCCAGAACGCATCAAGCCTTTTAAATTTCTTATTAATTATAAGAATATTTTTTGTTTTGAAAAATCTGATCCCTACATAGAAGAGACAATTTAATAATAGTATCGTTTATTGGCTGTTGACTAGAAGGGCCGAAAAGACAAAAATAACAAAAAAAACTTTTATTATTCAAAAACCGACGTTTCGGAGATTTATTCCCTCCTTCAGGGCTTTGAAAGGTCGGTTTTTAATCAAAAAAGATAGTTATAATTATCTCTATTTTTCGAATTTTGGACTGCCTCATCAAAATCCACACAATAACTTCAACCCTTAAAATATTCTACAGAAGGTAGGTATTGATAGCACAGAGCAAAGAAATCAGGATTGAAATCGTGAAGGATTTTAATTAAATGGCAATAATTTTTATAATTTTTTTTGCCTTAATGAACGGGTTTCTTCCGACTGGATATTGAACCCCATTTAAAGTTCTAATTGAGAATTCTATCTCGGTCAAGAGATAAAGGGAGTCCGGCCGGCGGCTGATTGGTTTCTAACTCAAACTCACAGGCAGAATTAAGTTTCCATATTGTCTTGAGCCAGTTGAGTTGTCCCAAGTGCCAAGTGGGCTCCTCGATTAACCGTTGATTTTCCACACATGACTCCCTTGAATATTCATATCAAGGGGTCGAATGAGCTGTCTGGGGGCGCCTTGGGATTCGGGATTGGGCGAGACCACAGACCACAAGAGCCTATTCTGCAGATAATTAAAAGGCATTGAGCCGACGCGACGCGGACCCTTCAACACTTTCGTTTATACAAGATTAATCGAGGATGGCGCAAGACACTTAAAAAATTAATCTCTCTCTCTTCTCCGCGTGGTTTATTAAGAGGTCCAACCCAGAAGGATAGAATTAAACTCATCATTCCCAATCTATTCTCCTTTTAATCACTGGCCGCGAATTCTGTATAGGAGATTGGCAATTAAAGGACAGACATGCGAGAATACTACAACAGTTTTCAACTAATAAAGTAATTAAGATTTTCAAATGGAATTGTGATGTTTTTCATTAATTCCCACTAATTGTAGAGATAAACATATCGTTTATTTATTACTAATAACTAAAGAGCGGATTTTTATGCAGTAAAAACTGCCAAAAATGAAATATGCAGTAAAAAATGGCAAAATAATTTTTTTAATGCACTAAAAAATTAAAATTGAAGACAAAAAGAGTATATATTTGAAGGAGTGCTATGAAATAAATAAAATGATAAAGTAAGCTATAGACACCAAGTGTCAAATAGGTACTGAAGTATAAAACATTGGACAAAATTCTCATTTCATTAAATATATTAGAAAATCTTTAAACTCAAAGAAATAATAGGTGCTCTTGAATAAAATCAACATAATAAATATAATAATGTTTCAAAAAATGTGAACGAAAAATATTGTGGGGGGGGGGGGTAGTTTTATTTCACAGGCATTGGATTGCTTTTATTTGTTTATATTAACAATCTTCTCTTATTGACGTACAAATTATAAACTAATAAAACAATGCAAATATTTGACTGGCTATAATCTGATCCCTACAATAATTTAGACACACGGACACTCAATGGCCAAAATGTGCTATAGTTCCCGAAGGCCATTAAAAAAATAAAGAAATAATTTAATCATTAACAAAGGATCTCAAAATAATTAAAATTTGATTGTAATTGTGAATAATTTATGTTTACAAGTATTATTCTAAATTATCTTCAGGTTATTATGTCTACAGTCACTTAAAATTGATTTAAACGATGAAAAAGAGCGGTACACATCGACAGATGTAATGGGAGGCGAATTTAAAGGAACTTAAACCCCCAACTTTTAATATGAAAGATATTAATTTGCCGATGGTAATAGATTCAAAGAAGATCATAAGCTGATGTCATCTATTAAATCCGATGGAATGGAATATTTTTAATTATATGTCAGAGAGGTTGTTTTTCACCCACTCAGGAATCGAACCCGAGTGCCAGTAACAGTAATACGGGCCATCTGGCGGTGAAAAACAACCCCTCTGACATATAATTAAAAATATTCCATTCCATCGGATTTAATAGATGACCCCAACTTTTAGTTTGGAAGAAAAATATTGCAAACTTTTGGTCATTTTCGTGTAGAATATAGTAGGTACCTATCTAGTAGAACTGAATAATAAGAAAAATGAGTGGGTTGTTGTTTTGTAGCTTGTTTACTTACATCCTTTGTAATCCAACTTCCTACTTCGTAGTCGTTGAGGCCTCTTCGAATTTAAATTAGTGACCTCTCCTGTTTTATATTTAATCTTTTTTTCATTCTTTCACCGAAAAATTACTTTTAAAACCTCTGTATTTGGCGCGAAATTGCAATTTTATGCAATATCCTTCAAATGTGCAATTTTATGCAATTTTACTCAAATATACAAAAATATGCAGTATAAAATTTAACCCACAGTATCCTAGATGCATGATTCGGATAGATAATTGATCCCCTGGGTCGTACGTAGCGGCAAATTAAATATGCAATTGCATAGAAATCCGGTCTCTGGTAATAACTAATTATATAATAATTAAACAATAAATAAATCTATGACTCTTGGTTGAGTTGATCTAGAAAGTCTTAGCCTCGGCAGAGTGGTCAAGTTAATTAATATAAATTAGTATGGAGAATTAATATCATCATCACAATGAATGATTTTGTAGTTACTCTAAATGTATGTAATAACTCATTTTTTTAAATAATTGAACCGCGCAAGTTTAAATAAATTTCATAATTTAGACTGCAATTTCTGCAGATATGATTTATCGAACTCCAGAATTTGCAGGCTAAATTATGGAATTTATGCGGTTCAATTATTTAAAAAAATGAATTTTAAGTGAACTAATGTTTGAAAAAATAAATATATTTAAATAACCTTACCTCCAAAAAAAAAATATTAAAAAGGTCTAAAAATCATTTTTTAAATTTTCAAATTTTTATTTTATTAATCTATCTTCTTCTTTAATCTATTCTTAAGTATAAAAATGAAATAAAATATAATTAAATAAAATATTTTAGTACAATATCGAACTTTCTACGAATATGAATTATGGAGGATATCAGAATTTAGATAGACAAAAACAAATAGGTATATATTGAATTTATTTAAAATATATTAAAATGGTAACAACCCATTTTCGCACATTGTTGAACAAAGAATCAAATTTAGAAGTATGTTTTTTTTATGCATAGTAGAGTTAAAAAATCTTAAATCTGAACTTTTTCATAATTTATTAATTTAATAACTTAAAAATAGGAAAGAGATTAACCAGACAAGCCAAATATAGAATAAATTTCGTAAAAATTAGTTTATTTTTCATATTTAAAGAGAAGCTGGCTTAAGCCGGGATTATCTAAAGTCATTCGTGGTATATGAGCTTTAAGGCCCAGTTCTGAATATAGTCAGGGAATGAGATTAGCCAGGGTTCAAACACCCTCATATAACAAAATAGAACATTATGATTGGCGATGGACCTTAGAAGGGATAGAAAACGGAGAATCATATGAAACGTCGTCTCCACCCACCGAGGAGACACTATTGAAAACGCATAAAAGGGCCAACACGAAGAAATATAGCTCTCTATATTATACCTCTACCTATATTATTCTCTTACATTACGGCTCTCTTACGCTACATCTCTCTTACATTACACTCTCCATATTATACACTCTCTATTACTCTATCCATCTTACACTCTATATTATTCTCTCCATATTACGCTCTCTATTACTTTATCCAGCTCTCTATCTATATTCTCTCTTACACTACATCGCTATTCTTCCAATATTCACGGCGCCTACATCAACTCGATATCACGAGTATATTTCTTCTTCCCGGAGCCGTTTTTGCGGGCATTTGCATTCATCCACTTGCTAGCCCCTCCATTGGCATTTCTATCATTAGCACGATAGCTAATTAAACCGCACGGGCAAGAATATCTGTCCGGCTCTCGTGAAGACACCACGGAAGCTTATCAAAAAGGCGAGACTCCAGGCACGTTACGTACTCTTCGACGTGGCAGTCTACGGAACCGGCGCGAGAGGTGGACACGACACAGCTAGCGCTGTTTGAATTATTTGAACCAGTCAGCGCACTTCAAGAGCAAACGTAATTAATCATACTTTCTTTGAACGATCTCCGTTCACCCATTAAAGCCATCAAATTAATCAATTCTTTCTGACTGTTAAATTCACCGAGGACCTTAATAAATCATATATTGTACATTATATTTTTGATTATCATTTGCTGTTAAGAAAATTCCCCCATTCTCCTTTGCAGCTAGAATTCATTCAATTATTTTTATTTTATTTTTGCCTATTTGAAATTATTTTTTTATTTTTTTTTGTAAATTCATTGCATCAGATTAACTTCAGTAACGTAGAATTTGAACATAAGAGTAAATTCAGTAGTTTATCAAACTAGTACAACGAGATACACTGAGTTACACCACCACCACCACGTCTATAAAGGTTAGTATTCTCACACTCAGGAATATTCCCCTTAAAAGTACCCTTTCAGAACTAATTTCCATACCCCTCCAACCACAAACCCTCCCTAACCCCATTGCAATATATATATTTTTTGGATGTAATAATCTGCTTAGGTCCATTACCCGCAAAAACTTAAGAAAGTATTTAAGCTTCTAGGAAGCTCATTCTGGTGAGAAAATATTTGCGAAAATAAAATCCCATTGAAATCCAATTGTATGTATATAAAATTTAAATACCATTAATTATTGTTGAATCATCATGTTTCTCTGAAATTACTTGGGCTAGTAACTTGAAATTTGCCAAGAACTTGAAGCGTTAATCTCGTTAAGAAATTATTTTTAAATTTAAATGGTTAAAAAATCATATAAAATCAAGGTATTCATTTAATGATATCAAAAATTTCTATAGAACTACGTGGTCTAGAAACTTATGATTTTGCATGGAGTTACTTTTGAAACATAGATTTTCTCTATGATCGGTTTATTAAAAAATTCAATTATTATAGAAGTGAAAAACCAGTAAATTCATGTTTCATCACAATTTTTGTTTCAAGAACTACTGACACTATAAGATTGAAATTTAATAAGTAGGTTATTTTTATGACCAAGTTGCAGCAATGTTTTTAAAAAAATTAAAATTTTAAAGGGAGTAGGTATAAAACAGAAAAAAATATACTTTAAAATCACGGTTACATTTTATGATTTCTATTGGAACTACTGAGGCTAGAACTCTGAAATTTTGTATGAAGGCTATACTTTTAAATCGTAAATGCTTGCTTGTTAAGAAAAGTTTTTTAAAAATTCATTTTATAAAGGGCTGAAAAAATAAAAATAATAAAGGGTTCATCAAGATATGAGCTAATGAACTACAGCAGCCGATAACTTGAAATTTTAATACAAATTATAAAGGGGGTGAAACAAATGAAGTTTGATGTTTGAATGTTTTAAAAAAATAAACTGACACCTTCTGATGTGGGCATACACTTGACTTTACCTTACAACCTGTGGTTCCTCACTTATATTTAATATTTAACAAAATTATTTATATTCATGTAAGGGGTTAGTTTTTGCATTTTTAGACTTCTGGGGGCCCACTGATTATGTATATAACATTTGGTTGAATTTGGTACAAGAGCATAGAATTTCATCCTCCACTCCTATTTTGGGCGGTTAGATTTTGCATTTCTGGAGGCCCACTGATTATGTAAACAAAATTTGGCTGAGTTTGGTAGAAGGGCCTATATTTTCATTTTTTGAACCACCCCCCCCCCCCCCCCCATTTTTAGACTTCTATGCGCCCACAGATTTTGTATACAAAATTTGGTGTTGAGTTTGGTACAAGGGCCTAAATTTTCATTGTTTGACCCTACACCCCCCCCCCCAATTTTAGGTGGTTAGTTTTAGCATTTTTAGACTTCTCGGGGTCCACGATTATGTATACGAAATTTGGTTGAGTTTGGAACAAGGGCCTATATTTTCATTTTTTGACCCCCCCCCCCCATTTTAAGCGGTTAGTTTTTGCATTTTTAGACTTCTTAGGGCTCACGGATTATGTATACAAAATTTGGTTGAGTTTGCTCAAATGGATTAGATTTTTAATTTTTAATCCCCCCCCCCCCGCCCCTCCATTTCCCTTAATTTTGTGTCGATATGCACTTAAATCTAATCAGCTCTTAATCTCAATGCAGCAAAATTACTTGTGAAATTTGGTTTTGATATTCCCACTAGTTTTTGAGCTAGCTCGTCCACAAAAATTTGGTAACGCACTTACTAACTAACGTACTAACAGACTAACAGACTAACAGACATTTTGACAAAACAATTATTATCTCGATAAATATAAAACCACTTTTTTCATGCACGAATACAATACTTGACCATACCCTGTATGGTAAAGTAAAAATTAAAATCCCTTGAAGGAGTAAAACAGAAAATATTCTTTAAAATCCCTCTTACATTTTATGATTTCTATAGAATTAAATGAGAGAGAAACGTTAAATAGGCATTAGAATTTTTTTAAATCAAACACTATTCGATTTTCGATCCGTCCCAATCTCATTCAAGAGAGAATTTTTTTATAAAATCATATTATAAAATGCTGTAAAGACAGAAATTATAACTGGATCATCATGATCAAGATTATCAACTATCACAAATAACTTGAGATTTTGCATGCAATTTCTTCAAAGATTTCATCTTCTAAGTACGTGTTTCATTTCATTTTCAAGTACGGCTTTTTAAAAATTCAAATTATAAATGGGTGAAACAAAAAATTGTAATATAGGGGTTAATTTTAAAACGTACCTGCTTGCTAAGAACAGCTTTGAGCAGTGGGAGATCCAGGGGTAATACAATTATGTATAGTTGAAAAAACAACGTATAACCCAAGATAATCTTATGTCAGTTGCCCCCCCCCCCCATAGCTTCATAACTACTGCCAGTTTCAATAAATTACGTAACACGAATTTCAATACTTTTAGACCCCCCTTCCCCTGTGTCACATTCTATCACATATTAATTGAGCTCCCCTGTATTGTGACGTCACACTATCACTTTTATACCCTATTTTTTAAAGTGTTTTTGCTAAAAATTGCTTGCTTAGAATTTTTTGTCTAGATATATTTTACAAACATTTTCTTCAGGTTAGAATAATAATAACCTGAAATCCAAAATATGTATTTGAAAAATTTTTAAATGACTTTTGTGACATCACAATTTTTAAGATCTCCGGGCCTCCTTGTCACATTTTATCCCAAATCTGAGACGACCCCCTCCCTTAATTTTTGTCGTAATTTATGGACAGCCCCAAAGTATCCTCAGTTTCAAGAAAAGGATCCTCCCCAGAGCTTTTTATTATCTACCATTTGCTGAATGCAAAAGACTTGATAGTGTTAAGATCCCGACTAAGGTCGACCTTCACCTATCGAGTTTCCGAATGAAATTAATATTTTGATAATATAATGTTTTAATAAACAAAACTTGATAGGGTCGACATCCAATTTCCCTGCATAGCTATTTTTAATAAAAAAAATTAAGTTGTTAATTTTATTACATAAATGTAGTTATCGAGTTAACGGATAAATATATTACCAATCGAGAGTAAAATATGTATATAAAATGCCAAAGTTGGGTCGCTATCTTATTTCCCTGCATAAGTCCAGGTAGACAGGGTATCAACAGGTAATTAGTATTTTGTAGTTATAGAGTTTTCCTTTATTGTTATATATGAAAATGTAGATAATTAAAAATTTTTAAGAAAAAAATAAAAACCGACTTCAAAAAATTATATGCAACAAATATAAAAATACACTAAAAGGTTTAAAATAATTATTATCTTATTTAAGTTACAACTAAACGACGAAATATTAACACGAAATTACTTTTTAAAGTCGGTGCCAAACAAACTATACCTATAAGCGAGCGTACCCGCCAAACGTACTAAGTAAGATCCGTCGAGTGCGATTCATAAAAGGTATATGTTTGGCACCAACTTCAAAAAGTAATTTCGTGTTAATATTTCGTCGTTTAGTTGTAACTAAATAAGATAATAATTATTTTAAACCTTTTAGTGTATTTTTATATTTGTTGCATATAATTTTTTGAAGTCGGTTTTTATTTTTTTCTTAAAAATTTTTATTTTTCTCTTTTTAGTGATGTTATTAATAGTGATTATATCATCAGAACTTGACCAAATTAATATGACACCATCCCTAAGACACCCCTTTCGGATAAAAAAAGAACCATCGAAATCGGTTCATAAACAAAGAGGTTAGGTCTAAACAAACCTAAACAAACCTAATAAAAAAGGTCTAATACATATGAAAAAAAATCGAAAAAAAATGGGACCAATCGGAAGCTAGACTGGACCCAATGCAAAAAAAATTTTCAAAATCGGTTTGAAAATTGGCGGAGATATGAGATAACATAGGCACAAAAAAAAAAAAAAAAAAAAAAAAAAAAAAAAAAAAAAATTCAATCGAATAGAGAACCTCCTCCTTTTTTGAAGTCGGTTACTATTTTTAATAAAAAAAAATAAGTTGTTAATTTTATTACATAAATGTAGTTATCGAGTTAACGGATAAATATATTACCAATCGAGAGTAAAATATGTATATAAAATGCCAAAGTTGGGTCGCTATCTTTTTTCCCTGCATAAGTCCAGGTAGACAGGGTATCAACAGGTAATTTCGAATTAGTATTTTGTAGTTATAGAGTTTCCGTTATTGTTATATATGAAAATGTATATAATTAAAATAAATAAAATAAATAAGTAAATAATAAATAAATAAAAATAAATAAATCTAATAAATTAGATAAAATAAGGAGAGTAGGGTTGTCCGAGGTGGCTAAGGCGCTGGGCTCGCTTCGGCATCGTTGATGAGGATGTTCAAGCGGGAAACCCTGGTTTGAGCCTGGCTAGCATATAAAAATTTCTACCAGCTAAAACTCGGCTCCCTCACTAACCCTACTAACACTTTACTGATGTGCTGTCTAAATGGGTTTTGTTCCCGATGAAAATAAATAAATAAAAAAAAAAAAAATAGCTATGTAGAGAAATTGGATGTCGACCCTATCAAGTTTTGTTTATTATATATATTGTATTTTCAAAATATTAATTTCATTAGGAACCTCGATAGGTGAAGGTCGACCTAAGTCGGGAATCTTGCTCTATGACCATTTTAATTTTTAGCATATAATGCTAAAATGCAACAATTTTCAACCCCTCCCCCCACCTTGTGGGCAGCCCTGCTTATTTTTTTACAACCTTTATAAAAAATTTGAAAAAAATAAGCTAGATTTATTAAAAATAAATATCTTGGAATCGTAGCTACGAATTGATTTAGATTCATCACCTTGCATAAAACGTTTATTTTTCATAAAACTAATATTAATGAAAAAAAAACTGATGTATTTCTTAGAAGTAAATTGTGAATTGCACTCGTGGAGTGTGTGATATTACATTTAATATATTTATATTTATTTTTTTCAATTTGAAAATAGAGTTTTGCTGAAACTGACTGTGAAGATGATGACGAATAAATAAAAGACCAAAAAAATTGAAAGAGAAAATGGAGAGAAAAATACTAATAAAAGCTTGAAAAGAGAGAGAGAGAGAAAGTCAATTGATGAAAGGCGTTTGGAAATAAGAAAATGGTTATTGAGAAGAGAAACCGAACAAGAAAAACGGACAGACTTTATAGTCGAGTAAAAGAAAGAAAGAAGTGTAGGGGTGGGGGTGTTTATGTGTGTGCCAGTTACACATGTTGTGTGGGAGACACACCCCCGAAGAAAGAAGAAAGAGGGCGAAGGGCGGGTTGACTCAAGTACTTGCTCGACTAATTGGAATGGTGGTCTCAAGGGCCATTCCACCGACTGATACTGATAGACTGACTGACTTATCAGTCAATGGTCCCTTGCAGACTACGCTCAAAGGCCACACAATATATATAGTTATACCATATATATGAAAGTAGAGGTGAAAACAGGACACTAACTTAATCAAGATTTATAATATGGGGCAATCCACGCCAAACCGACAGTCGAAATATTTTCAGATTTTGGATTCAAATGAATAAACTTGCAGATTAGGGTGGGTCGAAAAAACTGAATTTATTTTTCAAAACACTTTAGTGCGGAAAATTTGCCTATTGTTATAAGAAGAAAAACGGCATAAAAATTAAAACCGGTTAACACATCTTCCGTTCGCGTATCGAACTAGAAACTTATGAAAGATTGCAAAAATCACGATATTTTTTTTACATATTAGTTAAAATTTTTAAAATAAACACACTAGTTTCTTTTTACTTGTTTTATGGTTTAAATAACCTAAATAAAGTAAATTCTGAACAATAATATACGTTGTCGCAAAATCTTTGAAAAAATATGAATAGAATTTTTCTAAGATGTTGCGCGAACGTAAAAAAGTATTATATATTATTGATTATAATTTAATTTATTTAGGTTATTTAAACCATAAAACAAGCATAAAAAATTAGCGTGTTTATTTTAAAAAATTTAACTAATATGTAGAAAAAAATTACAAAAATATCGTGATTTTTGCAATTTTTCATAGGTTTCTAGTTCGATGCGCGAGCGGGACATGTTAACCGATTTTTAATTTTTATGCCGTTTTTCTTCTTATTACAATAGGCAACTTTTCCACACTAAAGTGTTTTCGAAAAAAAAAATTGTTTTTTCGAATCACCCTATTGCACATCTTGTACTGTGTATCGAAAGTAAAACTTTTGCCCTAATTTTTCCGCCGAGTAGATCGCGAGTTATGAATATTTGCGGATATTCGTAAAAATTCAAGACATTTATTTCCAAAATGCGTAACTTTGTCAAAAATCAATTAATTTCAATTTTTTTTTCAAAATCATAAGTTCCCCATGCACTTTATGAAAAAATATTCAAAATAGCTAATATCATAAAAGGAATCACAGGGAATTGGGTAAATTAAAACACAGAGTTTTTATTAAGTGAGCCAGTAGTTTCGTCAATTTATTTTAACTTCCTCAGTGGCTGATTTCATCACTTTTTAAAAAAATTTTTTTATAATTTTTCTAATTAATATAACAAAGAATAATTGCTATATAAATGAGAATTGTTTTGACCGCGCTTATTTGAAAAAGATATTAATTTATGGCAAGCATCTAACATACATGCTAATAGACCGAGCTCTCTGGACTGGGAGATTAAATATATAACATCTGAGATTTCAAATTCATTTGGTGATCCATCCGAATGTCTAGCGGGCTATACGCGAAATGACGTTGGATTGTAGCTAAGTGGATCATATCTTTTTCTCTCTTGGTCCATACTTAAGACTCCACAGACTTCACTAGTGTAATCCGCAGTAGTCTCGTGATAAATATCTTTTTCAAATAAGCGCGGTCAAAACAATTCTCATTGATATAGCAATTATTCTTTGTTATATTAATTAGAAAAATTAGAAAAATTTATTTAAGATCATTATTTCAAGTTAGAAATATATAAGTTCAAATATTATTTTCACTCAATATTTGACAAAAATTCCCTACAGTTGATTCGCGATTGAATCAAATGTAGAAAACATTCGGCTTATCAATTTTTGTCAAAAACAGTTTTTCTAAAAGACTTTTTGACGAAAGTGATAAAATGTGCCACTGAGGAAGTTAAAATAAATTGACGAAACGTCTGGCTCACTTAATAAAAGCTCTGTGTTTTAATTTATCCAATTCCCTGCAATTCCATTTATGAAATTTACTATGGATACTAATGATGCAACACCTTTAGTTAAGTTTATCGGATTAAAAAATTGAAAAAAAGACTTTCATAAAAAAAAAAAAAAAAAAACTCCCCTCTCATTACACTTATTTTAAGCGACAGTCGATCATGGGCAAATAATATTTACTATTATTATTATTTTATTTTTTTTAATTTTTTAATTATTAGATAGGTGTGTATACCTAACATTCCTATAATATTTTGTTATACTTCTTGAAAAATCAATGTATTTTGAAAAGGTCAAAAATGAAGATTCGGCAAAATAAAAACTTTTCAATTAGATATATGTAACTATATTTGCATCAAGCAGTGGACAACCTTATTGATTTCTCTTTATGAATAAACCACTCTCCTACTGTGAATAAAATAAATATTTTCAAATCAAAGATTTATGTTAAAGATATTTCGACTTCTAGCATTCAAACGGTTATTTAATATCAGCTTAATTTTTTTTACGATTTCAAAAATGAGCTTAAACAAAGTTCATTAAGTTAAATCACTGCTCCAGTTATTCATTTCAACTAATCTATTGTAGATTTTTGACCTTTCTATTTTATTTGTGCTTAAATCAATGAATGAATAAAGATGAAATGACGCAAATTGCAAACCCTCAGTTTGGAATCTGTTCGTTTGTCATTTGATATCCATCTATAGACTAAAAACAGAGAAAGAGAGCGAGAGAGACATTTTACCATTTCGATTGTATTCTCTTTTGATTTCGTTGGTGAAATGAAATTTTCAAATTTTTTTTTGTTTGTATCGTGCATTGAGGAACAATTCCTGTGTGGGTCGACACAATACCACAATAAAACAGAGGAGAGCCACTGGGGGGCTTTTGTCTTGCCCCCTCCTTGTTTCCACCCCTTATCCCCACCACATCCCCCCTCCGCAACCCCTAACACACCCTTTAACCAACTCTTCAACCCCTCTAGCGACAACCAGACCGTAATTTGTAATTTATAAGCGGGACAATTTAATAACCCCTGCAAGGAGATTTCCACTACGATCAAAAATCAACACTGAAAATGTATTAAATAAACTGGTAAAAAGAAAATTAGAGTATTATCAAGGACATAGTAAATTTTTAGAAAACATTAAGAAATGATACGCGAAAAATGGAGGCGAGGAAATATTTATATATTTTCTACATACAGTGAAACCCCTCAAATCCGAACCTCGGAAATCCGAAATCCCGGGATATCCGAACGCAAAAAAGAGAAATTTATTTATTCATAAAACAATTATGTATATATTCTACATTATAAACTTATTTTACATAATTACTTGTAAAATTAACAAAGAAGTACA
Organism: Forficula auricularia; assembly: GCA_024734495.1. NCBI lineage: Eukaryota > Metazoa > Arthropoda > Insecta > Dermaptera > Forficulidae > Forficula > Forficula auricularia. The sequence goes on from JALMQS010000070.1 coordinate 21,126,792, forward strand.
GTTAGCACACCTAACAAAGTGTAAATGTGTCTACATACTTAAGTCATTCAGAATTGAAAAACGGTAAAAGTTGGTTATTGAAATTCTTTAGGATAATCACTTTGCAAAAACAATGAAATAATAATAGAAACACACAAAATATCACTTAATCTTTCACTTGATATCAGTTATCTTCAATTGTCAAAGCTGTTTTCGGCTAATCCGAACAGGTTACAGCCCCAATTAGTTCGGATTTGAGGGGTTTCACTGAATAAATAAATATAAATCTTTTATAAAAAACAAACTCCAAACGCTTTGTGAGAAATAATCCACCCAAAACATTTTGTATAAAAAAACAGTCCAAGTTAGAAAAAGTTTAGTGAAATCTAGAAGGGTGCAGCCAATTTAAGTTCGCCAATAATAATTAAGCTGAGAAAATAGTACCTACTTTAAATTAAAATACATTTTTTCATTTTGAATAATAAAAGAATTATAGATTCTAAATTTTTAATTTAAATTATTTTCATGAAACTTGGTTGTTACGTATTATGCCGTTAGGGTAAATTTTTTTTTTTTTTTTTTTTAATGATATTGATGAGAGAAGGTGATACACCAGAAGGTGGATCCCCTAAAGGCCTGTATGGACTGGCCCCTCAATCGTGAAAAGAACAGAGCAGAAGGAAAAGAAGCCGGGATCACGAGCCAATCTCAGAAACTTAGATACAATTCAATATCCAATTTACCAAGGTTTTAGGGGCTTCGAGCAGTGGTAAATCCTCCGCGCGATAAATTCGGTTAAATTTATCTCCCACTTAATTTTTATTACCAGACCCTATACTTACAGAAAAAATGTCTGGGTATAGCCGGGAATCGAACCCGAGACCTCCGGGTTGCCAGTCAGTTGTTCTGACCATTACACCACCAAGGCGGACAAATGAACCAAATTGGTGACCAGCCAAGTTTCATGAAAATAATTTAAATTAAAAATTTACAATCGATAAATTTAGATTGTCATTCAAAATGGAAAGAGTTAATTTTCATTGAAAGTACCTACTATATTCTCAACTTAATTATTCTTGGCTAATTTAACTTGGCTGCACTCTAGATTTCACTACTTTTTCCAACATGGCCTGTTTTTTCACAGAACTGTTTTGGATGGGATTTCTCTTCTTTTTGTAAGCTAATATGTAATTTTTATTTTTTGAGGGGGGTTAATTTACCTTACAAATTTCACCTCTAATTTTAGAGGTTAAGAGTAGTTAAATTTTTTTGATTGATTTTCACTTTTATTAATCCCTCTACCATTTATACCAAATTTTACCAATCTAGAATGACTCCATATATCGGATCTCGAGATCGAAGTATTTGAAATTGTTAAACATTTTTTTGTAATATTTTTTATTGGTTAATGATGTTGTTTTTTAATTTAAATTTGCTGAGAAAATACCTATATGACGGAAGGGTCTCGGATTGTCAAGTTGCTGGGATTGCAAGTTTGGCACTCATATGCTAAAAGTAACCTCCATACAAAACTTACTGAGAAATCGTGATTTCTGAAAATGAAACCGTGTTTTTTAGAATTTTTTTCTTTGTTAAGCCGAAAAAAATTTAAATAGGTATATTAAAAAACCTCTCTTAGAGAGCATCTTAATCTTAAAAGTAATTTACTTGCCAAATTTTGATTTCCTATCCCAAGTATTATAATTTCAGGAGAATCAAGAATATGTGGTATTTAGATTTTATATACAGGGTGGGGCATAAAGACCTACCACATTTTGAAGAAGGTATAACAAATGAAAGAATTCAACTAGAAAAAAACTGAATATTTTTTGAAAAGAACATAAAATATAGTTTTTTAATGTATTTTAAACATTATCAGACATAAAAATTCTAGCCCTTTTGACCAAACTCAACCAAATTTTGTATAAATATATTCTGTGGCTAAAGGCTAGAAATGCAAAAAACTAACCAAATTTATATAAATAGTTTGGTCGAAAGGGCTTGGATTTTCATTTTTGACTCCCTCCTAATTTTGGGTGGTTAGTTTTTGCATTTCTAGCTTTCTGGGTGTCTTCAGAATATGTATACAAAATTTGGTTGAGTTTGGTCGAAAGGGCTAGAATTTTTATTTTTGACCCCCTATCCTTTTTTTTTGTCTGATATAATGTTTAAAACACATTAAAAAAAATATATATTTTATATTCTTTTCAAAAATATATTCAGTTTTTTTCTAATTAAATTCTTTCATTTTTTATACCTCTTCAAAATGTGGTAGAATTTTATGACCCACCCTGTATAAATATAGATAGATCAGCTATATTTCAGAATCAAAACGCTATAAACTGATAAATTAATATCTCAATAAAGGTTTGACATTTTTCGGAAACAGAATCTTACTAAGATAAGTGAACAAACGGCATAGCGAAACGGGGAAATTAATTGAAAACAGATATGCATGAATTCTCGTCTTGGATTTTCTTGGGGGTGAGAATTGAGGGTGGTTAACATCAGCCAGGGGGAGGAACCTCGTCTAACCCCACTCTGTCGCTACATCTCCACACGTACATAATATAATAAATAATTCCTGTTTAATTAAACTTGTGCTTGTAGCTTGTAGAAAGTTCACGGGGGAAATGAAAGACTGAGTTGGTTAACTAGTACTAGAGACATCGAAAGATATGTAATAAGTTTTACAGACAAAGAGATCAGGAATAGAAATCGAAGAATATAGTAATTAAATATTCAATTAAGAAAGTTCGAGGTATAGAGAGAGAATAAAAGATAGAATCTGGCGTGACTTGAGCACAATGAATTTCATTTGCTTTAATAATAATAACCAAACATTAAAATTAAAATATAAAAAAGGAATAATAAAAATAAAGTGTTGTGACCATCGAAATTACTTCCTCCCCCCCCCCATTGAATTTTATATTCGTATTTGTTTGCATTTAATTTTTTGAAGTCGGTTTTATTTTTTTCTTAAAAATTATTTTTATTTTCTTCTTTTTAGTGATGTTATTAATAGTGATCATATCATCAGAACTTGCCCAAATTAATATGACACCATCCCTAAGATACTCCCTTTCGAATAAAAAAAGAATCATCGAAATCGGTTCATAAACAAAGAAGTTAGGCCTAAACAAACCTAACAAAAAAGGTCTAATACCTATGAAAAAAAATGGGACCAATCGAAAGATAGACTGAACCCAATGCAAAAAATTTTTCAAAATCGGTTCACAATTGTCGGAGATATGAGGTAAACATATGCACAAAAAAAAAAAATTCAGTCGAATAGAGAACCTCCTCCTTTTTTAAGTCGTTAAAGGAAGCAAGATCGAAGATTTTTAGGCTTATTTCGATGATTAGAATACGGTCCTGAATCAGTGGCCCACATTTTTATTAATCTATCAATGTGTGTATATTTATTTGAATCAAACAAAGGACACTCTCTTTGATTATCATTTTTTTTCATTATGATGTATTAAAATTTGTAACGAGAAACAAGGAAAACCAAATTAAAAACTCTCTTATTCAAAATTTCAAGAAAAACATTGCAATTAAAATTGATTCAAATAAAATTGTTTAAATTGAATTTAAATAATTTTTATTTTAAATGTATAACAAAAATGCTTACCGAAATTCAAATTCATCCAGGCCCTGAAGTGATGATGAGTAGTCTCCGCCCCCACAAACCAACCTCCAATCTTCATATCTAAAAGAGAATTAAAACAATAAATTAATATTGTCTTAGTGAACAAAATTACAATAATAAAAAAAGAGTGATAAAATACTAACCGAAAAAAACCACTTGATTACACCCTGATGACTTCATGTTCTAAATTAATCTACACCAAAAATCCTCTAAATGACACAGGTGGTCAACTAAAGCTATTCTTGATTTCTTCTTTCTTCAAGAGGCTGGTCTTCTTTTCTTGAGACGATCGCGAACGCGAACGCGAAGTATATAACGACACACGCTAGGCTCAGTATGGCCTAGAAATTCTAATCGTAATGGAAAAATCCCGGATCTAATACCGTCGCGTAACGGACCGAAATTATGAACGGAAAAATCGAACGATTGAGAAAACGCGCCCATCCCAAAAGAGACAGTTGGAAATATCCTTAATTTAAAATTAAAAGGCCTAAACCCCATTTACAATTATACACATATCGTTGGCGAAGGCGCAGAGATATATTTTTAAATAAAATCGCCCCCTATATTCTAATTCCTTTCCTAGCAGGAGAAATAAATTCGCGGATTATCAGTTTTATTAACTAAATCTGACTAACAAGGCATGTTTATGCTTGGTTATCTTAATGTTTAGTATATGTATGTGTCTGTTGTACCTGAAAATAAAAAACACACAAAGACACTTCACACAAAAAGAAAAGAAGGAAAAAATAGAAACCCTTTCTAAACCTAGTAGGTTATTTAGAGTAGTAATTTCTCTATACCTATTGGACACAAACAATACTAAACATTGTTAAACCAGCAACACACCTTCCTATGTTACTCTTATTCCTAATTTCTAAACAGTGAAAATCTTTTTGAAGCCTTCCTGATTATCGATTGGATAATCAAGAAGCGGAGAACTGCGATGTCCCTCGGTGGTCGGGTAAGGATGGATGGCTACCTAAATGAGAGAGAAATCCTAACGCGACTCGAGAAGACACGAGATCGAGTTTCACTTACACCAATTTTAGCCATCCATCAAATCCATCCATTACTCAGGACATCCATCCATCCTTCCTTCTTTCCTGTCTTATAAAGGTAAGAAGCATGAGCATTGAGCACGCCTGCATGCATGGAGAGCATGGCATTTGAGGCCGAAAGGGTCACTGAAAATCCTATTCTACTAATTTATTAACTTAATTTACTTATTCCAAATAATAAAATGAAAAAATAATAAAAAATTATTAAATTTTTAATATTTTGAGTTTTTTTACCAGATATAGTTTAAATTTTAAGAAAGATTATTTTCTCTTTAAAATTGCAAAAAAGTATTTATTTATTAATGAAAGTTTGTCTGTGAATTTAAATTGAATTGGAATTTCTTTAATAAAAATGAAAATTAAATGTACTTTGTTATTAATTGAATTTATTAAAAGTAAGTAAGTACTATTTTCTATATTCTATTTGAGGGGTAATGATGAAAACCTGTGTCTGAAAGAGAAAACAAAAAGAAAAACATTCTTCGTTCTTAAAAGGCATTATTCTAATGCCCTTTAATAATTTAACTAGCTGAATGAACCTATATGTATTTATGGTAACTGGAGATAAATTTTTACTAAATTGAACATTTTGAGAAGAATTTAAGATATCAATTGAACGACCTAAAGAATACTAATTTATTGAATTCTGCGCCCCGCATTATGATAGTACTTACCATTCGTTGAAATATAGGATGATAGGATGCTTGCGATGTCGCTTACAACGTCCATCCATCAAGCGAGACGAAACCCTTCTTCAGAAAGAACGAACTCCCACTTTGTCGTAGAGCATCTACAAAATGCAAAACAATAAAAATAGTTAATTTCTTTATTGTATAATTAATTCGAACATTTGAATGTTTTATAATTTTTGTTTTATGAAAAATAAATCGAATTTTTCAAATATTGTAAAAACAACTCTCAGAGGCGCCTTATCCCCACAATTTTTACTTTTACTATACAGGGTATCATCAAGTATTGTAATAGTTAATGAAAAAAGTTTTTTTGCTTAGTTTTTTAATTATTTTTTCAAAATGTCTGCTAATTAGTACGTTAGTTAGTACGCAAAAGAGGTGGGGAGGGGGGTTCAAAAATGGTTTCAAAGGAAAATCGAAGAAAGCTTATATTTCTAATAAAATAGTCTTGAAATTAAAAGGAGATATTATTAATTGCGGATGGCCTTAAAATTAAAAGGGGGGCATATTTATACTTAGTAATTTGAAATTGCCCTAGAATCTTGTAGAAATCATTTTACTTTATCCAATGCGAAGCATGGGAGAAAGTATTGGAATCGCTCTCGCGGCAAGCGCGACTTCAAAGGGTCCTCAGGTAAAGACTACGGAACCCATGGACTCAATTAAGGTCACAAATTGAAGTATTCAATGAGATTGAATTTTAGCACGTGACGGTTTTGCCAAAAATTACCTGGGATCTCGCCGAGAGGCCAAAAAGTGCCATTTTTTTGGAAGTGCGTGGGGATGGATGTATGTATGTATGTATGTGTGTTATCGTTTTTTCGTCCACGAATTTTTCCACACCGTTGCACCGAATGAATTGAAATTGAAAACCTACCAGTATTTTAACAAAATGAAGCGCTGATTAGTTTTTGGTACATATCGGTCCACAAACATTAGTACTTTATTTCAGTACTTTTTAGTTTTTTCTAAATATCTTGAAAATGACTTAACCAATTTTGATGAAATTTAATATCCTAATTAAGTACCTTGGGACCCACAAAAAAGGTTAAATAAAGTTTATAGTAAAATTATATTTTAAAGTACTTTACTCTAGAACATATTAATATTTCAAATGAATTTGGATAAAGTTTAGCAACGATCCGTTGCAGTATTATTTGAATGAAATTCTGTTATGAGTAGTTACCCCGTTTAGGGGATGAAGGGTTGTAAGAAAAATTAATTCAGGCCATATTTATATTTAGTAATTTGGAATTAACCTAGAATCTTGTAGAAATGTTAAGTGTGGTTACGCCCTTTAGGGAATGAAGGGTTGCTAAAATTCACAATTATTCAATTTTGAAAATTTTCAAGCTACACCAATTTCCTTACATGCAAAAAACAATTTTTTGAATAATTTATTGGGATTTTAAGACGGTGTTTTTATAATATAACATAGGCATAAATGAACAATTTAATTTATTATATAATATTTCTAGAAATGGTTAGGAGGCCTTGGTGGAACTTTTGAAGATGTAATTCAATATGAACAACACTAATTGTTAATTAGTATTTTATTATGTCAACGGTATATTTATGTGGACAATTTGTACAGAATTTGTTTCGCTGAAAAGCACCTATTTTAAAAAGCAAAAAACAATCAATTTCGAAAATTAATATTGTCACTGACTGGGAGCAAAAAAATTACAATTTTGATGGCAAATATAAATTACATACATATAAGAATATTGAATTATATCTTCAAAAGTTCCCTCAAGTCCTCCTAATCATTTCAAGAAATATTATAAAATAATAAATAAGGGATCAACAATCCAGCAACCTGTATTGCGAATTATATATTAATTTATTTTATTTATAAGTTTATTATTAATTATTTGAAAGACCCAAAATAAACGTTTAAAAAGATTGTTTTTAATAAATGATTTATATTTATTTATATATATGTATAAGTACAAGTAGGTCCATATATGAAAATAATATAATAGATCTCTTTATAAAACAAAAATCATAAAAGTTTATTAAAAATCAAAACGTTTCGGGATAAATTTTCCCATTATCAATGAAAACTTGGAAAATATTGTAATCTCCTTTAAGAAAGAATCATTAAGCAACTTATTTTTAACCGACTTCAAAAAAGGAGGAGGTTCTCCTCTATTCGACTGAATTTTTTTTGTGCCTATGTTACCTCATATCTCCCCAAATTGTGAACCGATTTTGAAAAAAAAATTTGCATTTGGTTCAGTCTACCTTCCGATTGGTCCCATTTTTTTCATAGGTATTAGACCTTTTTTGTTAGGTTTGTTCAGGCCTAACTTCTTTGTTTATGAACCGATTTCGATGATTCTTTTTTTATTGGAAATGGGGTATCTTAGGGATGGTGCCATATTAATTTGGTCAAGTTCTGATGATATAATCACTATTAATAACATCACTAAAAGAGAAAAATAAAAATAATTTTTAAGAAAAAAATAAAACCGACTTCAAAAAAATTAAATGCAACAAATAAAATACACTAAAAGGTATAAAATAATTATTATCTTATTTAGTTACAACTAAACGACGAAATATTAACATGAAATTACTTTTTGAAGTCGGTACCAAACAAACTATACCTATGAGCGAGCGTACCTGCCAAACCAAACGTACTAAGTAAGATCCGTCGAGTGCGATTCATAAAAGGTATATGTTTGGCACCAACTTCAAAAAGTAATTTCATGTTAATATTTCGTCGTTTAGTTGTAACTAAATAAGATAATAATTATTTTATACCTTTTAGTGTATTTTATTAGTTGTCTCCGCCTTTAAACGAATTCAATTATATATAAATATATATTTTAAGTTATTTTTACTTATAAATTTTTACTTATATATTTTATTTATAAGTAAAAATAACTTAAAATATATATTTATATATAATTGAATTCGTTTAAAGGCGGAGACATTTGTTGCATTTAATTTTTTGAAATCGGTTTTTATTTTTTTCTTAAAAATTATTTTTATTTTTCTCTTTTTAGTGATGTTATTAATAGTGATCATATCATCAGAACTTGACCAAATTAATATGACACCATCCGTAAGACACCCCCTTTCGGATAAAAAAAGAACCATCGAAATCGGTTCATAAACAAAGAGGTTAGGTCTAAACAAACCTAATAAAAAAGGTCTAATACCTATGAAAAAAAAACGAAAAAAAAATGGGACCAATCGGAAGCTAGACTGGACCCAATGCAAAAAAAATTTTAAAAATCGGTTGACAATTGGCGGAGATATGAGGTAACATAGGCACAAAAAAATAAAAAAAATTCAGTCGAATAGAGAACCTCCTCCTTTTTTGAAGTCGGTTAAAAATACACTAAAAGGTATAAAATAATTATTAACTTATTTAGTTACAACTAAACTACGAAATATTAACATGAAATTACTTTTTGTAGTCGGTGCCAAACAAACTATATCTATAAGCGAGCGTACCCACCAAACGTACTAAGTAAGATCCGTCGAGTGCGATTCATAAAAGGTATATGTTTGGCACCGACTTCAAAAAGTAATTTCATGTTAATATTTCGTCGTTTAGTTGTAACTAAATAAGTTAATAATTATTTTATACCTTTTAGTGTATTTTATTTGTTGCATTTAATTTTTTTGAAGTCGGTTTTATTTTTTCTTAAAAATTAATTTTATAAACTTGTAGAAACATAGACATGCCGACCAAGATTTTGGGTTAGTTTTGGTAATGACGCCCAAGAAACCCGTTTTATTTTTTAAACTCATTATAATCATAACTAAGGAATTGAATACCTATCTCTTAGAATTATCCAAGTGAAATTAACTTTTATATATTTTGAGAAAGAAGACCTTTAAAATAGAACCTCTCGAAAGCCGATGCACTAATTTATGCTTGGCTATTCAAGAGTGAAAGTAAAAAAATCATTTCTTGGCTTAGGTAATGGTTGAAATTTTAATATAAAAGATTTTGTTTTGCCGAGAGTAGCAGAGTTGATGAATCATAAAGTGAAACAAAAAGATTATCCTCTGCTTGATTTAAATAATCATACACATTTATATATCAAATATATGTATGTATAATTTATTTGTTCCTTGTTTGAGACTACCTATAGTTTTGAAGGCTTGCGGACATCATCATCAGTATTTTGAATTAGAAATATTTTATCTATTATTTCTCATGGGGGTCAGTCACTAATTGAATTTTGAAAAAATTTTGTCATAGCAAGCTTCTAAAACAAATAAATTATATTGTATACCTATATATTATAAATTATATACATATTTATTTCATATATACTAATATGTGTATGTTTATTTGCACCAAGCAGAGGACAACCACTTTGTTTCTCTTTGTGGTTGAGATTTTGCTTAAATCACCCATAATTACTTATAATTATTATTTATTGGACACAAACAAATAATTATAATGTGATTTAAACAAAATCTCAACTCTAATAATTCACAAATATATTAGCTTTATCTAATAAATTTCTTGACTTTTTGAATTGAAAATTTTATCATTTTAATTTTTAAAGAACACTCTTCTTCTCAATTTGGATCCGATTTTAACCAAAATCTGATAAACTCTAAATTAAAAAAAAAAAAAAAAAAAAATCTGATTTGATATTCTCATTGATTTTTGAATTAGAGCATATAAGGATACATATACAAAATTTGACAAAATATCATCATCATCATCATTGAGTATACAGTCCTAAGACTGGTTTGATGCAACAATCCGTCTCCACTCGACTCTGTCCCCCGCCAGCTGTTTAACCTCTCTAAATGTCTGGCATCCCATATCCCCAATTATTTGGTTGAAATATTCTAATCTGGGTCTTCCCCTTCCCTTTTCTTTCCCACCTCCCCTCCAAGATATCCCTAAGCAGTCCCCCATGTCTCAGTGTGTGCCCCATCATCTGACCTCTTCTCTTCTTCAGACTCTTCCACAAGGTTCTTCTTTCTCCGATTCTTCCAAGAACTTCTTCATTTGTAATTTTATCCATCCATTTGATATTCATCATTCTTCTGTAGCACCACATTTCGAAAGCCTCCAATCTCTTTCTCTCCGCTTTTCCAATTGTCCAGGTTTCACACCCGTACATGGCTATGCTCCATACATATGTCTTCAATAGCAACTTCCTGTTTGCTAAGCTGATTGAGGAGGAGCATAGTAGTTTTGTTTTGAATTAAACCCCATTTTTGCTTGGGCAATTCTTGATTTAATTTCGTTTTTTGCTCCTCCCATCCCATGTTATTTTACTTCCTAGGTAGCGGAATTCCTTAACTCCTTCTAGGTTTTCTTGGTTAATTTTGATGCATTCCTGTCTCGTTTGTTCTTTTTTGTACATACTAGGACCTTGGTTTTATTCTTGTTTATTTTCATTTTGATTTCTTCTATTAGGATTTGGTTAATTCCATTCAAGGCGTCCTCTAATTCTTTTTTATTGCTTCCTAGAAGGGCAATGTCATCGGCAAATCTTAACATAGCGATCTTTTGACCTTGGATTTCTATACCTGTATCAATTTTGTCTTTGAATTCTTTAATCGCTTCTTCTATGTATAAGTTGAAAATCATGGGTGACAGCACACATCCTTGTCTTACACCTTTTTTTATTTTGGCTTCTCTTTGTTCATCACCAATATTTATAATTGCCGTCTGGTTTTGATATAGATTGTAGATTAGTCTTCTCTCTCTGAATTTTATTCCCGCCTGTTTTAATATTTTAAACATAATTTCCCAATTGACGTTATCGAATGCTTTTTCTAGGTCTATGAATCCGATGTAGACAGATTCTTCCCTGATAAAAGCCCTTTCTATTATTAGTCTAAGAGAGAAATTGCTTCTCGGGTGCCTCTGTTTCTTCTAAAGCCGAACTGGTCTTCCCCCAGATTTTCTTCAACTCTTTGTTCTATTCTTCTTTGGATTATTTTGGTTAGGATTTTGGAGGCATGTGAGGTTAGGCTAATGGTCCTGAAATTTTCACATTTATCCGCGCCTGTCTTTTGGGAAGTGTGACTATTTTGTTTTTTTGGAAATCTTTTGGGATGATTCCCAATTTGTAGATTTTGCTAATTAGTTCAAAAAGTTTGTCACGTGCCTTTTCTCCAGAGTTCATTACTGCTTGTAATGGCAATTAATATGGATAAACTTCCAGAATGAGGTATTTGAAACCCAAGGAGACAGATGTGAAGCTCTCGAAGTATAATAAAATAAAATTCTTCTTAATTGAAAAACTTATCTTTATTGCTCAGATAATCAAAATCAACGAAACATGTTTCGGCTAATATTCTCAGCCATATTTTCAGTCTCAAACAATGAATTCAAGCAGTAGAAAATATATTTTCCCTTATACAAATGCAATTAAATGTAGGCAAGTTAACAATACCCGAAAAGTTCAAATTTATTGTTATTATTAACTTGCTTTACATGTAATTGCATTTGTATAAGAAAATACATTTTTTAATGCTTGAACTCAATGTCTTAGACTGAAAATGACGAGTATTTTTTAGCCGAAACATGTTTCTGAAAGATTTCAATTTGCCGATGATAATAGATTCAAATGTTCTTAGAAAATCATAAGATGGTGTCATCAATTAAATTCGGTGGGATTAATTATTTTTAATTATATGTCAGAAGGGTTGTTTTTCACCCCCTCGGGAATCGAACCCGAGTGCAAGTAACACCAATACGGGCCATCTGGCTCACCTGTGAGTCGCGAACCTCTCTAACATAAGTAAACGCGTTAAATATTTTACAGATGGCCCGGATTGTTGTTACTGGTACTCAGGTGCGATTCTCGAATGGGTGAAAAACAACCCTTCTGGCATATAATTAAAAATAATTCATTCCATCGAATTTAATAGATGACACCATCTTATGATTTTCTAAGAAAAATGTTTCGTTGATTTTATTTATCTGAGTAATAAAGATAAATTTTTTCAACTAAGTAGAATTTTATTTTATTTTACTTCAAAAGCTTCACATTTTTGTCTCAATTGGGCTTAAAATACCTCATTCTGGAAGTTTTTACAAAATAATTAATATTTCTTTTCGATATTCACGATATATTCTTGTAAACTAAAATGTCGAAATTTTTTATCAAATTAGTTTCAGATGTTTTAAATATTTCTAAAAATCTCAACACAAAAAAAGCTTCATGTACCATTACAATATTTTGCCAAATTCCATATGAAAAATTAAAAATAAAAATATCTTTACGTGTTCGATGTAGGTCGAGTAGAAGCCTGGACGCCTTCTTGTCTCTTGATGGTAACTCACTCAGGCGTTTGAAGAAAATGAAAGACACGTTTCTTTCCCTGTGAAAAATAAAGATATTATTAATAGGAATTCATGTTAAAAAAGATAAAGCTGATTGCAATTGAAAGGAATAAAACAATAACCAAAATTCTAATGAGATTTGCACTTTTTTTAATTTATATCAAATTTATCAATTCCCAAAGAACAAATCTAATTTTATATTTGAAAAATGTTTAAGCCGCTATAATTTGTACGGTATATTTTTTGGTCATAATAAAAATGTATTCTTTCCTAAAGGTTAGACCATAATGGTGAAATGTATATAATAATTTATATCCAAACACTTTCTAAATTAATTAAATTATAGAAAACATTTAATGAAATAATGTTTAGAAATCAATCAAATTTTCTAAATAAAAGATAATATATAAATAGCTCAGAACAATATAATTTAGAAGAGACAAACATTTTTAGGCCTATTATAAGAATTTATTATAGAAATTATAAATATTATATTTCGAAAAATCTCAACACCAAAAAAAAAACTTCATGGACCATTGCCATATTTTGCCAAAATTTTAAGAAAAAATAAAACCGACTTCAAAAAAATTAAATTCAACAAATAAAATACACTAAAAGGTATAAAATCATTATTATCTTATTTAGTTACAACTAAACGACGAAATATTAACATGAAATTACTTTTTGAAGTCGGTGCCAAACAAACTATACCTATAAGCGAGCGTACCCGCCAAACGTACTAAGTAAGTCCGTCGAGTGCGATTCATAAAAGGTATATGTTTGGCACCGACTTAAAAAAGTAATTTCATGTTAATATTTCGTCGTTTAGTTGTAACTAAATAAGATAATAATTATTTTATACCTTTTAGTGTATTTTATTTGTTGCATTTAATTTTTTTGAAGTTGGTTTTATTTTTTTCTTAAAATTTTTTATTTTATCTTTTTAATGATGTTATTAATAGTGATCCTATCATCAGAACTTGAACAAATTAATATTGCACCATCCCTAAGATACCCCATTTCCAATAAAAAAAGAATAATCGAAATCGGTTCATAAACAAAGAAGTTAGTCCTGAACAAACCTAACAAAAAGGTCTAATACCTATGAAAAAAATGGGACCAATCGGAAGGTAGCCTGGACCCAATGCAAATTTTTTTTCAAAATCGGTCCACAATTGGCGGAGATATGAGGTAACATATGCACAAAAAAAAAATAAAAAAATCAGTCGAATAGAGAACCTCCTCCTTTTTTTGAAGTCGGTTAAAAATAAAAATATCTTTACCTGTTCGATGAAGTTCGAGTAGAAGCCTGGATGCCTTCTTGTCACTTAGTCAGGCGTTTGAAGAAAATGAAATACGCTTTTCTTTCCCTGAGAAAAATAAATGTTATTTATTAATAGGAAAGATAGATAATTATATAGATTATAGATTCAAACACTTTTATTTATACATTAGCTGTTCAGAAGCCAATGCATTAAATTCATAAAACACAAGTCCTAAAATATCCATGTTTTCAACCGTATACTTAATTGGAGGAAAAAAGTGCAACTTTTTCAAAACTCGTTTTTTTTTCAAGTTTAGATGAATAATTCAAAACATACCTGTTTGATTGCTTATTATTATTTTACTCTAAAAATCTAAAAAAATCTTTTTTGAATACTTTTGAATTTTTTAAGCGGAAGCTCTGGAGCTAGAAACCCCAAAATCTAATCAGCCCCCCACATTGGAAATACAAACATTTTAGCACGAAAATGAACTTTCTATAATTTTTTGTTCTTAAGTTAACGTGTGTACCTGAATCCAAGCACACAGACAGATACACCGACGGAAAAAGATAATAGTTGGAAATGATTTTTCTCCAGGTTTCAGACATTTTTCAACACAATGAGCTAAAAATATTGGAAATTTTTTGACTCGATTCAATTTCAAGTAGGCTTGCCCGGCAGGCAGGCTTCACCTGCCCGAGTAATAAATGAATGCTTCACTTACCATATCGATTAATTCCCTAAAACAAAAACTGGAGAAATGCGATGAAATAATGTTCATTATTACATTATTTATTATTGAATGGCCAAATTCAATATTCATCGAAAATTTGAGGCGATTTGGATCAATATACAGACAAAACCTTACTTTTATATTTATAGATAGATAAATGAGTTTGATCCAAAGGCTTGGAATTTTAATTTTTTGACCCTCCCCCCCCATTTTGGGTGGTTAGTTTTTGAATTTCTAGTCTTCCGGGGGCGTACAGATTATGTATACAAATTTTGGTTGACTGGTTGAAGAGGTAGAATTTTCATTTTTTGACCCTCCCCCTTTTGGGTGGGTTTTTGGGGAATTTTTTAAACAAATGTTGTCAGAAAACACATCCTCTACAACTTTGCTACTTACAGAATTTGCCGTAGAGTTAATAGTTAATAGTATAGATGATATTTTATAATTTCCATTATTGACCCCTGAAAATCCACGAAAACCCCTTTTTAGGCTCAAAATATTAAATATTCTATATATTAGCTCAGATTTTAAGCTAGAAGACATTTGATCTAAATACAAAATTTCATAAGAATATCTCAAGCCGTTTTTATGCCAAGTATAGTAAGGACATCAGGCAGAAAACAGACGAACAGACAGACAGACAGGAATTTTTTGAAGGTGTTTTCTTTGACAACTTTGCTTGAAACGTGTGCATTCGAAATTTGAGGCGATTTGGGCCAATGTACAGACAAAACCTTAATTTTATTTCAGGAGGAATGGTAAATATTTTAGGAGGTAGTAATATAGAGGAATTGCAATAACATGTGTCCAATTTTGATTGAGTACAGAGAAACAGCTGTTAGTATGTAACCCAATATCGGCATATTCAGCCTGTGTAAATACGTGCGGCATGTTTACACGCTATAGTACAGTAGACTTGGCCAACAAATCACAATTAAAACTTCAATATTATCTAAAGTACAACTTCACAACGTAAACATCAACACTCTACTACTGACATTCGATAAATACGCCCATAGAATCCCATAATAACCGGTGTACCAAGACACGAAACGAAAATGCATTGAACTCTGCTGTATCTCTGTATTCAATAAAAATTGGACACATGTTATATGGCATTTTTTATTGCAATTCATCTATTCTACCATCTCCTAAAATATTTACTATTCCTTCTGAAACACCCTGTATATATACATACAGTTAGGAGTCAATCAAGTGCTTTGACACTAAAATTTAATAAAATTCAGAAAGTGGAGTTAATCGATTTGGCGAGTCAACCATTTAAATCACATTCAGAAGAAATAGAAAAAAAGTAAGAACCGAAACCTTTTCTACTAAAAAGAATATATCTAATTAACCTGAATAAAATTTGAGAAAAGTTTAGATATTTCCAAAAAATGGCTTGATCTTATTGGCTTCTAAACTATAACTTTTAAGGAGTTAGGTGTTGGTTCTAGGTGAAACATTTTAATATAATAATAAAACTTGAGTGATGATGGGCTAACCCCGAAATATATCGAATTCAAAACTCAATTTTGTTTTATTTCATTTTTGTGAAACCTACCTCGCATCTTGCTCAAGTTTTATTATGGCTTCTAAACTATTCATAAATAGATATAAGATTATTTGTCTTATTATATTATTATTTCAGTTAATTAAGATAATTATCACGCTTAAAAATAAATAACAACACATGTATAACCAATAAAAAGATGACCTCAAAACAAATTCATGAAATTTAATAGAACTAGGTTAATTATTATTAGTAAAAGATGAATGGATTACTTACTTGTCAGCTTCGGATTCACAAATCCAACCAGGGAACAATTGCACTATTTTAAATAAAGTCACAATTAAACGTATTATTTGGCTAAAGAGAGCGATTTCCCTATTAGTTGTCAGCGTCTTGTGGGTGTCCCTTGAATGTCCAGGGAGCTAGGTACGTTGTAAATCATTAAACAACTAAAAAAAATATAGAATTCGAATTTGAAAAGTATTATCACCCTAAAATATTTTAAAATATTTTTCAAAACATATTTTTAAGTGATTGAATTTTTAAATACAATTTTTAGATATTTTTCATAGGTATCATATATTAAATTATGCATTTGATTGAGCTCTGGTTTTATTCATAGGCTCGCTTGATTGACTAAGATATTCTAAAATGTATAGAGAGCCCTGAAGCAAATAGGGAATTTCTAGATTAATCTGAGGCGCCTGATAGAGGGATTGCTTCAAAGCGAGGCCAATTCACACGCACTTGCACTACACCCATAGATTGATGTATACAATATATATATATAGGTATTAGATGATATAGTTTCAATAAGAAAAATAAAAATATATTTTTCAAATGCAAATTTAAACAAGAAATTATTTTACTTGGTAGGCCTGGGAGACAAGAGGAAATCATTTTTGAATAATTTTTTGAGATTTTAATCTGTTTGTATTGCTAAAAAAATAATATACAATCGAACAGGTGTATTTTGCATTATTGAACCAAACTGCAAACAGCATTACCGAGTCTTGAAAAAGTTTAACTTTTTCAATCAATTTTTTTTTTCTATGAGAATTTTTTACTTATTTATTTATTCTTGATAAAATGTACATATTTTGAAAATGATTAAATTAAAATAATATTTTCGAAACACCTCAAATTTCACACAAACTACAATTAAAATAATACATTATAGGTGAACATTAGACTAGTCCATATTTTGGGTATTTTTGAATTTTTATGCGAACAGAGGTTCATATATGGTTCGAAATAAATTAAAAAAATATCTAGCCAAATTCCATATGAAAAATTAAAAATAAAAATATCTTTACCTGTTTGGTGAAGATCGAGTAGAAACCTGGATGCCTTCTAGTCTCTTGATGCTCACTCAATCAGCCATTTGGAGAAAATGAAAGACGCGTTTCTTTATCTGTGAAAAATAAATGTTATTTATTAATAAGAATTCATGTTAAAAAAGATAAAGCTGAGTGCAATCGGAAAGAATAAAACAATAATCTAAATTCTAATGAAATTTGCACTTTTTTTTATTTTATATCAAATTTATCAATTTCCAGAGAACAAATCTAATTTTATATTTGAAAAATGTTTAAGCTGCTATAACTTGGACAGTATATTTTTTGTCTTAAATAGTCAAAAAAGTATTTTTTTCCTAAAGATTAGACCATAATCGTGAAATGTATATAATAATTTATATCCAAGCACATTGTAAATTAATTAATTTATAGAAAAAATTTAATGAATTTTAAAAAATGTACATAATTTGAAAATAATACATTATAGGTGAACATTAATTAGGGTTGTCCTTATTTTGGGTATTTTTGAATTTTTATGTAAACAGAGGCTCAAATATGGTTCGAAATAAATAAAAAAAATATCTCTCAAGTTTCAAGTCTCTATCTCAATTTCAACCAAGTGCTACATAGCGATGCAAGTTTCCCATCTAATTAACATGCGGTTTTTAGCATTGAAATAACAATTTTTTATTCCGGCCAAAGTAATGGTTCAAAAAATTTGAAACTCTGTAGACTTTATCCTTATAATAGTAGCTATCCTTCGGAATTTTTTTAAGTTTTTGGCTATTATAATTTTGGAGTTTCAGCTCGATAAAATACTGCTATATCTTAGGGGTAGTAGAATATAGACTCTAATAGCTAAAAATCTATAAAAATTCTGAAGGATAGCTACTATTATAAGGATAAAGTCAACAGAGATTCAAATTTTTTGAATCATTACTTTGGCCGGAATAAAAAATTGATCGTTCAATGCTAAAAACCCCATGTTATTTAGATGGGGAACTTACATTGTGCGGCACAGGTTAAAATTGAAATAGAGAATGAAATTTGGGTGATATTTTTTTTATTTATTTCGAAACATATGAGCCTCTGTCAGGGTAAAAATTCGAAAATACCAAAAAATAAAGATCACCCTAGTGAACATAAACGGCCGCAAGCTAAAATTAAATGTGTGCATTTATTTATACACAAAACAATTAATGCAATATTTTAAATTAATAAATAGGTATATATATATCAAGACAATTTATTGTGTACAAATGTATTGAAATCTTAACAGAATGATTTATGAATTAAAAGGGCTACCTTTGAATTAGGAAGTTAATCGTTGTTTGTTATTTCAGAAATACATTAAAAAATATTATATCCAAAATAAAAATTTAATTATATATCACAAATTAATGAAAATATGAAAAATTATTTGCAGACGATATGTTTATTCTGTTTAAGAATGGAAGCCAAATTTAAATGAAGTTTTGAGTCTCGTTCTCTATTGTCGCTAACAATTCAAATCTAATACATTGTTCAAGTTTTTCAAATTCAAATTTAAATTTTTCTAAATAACATTTTTAAGAGAATGAAAATTATGTTTTAATAAATTGTTTTATACGGAATTTGTGCTTTTGCAAGCTTGCTATAACAAGAAAAAATTTTTATACCAATCCAATCAGGTAAATGAACCCATGACAAATAACAGATAACATATTTCTAATTAAAAGACTGACGATGAAGGACAAACCTTCGAAACTATGGTCTCAAACAAATAAATTACTATAATATATGACGTTAACCAGCGAAATGTTGAGGTAAGTATCGCACTTTTACAGGATAAATGCAAATAAAACGGTTAATAAAAATTTAATAAAAATAATACTCTGATAAAAAAGCAATCTGGGAATTGTGTAGGTCATGTCTCCTACTTTTAGGAGTATATCTATACTCTCCTAACCTTTCGGAGGGTAGATAGCCCCCCTTTAGAAAAATAACTAACCTTCCCCCGAAATATTGCTCTGGCTACTTAAGTTCAAATTTGAAATAAATTGACACGTTCTGATGTGGCCATTCACTTGAGTTAACCATACACTTCTGGTTGAGTTTGATACAAATGCCTAGATTTTCATTTTTTGACCCCCCCCCCCCCCCCCACACACACACACATTTTGGGCGGTTGGCTTTCGTATTTTTAGTCTTCTGGTAGCTCACTGATTATGTATACAAAATTTGGTTGAGTTTGGTCCATGGGCCTAGATTTTCATTTTTTGACCCACCCCATTTTGGGCGGTTTGTTTTTGCATTTTTAGTGTTCTGGGGTCCCACTGATTATGTATACAAAATTTGTTTGAGTTTTTTCAAATGGCCTAGAATGTTTTGACCCCCTCCTCCCTAATTTTGGCGCCAGAAAAAATATATTTTCGTTATTATAAGTTCATTTTATAGTAAATTTCATTTTTCTTGTTTTTTTTTAGTTTGAAAATATTATAATTTCAAATTATAACCCTCTCTCCCCTCCTTAATTTTAGGTCGATTTGCACCAAAATCTAATTGCCTCTTAATCTCAATGCACCAAAACTACGTGTGAAATTTGGTTTTGATATTCACACTAGCTCGTCCACAAAATTTGGTAATGGACAGACTAACAGACATTTTGACAAAACAGTTATTATCTCGAAAAATATAATTTTTTTCGATGTTCACTTATTAGAGTTTTTTTGTAGACCGAAATACCATGGTTTCATTCAATTTTTTTTTATCAAAATAGTTTCAGCCGTTTTGAGATATTTTGAAAAAAATAAGCAAAAAAACACTTTTTTCATGCAGGATTACAATACTTGGCTATACCGTGTTTGGTAAAGTAAAAGAAAATGAGTTAATGTCAATTTTAGTTAGACATTGATGTCTACTTTTCATATTTATAATATATTCCAGTCAATGAAGTAAATACAATATATGCTCATATATTCGTTAAAATAAAAATATCGAAATATATATAAATATGTGTATTTATAAAAATTTAAATACAAATATCTCGAAACAACAAACACCACTTTCAAAATAAAAGGTCCATATAATATGTTTATTTGTATCAAGCATAGGACAACCTCATTGAAATCTCTTTATAATTTGACTTGTTTGTTTTCAATTGTCACCAGCATGAGAATTAATTCTTAAAAAAAAATGAATTTAAAAAAAGAAAAAATACTAGATCAAGAGGTCTTTTGAAAATATTTGTTTCTCACGTTGTTAAAAAAAAAGAGCGAGAAAAAAGAAGGGTTGCCCGCCATTGATATTCCAAGCAAGATGGCCCGTTATTTCTGTGTCTTTAGTATTCCACATCTTAAGAGTACTCTTCAAGAGTATTATTTTTTTAGCATAGATTCCATCTCCACTTTTTGAATGCATCCTTTTCGGATATCCATTTCGATTCTTTGTCCTTAAGTTCTCCATTCATTCAATCCCGAATGTTTTCTCTTCCCCAGCACCATTTGATATTTTTTTGTTTTCTCAAAAACGGACGGCTGCCTGAACGAATAGACCATACCAAACCTAATCACAATTTAATATAATTTCCGGTTACATTATTTAAACTGTCCAATTGTTAAATGAGTTGTTTAAAAGCAAAAGGGTATATTATTCTTTTTTTTAGGCTTAATCTCTCCGGGTAAATTTCGTGAAATGTGTGTAATCAGATAGTTTGCAGACCTATTAATACAAAAGACGACGAGGCTCTCTTTTATTATTTTTATTATTTGTGGTTTGGATTACATTACAACTGCAAACCTCAATGGTAATTGTTTGGAAGAATACAACTCACCTTAAATATTAGGTTAACCACAAAACTGGTCTCGAATTACCCGAGGGATTTTTTTTTGATCACACAGTAGGGGAGTGAGTGGGATTGTGGGATGCTTGAATACTTTCTCATTCTCTCGCTAAAACCGCCTTCGTTCTCAATTCCCCTAATTGGTTGAATGAACCGGAAAATAGGAAGACGCTAAAAAGTAATTTGAACTGAATAGATTGGATGGTTTCAACATTTACTGACTTTTCATCAAACAATCAAGCTTGAAAAACTCAATTGTGACTTTTTTATTTTTTGTCTTTTGAGATTTTGAAATTCTCTCACTTCACATTCATTCATGATTAGAGACCGGATTTTTATGCAGTAAAAACTGCTAAAAAATGACTATATATTTGAAGGAGTTCTCAAAGAGAAACAAAGAGGTTGTCCTCTGCTTGATGCAAATAAACATACACACATATATATCGAGATGATAAAGAGATTCCAAACTGGCTACCAGCTAAGAAACATCAAATTTTCAATATCCATACGGTATTGACTCCATGAAAAACAATATTTACAATTAAAAAAGACTAATGATGAAGACCAAGTCTTCGAAACTATAGTCTCAAACAAATAAATAATATATATATATATATATATATATATATATACAGATATATCATCTCGATATACTCTATATGTGTGTATGTTTATTTGCATTAAGCAGAGGACAACCTCTTTTTTTAACCGACTTCAAAAAAGGAGGAGGTTCTCTATTCGACTGAATTTTTTTTTCTTTTTTTTGTGCCTATGTTACCTCATATCTCCGCCAATTGTCAACCGATTTTGAAAAAAAATTTTGCATTGGGTCCAGTCTAGCTTCCGATTGGTCCCATTTTTTTTCGTTTTTTTTTCATAGGTATTAGACCTTTTTTATTAGGTTTGTTTAGACCTAACCTCTTTGTTTATGAACCGATTTCGATGGTTCTTTTTTTATCCGATAGGGGTGTCTTAGGGATGGTGTCATATTAATTTGGTCAAGTTCTGATGATATGATCACTATTAATAACATCACTAAAAAGAGAAAAATAAAAATGATTTTTAAGAAAAAATAAAAACCGACTTCAAAAAATTAAATGCAACAAATAAAATACACTAAAAGGTATAAAATAATTATTATCTTATTTAGTTACAACTAAACGACGAAATATTAACATGAAATTACTTTTTGAAGTTGGTGCCAAACAAACTATACCTATTAGCGTAGCGTGCCCACCAAACGTACTTGGCGGAGTACGATTCGCTTATAGGTATAGTTTGTTTGGCACCGGCTTCAAAAGTAATTTCATCTTAATATTTCGTAGTTTAGTTGTAACTAAATAAGATAATAATTATTTTATACCTTTTAGTGTATTTTATTTGTTGCATTTAATTTTTTGAAGTCGGTTTTTATTTTTTCTCTTTGTGAATCAACAACTCTGCTACTCTCGGCAAAACAAAAACTTTTCAATTGAAGGAGTTCTATAAAAAAATGATAGAGTAAGCTATAGAGACTATGTATCAAATATGGACTTTTATTGCTTAAAAAATTGCACAAAATTCTCAATATATTTAATATATTAAAAAATCTTTGAACTCAAAAGAAATAATAGATGCTCTTGAATAAAATTAACAAAATATATATAATAATTTTTCAAAAAATACGGGGTGGGAGGGTAGTATTATTTCACAGGACACAATTTTTTTTATTTTAACAAACTTTCTTATTGACGTACAAATAATAAACTAATAAAATAATGCAATTATTTGACCGGATATAATCTGATCCCTATAATAAGTTACACACACTTCCGCCCACACGCAAACACTCAATGCCAAAATGGGCTATATATTCCCGAAGACAATTTAAAAAAAAATAAAGAAATAATTAAATAATTAACAAAGGATCTAAAAAATAATTAAAATTTGATTGTTAGTGTGAATAATTTATGTTTACAAGTATTTTTCTAAATTATCTTCAAATTATGTCTACGGTCACTATTAAAATTGATTTATACGATGAATAAAAGCGCTCCACATCCTCAGACGTAATGGGGGAAAATTTAAAGTAATTTAAAAGCCCCACTTTTACTTTGGAAGAAAATTATTGGAAACTTTTCGTCATTTTCATGTAGAGAAAAGTTTCAACCTCCTATTTCGTAGTCCAACACTACACTCTTGTCGTTGAGGCCAATTTCAGTTTTCTTCAAATTTAAATTAGTGTTTCCTCCTGTTATTTCTTCATTTTTTTCATACTTTCTCCGAAAATTTACTTTTAAAAAATCTGTATTTGGCGAGAAATTTGCAATACCTATTTGACAAAAAATCCTTCAAATATCCAATTTTATGCAATATTACTCAAATATGCAAAAATATGCAGTAGGTATAAAATTTAACCCACACTATCCTAGATTGCATGATTCGGATAGATATTTGATTCCCTGGGTCGTATGTGGCGGCAAACAAAATATGCAATTGCATAGGAATCCGGTCTGTATTCATAATTTATGTATATTGGGACATGGAAGAGAGAGCTTCCCTTTTTAGATTTTTTATATTGTTTATTTATTAACCACTTACTTTGTTTTGATTCAACAACGTGACTCATTTTTTTCCAACCACCTGTTAATAATTAGTTTAATTAAAAAACTTATCGAACTATTTTTTTTCAAAATTTATAGCTGATTACATGATATATATTTTGAAACAAATTTTGGATTATTTTTCGTTCTATTAAATCAGGTGTCGGCATCCTTTTTTTGGCTGCGGGTCAAAATCAACCAAAATGTGAAAATAGTTTTAAGATAAATTCTATTAAATATATAATATAATAACAATTTGTATTATATGTACAATCTACATGTATGAGTTATAAGTTATAATGAATAATTTTTTTTAATGAGGAAGTAGTATATGTGAAGTTCACTTTGTGTGTATATCAAATAGCTATCGAAGGAAACAAAAAAGAGTGTGTCTTCTGCTGGAATTATAAGTTTTAATTTCGTTAATGATCGTTATAAATAAATTACAAATTTATAATTCCATCAGAAGACACAGTCTTTTATTGTCTCCTTCAATTTATAAAAATTCTGCCACTCTCGGCAAAAACTTTCAATTTAAATAGCCATCGCATTACTTTTAATTTTAATTTCAACAAATCGATTTTTATTTGGAGAATTATTTAAAAATAAGATCAACTTTGAAGATACTTTATTTTAAAAGAATTTACATTATCATTTTTCGAAATAAAAGCATATTTTGGAGTTATTCCTTATGAATGGGAAAATTTAGAGGTTAGCCGATTTTCTTGTCCCCAAGTGTATTTTTTAGAGAATACTTTTATTATTTTGTTTGTATATATGTGGCTGTTAACCTTTTTTGAAGTTACAGAAAACTTTTCAAGAAATTTAAAAAATACCCTCTATTTCCATCTGTCGAAAGAAATTTTGAAATTATCTATCTACTCTTATTAAACGAGTAAAAATTGTTTATATAAATATATATTTGTATATTTTTTATTTTGAAAACGTCTCTATCGATTTTGATGGAACAAACTCTATAAACAAGTTTTGAGGATGAGAAAAAAGAATCTGCCTACGTCTGGACCTCATCAAAATTCATCTTAATTGACTTTTTCTTAAATAAAGTAATTATTAACAGATTAAAAGGGGTGGGGCGCAGTGTTGGGGGTTCGGGTGGGGTTTTTTTAATTAAAAATAATATTAATATCTAGCTTTGAACTGAAGCAAAAAGCTACCGGGCATCGCTCGGTGGCTCCAGGTAACTTATTTATTGAACTCGGAGAAAGAGTTAATCTTGCTATTCATATATTATTATTTAATATGTAATCCATTTTTTCAATGTATGGTAATTAGAATATAGACTCTAAACAAGGGATGTTGCGGATCCAGATTTTTTTGACATCCGCGAATGTGGATGCAGACCTTAAGATTTTTTTAAAGAAATTTTCTATGGGTGCACAAATAAAATAAAAAAATAGTAATCTTTAATATTTTTATTAAATAATTAAATATTTACTAAGTAAAATTAAAGACGGCCAATCGATAGTAGCGATCCTATTGGAGACCCCGTGAAGTTATATCAACCATAAGTGTCTGTGTATAATTAGCTGCGTAGATGACAGGGGAACCCATTTTGGATTTATTAAATCAATTAACGACAGTGAATGTTTACGCTAGGCCCGTGCAGCAAAATTTTAGATCCGCTGAAATTTTAGAGGCTGCAAAATTTAAAGAACGATTGAAATTTAAAAATCGAGTTGGCTTAATTTTACTGTAATTATATGAACAAATTTCAGTAAAGTATTTATAATAATTATTAAATTGTTAAACAAAAAGATTCTTAAGAAAATTGAGTGGATATTGATGAGGCAGTCCAAAAAAAGAAGATAATTTATACTATCTTTTTATTTTTATTCAAAAACCGACGTTTCGGATGCTATTCCCTCCTTCTTCAGGGTTTTGAAAAGTCAGTGAAGGTTTTTGAATAAAAATAAAAAGAGAGTATAAATTATCTTCTTTTTTTGTACTGCCTCATCAATATCCACTCAACTTCACTTATCAGTCCGTCTCCAAAAATTACTCCAATCTTCTTAAGAATTTTTTTTTTAGAAAAGCCATTGTATTTATTACTTATTAAATTATTGTTAGAGAGAAAGAAGTCGCAAAGTTTCCTTTGAATTTTCAGTGGAATAAAAATATTTCTAATTTCATATATAATAATATACTATTACTAGGTACTACTACTACTACTATTACTATTACTTGCTAGCCAGAGGGCAGGCCCCCTGGACCCCCAGCCCTCGAGCCCCACCCTCACCCCCACTCCCACCCACCATACTTCCGCACCATGCACAACCCCCGCCCCCACACTACCACCCCAACACTTCATTCCGCACCCTAACCCATTAACAAAAGTTGTCAAAAATCACATCCCCTACAACTTTGTTTATCATAAAATTTGCCGTAGTGTTAATAGTTTAGGAGTTATTTGATAATTTTCATTCGTGAGCCCCCCCCAAACCCCTTCTGGGGTCAAAATATCAAAACTTTATGTAGCTAAAAACGTAAGTTAGAAGACATCTGATGTAAATATGAAATTTCATAATAATCCCTTCAGCCGTTTTTACGTGAATCGTGAGTAACTTTTCGAAAACCACTGAAACAGACAGACAGACAGACAGACAGACAGGAATTTTGTTGAGGGCGTTTTCATTCATAACTTTGCTTGAAACGTGTGCAACCAAAATTTGGCGTGATTTGGAGCAATGTACAGACAAAACCTTAATTTTATATATATATAGATTTGAATAGATTTTGAATGAATTTTAGAAGGAATTTAAACAAGAAGCAGAAGTATTTTAATAATAATATCTGTCTAAATTTCAAAAAAATCCTACAAAACGCATTTGGTGATACAAGTAGGTAACTTAATCCAACGCAAACCCTTCAATATCTCGATTAGAATATAAATTGACTTACACTTTCAAAATAACTATCTCATATATTAATCTCATGATTATTATCTAATTTCAAATACTGTTTAAGATGTGCACATTTTTCAACGAAACCAACTTCAATACCTATCGTCCCGGTAGTGTTGAGATAATTCTAAAGCGTATCTGTTTATATCTTCACTATTTAGTGTGCGTATTTCAAAAAGAATTTTAAATACATTATAAATTATAATTATTCCGTTCTCTCTTTCAAATATTAAAAATATAAAGAGTAATTATTCAAATACTTTGATCTTCGCTTGAACTCACTGAAAATATGTATATATTTTCTCTTTAATTTTAATTTCTTCAAATCTTTTGATAAGAATTTGTCAATTAGTTTCTATAAAATAATAAATACAATTCTTCAAAGGGGCACAAACAAAAAAAAAGAGGGAAAGAATGGTTTCAATTTATTCATCGGGGCATAATTAAATAATTTAAACCATAGAATCGTTTTTCGACATCAAACAAAAATAAAACAATTTCGAATAGCATACAATTTTCCCTCTTTTTTTCCTCCCCCCGCGGCCTGTGTCGTTGTCGTCGTTTTTCCTCTTGGGTTTTGTTGGTTAACCGTTCGCCTTTTGATGGGCATTTATGTGTGAAATTGAAAGAGAAAGAGCATCTCGCATTTTCTTTAATGAGATGTTGCCGATCTGTGTACCTCGAACGAGGAACAAAGATGGCTCTCGGGAGAAGTCACTGGAAGAAGAAGCACTTTGTGCTTCCGCTTGAGCAACGTTATATCCGAGTCGGCCGCCCTTAGGGCCTTATCGAGCCTTCTTGTGCTTCTTTCTTTGCCCAGCCAAAGAAACAATCGACGCGATCCAGCCGGGGAAGCCCCTATGGCTGCGAAAACTTCACTCGTCTCGCTACATACGCTGATAAACGAATAATAGAATAAAGATCATACGAAATTAATTTCCTTCCAAGACTTTGACAAAGTTTCTTGCAAAATGAATGAATACAAAGAAGATATCTGTTACGTTGTTAACTCGTAACCCAGTTGTGTTGTTAAAGGCAAATAAAAAGCGAATTATTCTTGCAAGACAACCCGCTAGATTTTATCACAAGAAGAATTAAATTAGTTGTTCCTTTCTAACTTATATAATTCTTAGAAAGTTTCATGATGAGAAAAGAACTTGTCATGATACAAAAGAAATATCATAGAAATTTAATCAAGATTAAAAAATATTTTGCATATTTAGAATCTAGAGACATACAGTCATATGTATTTATTATTGCCCCAATATTTTTCGGAAATTTAAATTAAATATTTTTTTTTGCCTTTGAGGATTTTATAATTTTATTTGTTTGAAAAGATTGGATTTTACAATTTTTTAATACTGTCGACTCTCGATAATTCAAAATTCAAAGGACTACAAGAAAAATTCGAATTATAGAGACTTCGAATTATCAAGAAGTGTGAATTATCAAGAGGAAAGAAAAAAATTCGAATTATTAAGTGTTTTTATTATATTTTTGGAAGTACACATATGTATGAGCTTACATAAATTTTATATATAGGTATGTAGCCTCAAGTAAAAATAATGAAAACGACAAAAAAGAACAAAAAATTACACAAGTATTAACATTGCAATAAATATTAACATACCTAATTAAAAAAATTAAGAATATTTTTTTGCTAACGAAAATTCGAATTCTGAGAGGAGAGTGGCCCATTTCGGACTGGTAGAACATTCTCTCAACCTCTGATTTAATGATATTGATGGAAGGCAGTCCCAGAAGGTAGATGCCGGAAAGACCAAAATGGGCTAACACATCAATCGTGAAAATAACAGAGTGTAATTTATTGGAATCCTTCCTCACTATTCCATCTCAGAACCCACGTTTCGGAGGATTTTTCCCTCCTTCAAGGTCTCAAAGGGTCAATGAATGAAACAAATAAAGTGTTTCCTTCTTCTCTCCAAGTAGTGTTCAAAAACTTTCTTCATTTGTAACAAAAGGCATAGAAAGACAAAAAATTTTTTTCTTCTTTCTTAATTAATTAATTAATCTGGGCTGCCTTCCATTACTTTCAGATTAAGAATATGTTTGCTAGGAAAAATTCGAATTATAAGAGGAGAAGTGGCCCATTTGCCAGTCAGTTATACTGAACGTCACTCTCACCGGCTGACTTGTTACGAAAAAGATTTCGAGTTATCGAGCCTATCAAAATACACAGCATTTTTTTTATTTACCGAAGTTAACAGCTGAAGAGTTCGAATTATCGAGGTTCGAATAATCGATAGCTTACTTATTTATTTTAAAGAAGTTCTCGAGGGCGTTTATTTATCTTGAAATAGTTTTTATTTTTCATTTTTGAGTTGAGCATGATAAAATATATATATATTTTTTTTAATGTATCTGGTAGGTACTACTAATGTTCAAGAAAAATAAGAAAATAAGAACCATTTTAATAAAATCAAACATTCTCAAAAATTTCTTTAAAATGTATTTACCTATTTTATTAGATGATTTTCTTTGGAAGCTGATTCGTAGATTTATATATCTGAGGTGAGGATTGAATGGAAGGCAGGTTAGGAAATAAATAAAAATATTATTTCCAATAAAAGAGTATACCTATTTTTGGAAAAATTTTCTTTTACAATTTTTTAAATTAGCGATTCGGATGATCTTCTCTCCTTCTTCAGGGTTGGCTCTTTTGAACCTTGAAGAATTGGAATGAAATTTTTTCAATAAATAGGTACTTTTTTATTGTAAATAATCTTTTTTATTTATTTCCTGAACTTTCTTCCATTATTCACTCCCCAACTATTTATTTATTTATTTATTTGTTTGTTTGAAATGGAAAAAGGGAATCCCCTATGGCTGCGATAATTTCGCTCGTCTCGTACACATACGTACATATATTTTATTTTTTTTAACCATAGGGATTTTATAATTTTATTTATCTAAAAGATTTGATTTGAGAAATCTTTTCAATTTATTAAAATTTTTCGAGGATTTTTAATTCTCTGGAAATACTGGTTCTTTGTTAAACATGATAATTTAAATTTTTTAAAAATGTAACCTGTGTTTAAGGAGGTCCTTTCGCTCCAGTTGAGTCAAAAGAAGTGTAGTATCTAATATTTAATAAAATAAGTTAAAATACAAATGAAAAATAATAGAATTAAAAAATAAATATTATGAAAGCCGTAAATGTTTGAAATAAAAATAATTAATGCAAAAGTTAGATTGATTTATTCAAAGCTGATAATAACTCTTGTATGATTTGGCAATGCGTTGTATTAATACTGTTTATGTTTACATCCAAACATAGCATTTATGTGATTTTTTAAAGTGAATTTCTCAGTAAATTCCTCGGTCAATCATATATTTAATTACAAAAAAAGAAACCATGCATGTTTTAAAAAGCTAATTTTTAGTTTTTTTAACTTTATCTATTCAACTAATAGTAGTATAATTCAAAAGAAAGTGTCAATATCTTAATTTTCCATAAGACTCTAGGAAAATGTTTACATTTTCAAAAATTTTATTTTCAAAAATTTCCACGCTAATGTGTGATTGAAACTTCACCAAAGCAAAGATAGAGACTTAAACTATTATAAAAAATTAAGTTATATTTATAATCTAATATTTTTTTATTTAACATTGGCGGCGAAAAACCTACTTAATGTTTAATAAAAAGAAAAAATACAAACCATTTCAAGACAATGATTCTTGAAAAATTCCTTAAAATTGTATTTATTTATGTACCACATACCTAATTAAATATACCTAATATATACTTTTAATAAATTGTAAAATTATTCAAATGGGTATGTTTAACCAAGATTTGCTTTAAAATTAATTTCGTTATGATTTACTAGTAAAAATGTTTGTTTATTTCTTATAACTATGCAAAAAATTTCTTAGTCAAAATGTGGTCGCGGATGAAAAAGTTTCTCTAGCTCACCGACCTGATTTCAAGAGACAATAATAATCCACAAAGAGAAACAAAGAGGTTGTCCTCTGCTTGATGCATCAACAACCTCTTTGTTTCTCTTTGTGAATCAACAACTCTGCTACTCTCGGCAAAACAAAAACTTTTCAATTAAGACAATAATAATAATTAATTTACTAGGCTCACCCTATTTCTCTCCTTTTCAGTCCCCTTTTAATTTAAACATTTTGTAATTTAACATCAATTATGTTATACATTTCTATGTTGTAATTATTATGCAAATGAATTACTACTTGACACCCAGCAGCTTAGAAGGGTCTATAGCAGTAATATAACATGCAACGGAGGAGCTTTTCCAAATATTATACTTACGCCTTTGTTTAAATCATTTTTATTTTTTATTTTTCAATAACAGCGAGAAAAAGAAATTAAAATTGAAAAAAGAGGGTGTATATATATATATTATAATAAAAAACTTTTTAATAATTGCTGAACTCACAGTAATAACTTTTGAAAAACTTGAAAAACCGCTTGAATCTTTTTAAATGTCGCCTGCAGATGGTTGGGGCTTCTAACGTTTTAAGTTTTCTACGCAACGTTGTCTTGTCTTGGCTTTTGAATTCAAGTAGAGGAAAGAAAGAATAAAAGAAAAAAAAAAGAAAAAATATTAAAAAGAAAATTTTCTCAGTAGAAAAAAGTATAAGTGGGCGTTGGTAAGGGTGGGGGTGAAGGGGGAGGGATGTCGCCCTTCTTTATGATGGGAAGGTACTGTTTGAAAATAAATTAATTTACAATGATAATGGATTTGTGAAGATTGTCATTCATAGGGAGTATAAAAAGAAAAAGTAGAAGAAAATGTTTATAGAAAGCGACAGCAGAGGGTGTGGGCATCGCCCAAGAAGTCAGCGAGAGAAAAAGTTTATAACAGAAAAACAATAGAACAAAGTGAATTTAAAGATTTTAATTAAAACCAATTCGTAAGCATAAGTCAGGAGATACAATACAATCAAGTGTAAATTTCAATTAAAAAAGAAGAAAGTCTAGAAGAAATCTAATTTAGGTATCATAATTAATTAAAGTGGAGAGAGAGAGGAAAAGTTTGAAAGAGAATCTTGAGCCAGCCCCTTCTTGCATAGAGTAAGTAATCGAAAAGCTCTTTTTCAATTAAGAAAGCAAAAGAGTCTTTAGCCTTTCTAATTATTACTCATTTTTGCTTTTAATGATAAGGAGGCAAAAAATACAACACCTATAAGTCATTATTGATCCTTCTTCTAGCAGACTAAACCACCTACCTCTATAGGGGGGTGGCCCACTTGGGCTTCGTTGATAGAATCAGGTTAACAAATTTTGAATAGCTAAAAATAAAAATAAATTCTGTAATCAATTAAACTCAAAGTTTCAGCCCTAAAACATTGCACTGATACACTGAAAACACGATATATTTATAGTTAAAATATTATATTTGATATAAATAAATGGCGGAGTTGATTATATGACAAAATAGATCTTTGTTTATTAGGGGCGGCCGTCCATACACGAATTTTCAAGACTTTTAACCCCCCCCCCCTTGTGTCACATTCTGTCACATTTTCATTGAGCACCCCTTGTATTGTGACGTCACACTATCACTTTTATACTCTATAATTTTTTTATTTTTTAATTTGACTTTTGTGACATCACAATTTTTAAGATTATGGAAGGCCCCTTATGAATAAATATATATATAGAGTACTTATTTTAATTATCCTCATATCTTTGGCACAACTCTACTAGATATATTAATAGTTAAAATTCCGTTATTTTCCTGGCAGAAAATTGAGTAGAAAATTTTTTCTGTTGATCAGCTGGAATATGGCTAAGATCTGGTCAGAATTTGAATCTAGGCATATTATTTGCCCAAATTAAGACCGATGTGGATCGCGGAATATGCCCAGAAAATGCTCATAACCTGGCTAAAAAAACAAAAATACAAAGATGAATAGCTCATAATCTGTGCTAATTTAATTTATTAAATGAGAAATAATTCAATTAAGACAGAGAATTTCCTTAATATTGATATTAATTTTCTATTTTATAATTACAGATAATATGTACAATTTCATTATAAATTCTTACCTAAAACAAATCGATTTGTATAGTCAATATTTATGAGATTTATGATTTATCTAAGTAGGTATAGGATATATGTATACCCACCTAAATACATTCTTTCTAATGACATTAAAAATTATTAACATATTTTAAAATAAAACATATTGGCTCTAATTTCAGACTCAAAATAATGAAAATCCAAAACGAAAAATAGAAAAGTATTCCAGATATACTTACCTATATATCGAGTTTATTCTAAAATTAATATTTGTATAATTTGGGAAACACCATTACCTAGTATTTTAATTTAATTTTTTAATATTTATTTTAAATTAATTTTATTATATTAGCTATTAGGTTTGAATGACTATCAAATTTAAGTTTTTTTTAATACCATGGATTGTTTTTGTATTGATTATTGGCTTGAGGATGATTTCTAAGGAGCCTTCCCTGTAATTCCCTCTAATTAGGTTAATCCTGCCACTAATCATGACTAAAAACGAAGGGCTTGAAAAATAATCATTTTAGAAATTAACCCAATCTCAATTGTATTCAGAGGCTCGTTTGTCGGATTGAGCCCATCAATACGCAAATAAAAAGGGAACACAGTTTTTTCTACATCGAGTTTTTTTTTTAATTTATAGATAATAAAAAAAGCCTGAAAGAAGTTAATACCCTTTTGTCTAAGCCCTTGGTCTGGAGTATTCTCTCTCTAATGCCCCGTGATTAAGCCATTTTACACTCGTTGATTCAACGCACTTACCACCCAAATTGAGCCCCCCTTCTGATCGCCACACCCGCTGGGCTACCCAAGTATTATTCCCTTTTCCCGGGGGAGAGAACGCTTTTGGAGACCATCAAAAAGTCATTATATATCTGCCATTAAAATAAAAGCCATTCAACATTCTTTTTTTCATTTTATTATTGTAGATTTAAAAATTGTTTGTGTAAAATTTCTATTGTAGAAAAAATGAGTTCAAAAAATACATGAGAAATAGGGGGGACGGGGGGTTGTTTTAAGATTTGTTCATTTGAATTGCTCCTATTGTATTAATGCTATACGTTTGTCGAATTATAATTAACATATTTTTATAATAAACTAAACTAAATATCTATATATACAGGGTGGGGCATAAAAATCTCCCGCATTTTGAAGAGGTATAAAAAAATGAAAAAATTTAAAAAGAAAAAAACTGAATATATTTTTGAAAAGAAGAAAGAACATATATATATATATATTTTTTTAATGTGTTTTAAACATTATATTAGACCAAAAAAGAGAGGGGTCAAAAATGAAAATTCTAGCCCTTTCGACCAAACTCAACTAAATTTTGTATACCTAAGTACATATTCTCTGGACCCTCAGAAGCCTAGAAATGCAAAAACTAACCACCTAAAATGGGGAGGGTTAAAAATTAAAATTCTAGCCTTTTTGACCAAATTATGTATACAAAATTTGGTTGAGTTTGGCCAAAAAGGGCTAGAATTTTCATTTTTAACCCCCTCCCATTTCGGTTGGTTAGTTTTTCCACTTCTAGCCTTTTTTGGGCCCACCGATTATGCAGGTATACAAAATTTGGTTGAGTTTGGTCGAAAGGGCTAGAATTTTCATTTTTGACCCCCCCTTATGTCTGAAAATGTTTAAAATACATTTAAAAATAAATTATTTTATGTTCTTTTAAAAAAATATATTCAGTTTTTTTCTAGTTAAATTTTTTCATTTTTTTATACCTCTTCAAAATATGGTAGATCTTTATGCCCAACCCTTTATATTTTTGATACATTTATTTTGACCAATTGTACTCCCTTGTCTGTGATATTATAAATATGAAAAGAAGACATCTATGTCTAACTAAAACTGACATTAACATAATTTTACTTTACCATACAGGGTATGTATGGTCAAGTATTGTAATCGTGAATGAAAAAAGTGTTTTTTTTCTTAGTTTTTCGAAATATCTCAAATACGACTAAAACTATTTTCTTAAAAAAAAATTAACGAATACATAGCGTTTTGATTTACAAAAAAGTCGACAGAACATCGAAAAAATTATATTTTCCGAGATATTAATGAGTTTGTCAAAATTTCTGTTATTCTGTTAGTTAGTAGGTGACCTTACCAAATTTTGTGCTTAGACTCTAACTCATGGGTGTCCATCCTTTTGCCTTAGGCGGGACGCATTTGATGAAAAAACAAATGCTTCGTGCAGCATATAAAATATACTAATTCTATTGATTTCTCAATAAAAAAGAATAGTTATAATGTAGAATAATGTAATCCACCATGACAATAAAGCAAAAATATCATAGGACAATAATCTATGAGTTTCCTTCAGAATATTGTCTTTTAAATCATTTAGCACTTCAAAAGTTTTAATTAATAAAATAATACATATTTTAGTAAATGTAAATATGAGATGAACAATGGTTGGTAAGATAGTTTTTATAAAATTTTAAAAAACAGACATTATTAGATTTTTCTTTCAGTTCAATCTCTGATTAAAAATACACTCAATCAGAAAGTTTGCAGGTAAAATATTTAGGTATATCTAATAAAAATGGAGTCAAAATATGCCACAATTGCGATTATTTTTTCCGAAATCTTGATATATTTTTTTCACATTTAAAATTGAAAATCTCCCCTTTTATTCTTCGAAAACTTATGGGATGATTTCTTATTTTAGAAAAAAAAATCAGATTGTATCTGATATGTTTTTCAGTAAGTACATAAAAATCTTAATGTTGGACAGCCCTACTCTAGCTCAAAAACTAGTCTGAATATCAAAGCGAAATTTCACAAGTAGATTCTTTATATTGAGGATTAAGAGCTGATTAGATTTTGGTTGAAATCGAATCAAAATTTAAGAGCAGAGGGCTCTTAGAAAAAAAAATATAATATTTTCTAACTAAAAAATTAAATTTTTATAAAAGAGATCTATTATAAAAAGAGAGGCAGTATTTTTTTGGTTGGGGGGAGGCAAAATTGTGAGCGTGGGGGGTCACAAAATAGAAGTATCAATAAAACTCCATGACCCTTTGATCGATTTGTACAAAATTTCACATATATGAATTTATATGAATTTATACAAATGACTCAGTTTGTGAAATTGATAGTGTTTCAAAATAGGGGACTTCAAAAATAATTTAAAATAATAAAATTTCAAAACAAAAATCGAAGAAAGCTGATGGATATTTACAATGGAAGATTCTCATTTACAATGAGATATCATAAATTGCTAAAGAGTCCAAAATTAAGAAGGGGGAGAGTTCTTTCGTAAATGATTATATAAATTATTTTATTAAATATTAAATATAAGAGAGGGAGAGGTATATGGTAAAGTAATGTGAATGGCCACACATCAGTTTATTTTTTTCAAAATCGGACTTAAGCCACTTTAAGGGAGTTCGAGTAAGATTATATATCTGGTTGATCTTCAAAAAAATCTTTTGTATTTCTGGTGAGTGACAACATCTGCCTACCGTTTTTTTTTTTTTTTTTTTTAATGTTAATAATGAGGTTAATTTCGAATAAAAATCTTTGTTTTGATAATATTAATAAAAAGAATATTGAGATAAATTTTTTCTCATTATAAAAACGTTTATTTAACACAAAAACGATTTCAAGAAATAGATTTGGAATTCTACACTAGTGCTTTTATTAGATTCTATTGGCTGCAAATAACTTTTTATTTTTACATTTATTAATAACTAATTAACTAGACTGTCAAATCTATTGAAAAATGTATCATTCGATTCATAAAAGTTGAATTATTGATCTGTATAAATTTTTTGAAAATGGTATAATTTGTATAGAAGTTATAGCCCTTTTAAAAGCTCGGTCCATTTACGTCCATGTTAAAAGGACAATTTTCAACAATTTATTTCTCGGTAATGGGACAGACGATCAACTTCAAATTTCGGGAATAAATATTTCATACATCAATGATTCGATGGTAAAAATTTGAGAAATTTCTTATAAAAATGATAAACAATCCCGAACCGCCTTAAAAAATAAACACCTCAATTATTATTAAATTATACAATAATATAATAGATTGTCTTAAAAATCATATCTTCTTGATAAATAAATGAAATTTACATTGATCAAGAGAGAATTTTTTGCGAATTTGAATTTTGAGATTGTTTTATAATATTTATAAAAGAATTCTATTTATTTAATACGAAAAACAATAATTAAATTATTTCAACATATAAAATAATATAAAGAAAAAATAATTCACAAAACAAAAAAATAAATAAATAAAAGGGAAAATAGGGGAAAAAAATGTGCGAAGATTTTATTGAATTTGACCCCCATCCCTCTCGCACACAGTGGATATCCGCAATAGAGTATATAGAATAGAGGCTACAAACAATAAATAAATTAAAACATGTCTGTCCAAAAGCAATAATTCTACTCTAGTATAGAAGAAATGATTTTCGGAACGCGTGGCACAAACTCAATTGTTCTATTGTATTTTGTGTTATTTATAACGCAATCACAATAGTCCTCAAGGGGTAATTATTATTATTTAGTATAGAATGCCGCTCTCTTTGCTTGCTTTTATTCTATCTATATATCTAGAGAGGTATATATATATATATCTTTTTAATGATATAAATTGGTTTAAACAAAGGGGGCGTATTCCAACACATGGCTCCCTTCAGGAGCTATTGTTTGTGAAGGGCCCGGCTGAAATCTGAAGGCTCAAGGGCTGAAGGAAAGAAGGAAGGAAGGTGGGCTTCCACGTTGACTCCGCCTTCACGTAAACGGAAATAACATTTCGTTAATATTTAGGTACTATTCGAGATCAAAGAAAACGAAAGAATTGCATCACTTTTCGAGTTTAGGTATTTATTATCAGAGTTGTGGGTGACAGGGATGGCGATTTATCCCTGGGAAACTTTCTTGAGCAAACTCGTTAATTTGAATTTCAGGAAAAAGGAATTCGTTCAGAAAGAATAACGCTCGATACTTGCAAAAAAAAAATTGCGCAGACATCGTCTATAGACTATGCAGAATTGTGCCCATAATTATGAAAGTGTACAGACAAAAAATTAAAAAAAAAATCATATTTTATGTTCCTTCCATTTAAGGTAGTTCTTTCTCAAATGCAAAAATTCAAGAAGTTTAAGTTTTTGAAACTTGGAATATAAGTCATTAAAAGCATAATATACACACTGTTAAAATTTGAAGACGATTTACCACACCAAACATGAAATAATTGCAATTAAAAATTTCATTTTTAACATAGAGTAGATAGGGAAAGGGTGGGAATATGATCATTATTTTATTTTTTTTCATTGAAGGACTTTCACCATCTTGATGAAAAACTAATATTTGTTAGAATTATATATTCGGAGTAACTTAAAAAAAAATTGAAATTATTTACCACGTAGTTTTGATAAAAAACAAAAAAAAACATATTTGGGCGATTATTTTTAGTGGAGGGGATATAAGCACAATGGCTTGGAAACGGTCCGGCTAGTATGTGTGTATCTATATAGAGATTTCGTAGTGTGAGTGGCGGGTCATGTTAAAAAAAAATACCCTAAAATCTTACTTCCGTTCATATTTATAGAGTGGTTACGAGGCTAAAACTTTTTGTGTGGATTGTCTCGAAAGAACCTCCTTAAAATGAAATCATGTTTGTCTAATTTTTATTACGAATTTACCCCTCCTGCCATTTATTGGCAGAAAGTAATCCAGGAAACAAAATCTCTTCTCCTATAAGCAGTGGCGGATTAAGGCAATATAAGGCCCTAGGCGCAAAAAAAGTTAGGCCCCGGATAACAAAAATGTCTTTGGAAATTAATTAATAGATATTATAAATATAAAACGTAATTTTAATTACTTACATGTAATTTATTAATCTTATTTTTATGTTTCAACAATTTATAATACTATATATTATAATATAATAATTATTAACATTATAATTATATGTGTTTTTTCTAGATTTTTCTTGAGCGAATTTCTCAAGAATATATTTAATAGTTCTTCTTCAGTATAAATAGTAGATAAATAATTTAACCTATTTTCAGAAATTTTGTTTCTAACGTAGTTTTTTAATCTTTTTAAAGCAGAAAAAGAACGCTGAAGCATTGAATATTAGGAATGTCATCAAAATT
Source organism: Forficula auricularia (assembly GCA_024734495.1). Taxonomy (NCBI): domain Eukaryota; kingdom Metazoa; phylum Arthropoda; class Insecta; order Dermaptera; family Forficulidae; genus Forficula; species Forficula auricularia. The sequence goes on from JALMQS010000070.1 coordinate 21,165,738, forward strand.
TTTAAAATAATTTTGACGTTAGGGAATGTTGCTATTAAATGCAAAGGCTTTTGATATATTTGAGAAATATTCAACTTTTCCAGGGAGTCGTCTTGTTCCTGCTTTAAAAACAGTAAAAATTGATTTACCTCATCTTCGAATAATTCGGAATCTCTATAATCTTTATATATATATTTTTAGATTTTGTATATACAATGTTTTCTCTGCGTCTGTCATGTTGAATGAAAAGAAGATTTTAAAATTTTGAAATAATTTTTCATAAGTTTGTTTGGTACTTACGTATTAACGCCACCGCAGCTAGATTTGGCTGGTTTTTAAATTTCACCAATCTACACCTAAAATTTTTGAGATAAATCATAAAATAGAATAAATCTCTCTCAAAACAACTTGAATAGGTTCGGTTTATGATCTCGATTTGATTAGATAAAAAATGCGTTCCCAAACAAACCTTGCAAACAACTTGAATAGGTTGAAGGAGACAATAAAAGAGTGTGTCTTCTGCTGAAATTATAAATTTTATTTATTTATAACAATTTTTTATTGTCTCATTCAATATATAAAAATTCTGCTACAATCTTGGCACAAAAACTTTCAATTTAACTTGAATAGGTACGGTTTATGATCTCGGTTCGATTAGATAAAAAATGCGGGTACATTAACGCCACCGCAAGGTTTGTTTGGGAACGCATTTTTAATCTAATCGAACCGGAGATCATAAACCGAACCTATTCAAGTTGTTTTTTGACAAAGGGGAACTGATTTATTCTATTTTATGATTTATCTCAAAAATTTTAGGTGTAGATTGGCGAAATTTAAAAACAGCCAAATCTAGCTGCGGTGGCGTTAATACGTAAGTACCGTTTGTTTTCTGTGAATGATTTCTCCAAGTAAATTATCACAATATAAAATGTATTAATTTTACGAGCCCTTTGGTGTAGTAGTGTCCTTTTTGCTTTTTCTTTTATTATATTCATTTTTTACTTAAGTTTTCTTCAATATTAAATATTTTCACTATACTTTCAATTTCATCGAACTCGTCTCTAATACTATATATATTTGCCTAGATTAATTTGCCGCAACGCTGACGTAATGCTGCCGACAGGGAGCGCCATCGGTATATTTGCGGCAAATTTGAAATATAATCGTAATTTGGACTCGAATTTTGAAATGAAAGACTCCAATTGATTTTAAGATGATAATTAAGAAACATTAAATATATTGATAATTATTCCTCCTCCCTCACCACTCAAAAATTAAATATTCAATTCGCTTTTCTTTGCGCACAGAAAAAGAAATCAATCACATCTTATTTGATTTATATATTATTTGTTTATTTTTTAATAATTTGCCACTTTTTTATAATTTTTTATAAATCTAAATTTTGTTATTCTTATTTTTTGATTTTTACAAAATTAAACGACTTTAGACACGCATGCCCATATGAGTTTCCCATGGCAATACTGGATGGAGCAGCCTGTCATACAAACAACACCTGATCTCTTTTAAATATTTGGAGCCTTATATCGATTATCGATCCCAAATTTAAAAAAATGATATAATATAATTCTCCTCCTCACACGATACCACTTATTTAATTAAATATATTTCCACACAAAAAATATCACAATGCTGTAGATTATAGAAAAAAAATATTTCCAGATTCATATCTAGAGCCTCATTTCTGTAGCTGTGTAAGGAAGAAAATGAGGCGAAACTTTTAAGAGACTATGTATTTTCGGGAGTTTACAGGTATACATTTGGAGTGTGGTTTTTTAAGAGGAATAACATTTTTGGACCGAGACGCCGCCCGCCAGGGCACTGCAGCCCGGAGGGCCGAGCTTCGAGGCGTGCCGAAGGCACGCACGAAATGCTGGTCTTTTTAATAAACATCTCTAATGAGTTTAACAAATCAAATCCTTTAATTATTGTACATTCGACTTCTTCCAATGACTTGCTAGTCATATTAATTCGTTGTAACAATTTGTCCCAAATTACAGTCATACAAACCGTTTCATTTTTTTAATTAAAGAATTTCCTTCACTAATTATGATTGAATTTCATAAGCCAATTGATAAATTTTTTATAAAAATGAAATGATATATATATATATATATTTATATATATATATATATACATTATTTAATTATAATTAATTTATATATTAATATGTATATATTTATATATGTAATTTAATTGTTAAAATAATTTAATATCTAGATCAAAATTAATATGATAATCAATTTTGGGGCCCCCATGTTCGACGGGGCCCTAGGCGCGGGCCTAGTGCGCCTTGCTTATTTATGATCCGCCACTGCCTATAAGAATAATGTAGTTTATTCTATCGATAAGTAGCTCCTCTAGCGGTTGAAAATTTTCCAAATGAAATTTATTTCTAAATTTTTGTATTTCACAATTGAATTCAATACCTACCCCTTTGTTTTGCCATCTTCTATACATTCCATTAGAATTTATAGAGAAGTGCATTAATTAAAATGATATCGTCATGTCTTGTAGAAAGTGAACATGATCCCCAATTTCCTCCGGCTTCCCTCCCCTCCACTTCATTTTCGATTTAATGTATGTAAGATCGTCAAATGCCACCGTCTTATATTGAATACTCAATTCAGCAAGGCATTAATATATGTGCATTTGTGAAGTGAACGTAAGCCTAGAAAAATGTCCCTTCCCTTGCAGGGGTAGGGGGTGCATTAATTGCAAATACCGTCGCGTGTGTTCGGTTTTATTGGAACGCGTTTCCACTCAAAAAGCCTAACACGTTTATTTTTTTCAGTTTCCTTTCTTAAGCTGCAAACACGTCGAGAGGGTTTCCTCTCAATATCTGGACCAATTGGCATCCCTTTCTTAATCCTCGAGCCCACCCTCTTGTTCCTTCTCCATTTCATCTCCCCATCGGCTGCCGGGGGTTATTATTTAATATTCGCCTTCCTTTGGACTTCATTCATTTGAAATTCTTCGCCTGAACTTCACTTCTTGATAGCAACTTATTAAGATGTGTCGGCTCGGACTGTAAGGAAGAGAAAAAGTATTCGAATACGAGAGAGAGAGACAAAGTGAGAAGGGATAAAGGGGGAGAGAAAGGGGATAAGGAGATTAGAGCAGCCAAGTTCCTTTTAATTAATATTTTAACCTTAGCTTTGTAATTTAATTAGAAAAGGGAACACTTCGAAATCTTCATAAGCGGTTAATTCTTTTCACTTAATTAAATACGAAGCGTAAGGTAAAAGGAAGAATTGATCTAGACCAGTGGTTCCTGACCCAGGCAGATGGATCTTTAGAAGTTTACGAATGGTCCTTTTCGCGGGGTACCGCGCGTTTTCAACCCCGACAAAATATACAAAGGACAAAAATATCCCCCGACATAATATCTTCTGACAAAATATTCCCCAGTATAAGGGAGAATACAAAAGAGATTAAGTGAGAAGCTTATAATCATAGTTTCTGAATAATATAAACAGACTTTCATATTTTGGCGGCTAATTAGCCGTTTGAAAGTGCTGCTATCTGTCGTTAGATTTTCAGCTAAACAATTTATTATTTTTACTATCTATAATATATAGTATTTATTATCTATATTTACTTATTTATCGTCTATGTTTACATTACACAATTATTGATTGTTTGTTAAAAGTGTTATTAATCATTATCGTTATTAATTATTATTATAATATTGGGCGAAAATATAGCGCCCCAAACACACCCCGGGGTGCCCGACGATTGGCTGGTTCGGTTTTCAATGTGTGTTTGATTAGAAAAAAATGGGAGCCCGAAACACACCCCGCCCGACGATTGGCTGTTCGGTTTTCAATGTGTGTTTGATTAGGAAAAATGGGAGCCCCAAACACACCCCGCCCGACGATTGGCTGGTTCAGTTTTCAATGTGTGTTTGAAAAAATGGGAGCCCGAAACACACCCCGCCCGGACTAAACTTTCGGAGGTTCAGTGAATATATATTAACCGAACCGGAGTCGATTTGGATTACTCATAAGATTCACGCGGGGAAGGGTTATTTTGTCATGATATATTTTGTCTGAAGGATATTTTGTCGTGGGAAATTTTGTCGGGGGGTGTTTTGTCGGGACTATTTTGTCGGGGGCTGAAACGTCGCGGAATCTTTTCGCGGCCCCCTACTATATTCCGCAGACCCCCTGTTAAGAATCACTGCTATAGAATATAATGTCCAAGGGTGCGATCGCCTGCATGGGTCCTGACTCTTTGAGTGCTTTTTTTTTCTTATTCAAGAAATTTTTAAGAGTCGAGAGATTTTTCAGCAAATATAAAAAAATGTTTACAATTCAATATGCAATTTCAAAAAGGGCACATTTCTGAAAATTGAAAATGTTCAGGAATGAAAAAAAAAACTAATTATTTTCCAAAGTAGTGTAAAAACTTAAAACCTAGAGCCTCTATCAAATAGAAATTAAATGTATAAACACATACCTATAAGTAAATGTTTATTTGCATCTTGTAGAATACACTCTCATTGATTTTCAATTAGTAGCCAACAGCTCTGATACTCACGGTAAAAAAATATTTTCACTTGTTAAATGACATCCCTCGTTTTTTAATTGATTTTCCTAAAAATTTCGAATTTATCGACTGAGGTTGGTTACTAATGAATTTTTCCATCAATATATTCCATTGAGCCGTTTTATCAAGTGGCCCACCTAATACCTATATAGTAGGTACTAGTTGTTGGGCAAGATAATAAATAATCTCTCAAGTGGCAGGGATCGGTCAGATGTCGAGAAATCGGCCCCTCAATTGGCTCGTTTTTCTGTCAATTCTACCTGCTGAACCCACTCGGCTCCCTGTGGAAACTGAACATCTTGTCAAATGTGAACGCACCCTCAATGAACACGGCTGACAAACATTTAATATATATAGGCACCTACCTAACGATATTAATAAATATTCTATGTATATCGATTAATATGATAAAGCTATCTGTCATTGGCTCACTCGATCTTTTCATTCAAGTACTTGATTTAGATTTATTTTATTTTTTCTGTCTAGTTTTTGTGCTCAATTATTATATTTTTCCATTTTGAATAGTTAGAAAAAATATTAATGATATGTAAATTAAAATAAAATAAAATTAATATTTTTTTCAAGAGCCCCTGGAAACTACGCAACTAATTGATTCCGCTCTGTATTCTTATAGTCTCACAAGGGGCAAATTTACGTAGTTTTTTTATAATGATATTGATACAAGAAGAAGATCCACCAAAAATGTACAACTTATGTAGTCCGGGGTAGACCCTTGTATGGTGAAAATAAGAAGAGATTTCAGAGATTAGGTCTGATTTGAAGGTATCTGTGGATGCGGGTCTTGAAAGAAATCAAAGGTTATAATATGTAGATGGGAAGACGGTCAGGAGAAGAGAGTTTTAGGAGCAGTTGTATGTCGGTTTTTAAAGTCTTTCTTAAAGTTAACAAAGGATAAAACCTTAGAATTCACCTTGTGCCCGGCAGTATGGGCAATCAGATGAAAGTGCGTGTCATCTGATTGGCCATCCGTCCGGGCACAATGTGAGATTCTAAGGTTTTATCCTTTGTCAACTTTTACAAAGACTTTACAAACCGACATACAACTGGCCTTTAGTCTCTAGAAGTCATAGAGATAAACGAAGTGGCAAATGTGTTTGTTAGGCTACTATATCCAACTAGCTACGACGACCTTTGGCGGGTCTCTTGATAGCCCCCTGGACCCCCATCTATCCCCTGGACCCAACCCCCACCTCGCATCCCTGGACCCCTTTCCCCCTGAACCCCCACCTTCTCCCCACTGACCCCTCTCCTCTATCGCCAACCATTCTCCACTCATTAACCCTCTCCCCGATCCCGGAATTATGGTACCTAATCTTGGAGTCAATTTTAATTGCTTTTTGTTATAATTATTATTAAATTTTATTGAACCAATTATATTACATGAATTATTGTATACATTGTATTTGAGCTTCGACTTCGGAGATTATTTCCCCACAGGCACAAATGCCCTTTTGTAGTATGTGATTAGAAAATCGTGTATTTCGCTCAAATGAAGATTTGTTTCAGCAACAGGGTTGTCCAATGCTGGATTTATAAACATTCTTATATCATGAAGATTTAATATATGATAAGTTTTGATTCTGACCTCCACAAAACATTTTTTAAATTGAGTTTCTATATCTTTAAAGTATGTATGTATTTTTAATAAATGATTTGGAGATAGTTTTTATAAAATAATTTTATATAGTAAATAGGAAAAAACAATTATTTCAATTTAATGTATTTAGGTATTAGTATTTTGAAAATATTGATTTGATGCCTTTTTACTTTACCATACAGGGTATGGTCAAGTATTGATAATCGTGCATGAAAAAAGTGGTTTTATTCCTTCTTTTTTTCGAAATATCTCAAAAACGGCTGAAACTATTTTGATTAAAAAAATTGAGCGAAATCATGGCATTTCGCTCTACAAAAAGCTCTAATAAGTGAACATCAAAAAAATTATATTTTCGAGATAATAATTGTTTTGTCAAAATGTCTGTTAGTCTGTCTGTCTGTTCTGTCTGGTTGTCTGTGCGTTACCAAATTTTTGTGGACGAGCTAGCTCAAAAACTAGTATGAATATCGAAACCAAACTTCACACGTAGTTTTGGTCCATTGAGATTGAGAGCTGATTAGATTTTGGTGCATATCGACCTAAATATAAGGGGTGGAAGGGTGTTAAAAATTAAAAATCTATTCCGTTTGAACACACTCAACTAAATTTTGTATACATAATCAGTGGACCCCCAGAAGTCTAAAAATGCAAAAATTAACCGCCCAAAATGGAGGGGGGGGTGTATGGTCAAAAAATGAAAATCTTGACCATTTACCAAACTCAACCAAATTTTGTTTACATAATCAGTGGGACACCAGAAGTATAAAAATGCAAAAACTTACGCCCCCCCCCCACCTACATGATTATAAATAATTTTAGGGGCCAGGTTCTATGGTAAAGTCAAGTGGATGGCCACATCAGAACACGTCAGCTTATTTTAATTAGAAATATTATAGGTACCTATATTGCAATTAATATGGTAAGTGAAAGTAATATGGTATGCGCAAGTCCAGGATATAATATTATATTTCCAAATCATAAAGATTAATTCATTATTTCTTTGACGAATAGGCAATATAATCTCTCTCATAAAATAATATAAAATAATTGACTTTTCAAAACGGAAATAAAAAGAAATTCGTTTTGATGTAAATTATACATCATGATTTTTATATTATTCTTCTTCATCATTTTTTTGAGTGAATGGAAAGAAAGATGCTTGCCAAAAAGAAGAGAGAGAGAGAGAGAAAGTAAAAAAGAAAATAAATAAAAAGTAATTTAATATTTAATTTCATCGTTTCGTTCTTTAATATAAAATTCTTTTTCTAATATATTCTCAAGATATTACGTTTTTAATTTGAAAAATTCTATTATATTATGTTGATACTAAAACTTGATCCAATTACACACCCACACACACACACAGGCAGCAAATAACCGTGCTTCTATTAAAGTGTTATTACACTACGACGCTTGTATATTTTATAGATAGATGTAGTGTATATCGAGGGTGTGTCGTTTTATGAGACACGACTAATGAAAGCTCTCGATCAGTCAATGAATATCAACTTGCCACCCTGCGACTTGTTGGGGTAAAAAAAAGAGGGCAAGAGGGTGGATTTATTCACTCCGTTTTCTCGCCATGGAAATTAATTAAAATATATTTTATATTCAAGATGTTTGAGAATGGTAATATACAGTTTTTTTTTTTCAATTTCGAAAGCTAAAAATAGATTATTTTATTAAGTAGACATTCAGAACATAGGTAGACAAGTACTAAAATCGAGGTGTTATTTATTTATTTATTTAGTATTTAAATATATGTTTTGTTAAGGGAAAATGGTGTAGGTTCTTGGTGAAACAAATTTATTTAAATAAAATAATGAAAATTTAAAAATATAAACGATTCTAGGTAGGGGATGGTGGGGTAAGACGGGGACCTTAAGGTTTGAAGTCGAAAAAAAACTAAATATACATCACAGAAATTAGAAACTTTATTTATTAACTAAATCAGTCTTCTCTATATTGGATTATAATAAAAAAAAAAAAAAAAAAAAAAATTTTACAATTTTTTTGAATAATGAATAAAAGCACAAAAAAGTATTTTGCCCCATCTTGTCCCACCCTTGGGGCAAGATGGGGTACTCACCAGTCTTAAACATTTTAGTCATCATTATCTTTACAAAAAAGATAAGTATAAACTGAAAATGTTATAATATAGGCATAAATGAACAATTTCAAAATATTTTAAGCAGTTTTGTAGATATTTCGTAAAAAGGAAGAAAAAAGACTTCTTTAATAAAAAAACTTATCATTCATTAGAAGTGAATAAAATGGAGGAAGGCGGTAATTTGAATTAAACTGGGGAGGGGTTCTTTTCATCAAACTCAGCGGGGTGGGAGGGGGTCAGTGGCTAGTGGCCTCGCCAGTATAATAGATATGTTTAAAAAAGATTTGGTTTACCATAAAATATAGTAAATTTCTTCATGATTTACTAGTAAAAAGGTTAGTTTTTCTATATAAATATACCTACATATAATCCTGGGTAACAAAAAATTTTCTCAATCAAAATTGGGTCGCGAATGGGAAAAGTTTTAGAAATTATTTCGAGGCACCGAATAATTACTCTCTTTTTTATTTTAAGGTCGTTTTATAGTCATTTCTATTTATATTTTTTAAATTTTTAAACCGCCTCACTCTCCCTTAATTTTTCTTTCGATTTCAACTAAAATCTAATAAGTTCTTAATCTCAATGTACAAAAACTACATATAAAATTTGATTTTGGTATTCACACTGAGTTTTGAGCATGAGTGAGTACAGAAAATTTGGTAACATAATACGTACTTACTAACAGACAAAACAATTAATATCTCGAAAAAGATAAAGTTTTGACGTTTATTCTTTAAAGCTTTTTTGTAGATAAAAATGCAATGATTTTGCAGAATTTATTTGATCAAAATATTTTTAAGCAGTTTTTTAGATATTTCGTAAAAAGGAAGAAAAAAGACTTCTTTAATAAAAAAAATTCTCATTCTATAGAAGTGAATAAAATGGTGGGAGGGGTAATTTGAATTAAACTGCCGGGGGGGGTGTCATGTAGATAGGGGCTAGTGGCTTCGCCAGTATAATAGATATGTTTTTAAAGATTTGGTTTACCATAAAATATAGTAAATTTCTTCATGATTTACTAGTAAAAAGGTTAGTTTTTCTATATAAATATACCTACATATAATCCTGGGTAATTCAATCAAAATTGAATCGCGAAAAAATTTTGAAAGGCGCTTTAGACAAACTGATTTTTACTTCTATTAGCCACTAGTAATAGATTCAAGGAAAAATTTCATTTTTTTCTTTGCCTCTAGATTTAAGTACAGTCTTGAGTAAGCTTTCCTTCGGATCGGACGTGATTTTATTTTGTTCTCGAAAACAGATAAGACTTTATCAACATTTTTTTCTTTTCTTTTCTTGTTATATATATTTATATATTGTTTCTTAATATAACAGTTTCTTATTTTTTAATTGAGAATTGTTTTATGTTGTCTTAGTGATTTGTATCTTTTTTGTTTTGATTTTTTTCAAAGGCCCTCGACAAATCGGCGAGGTCCACCACAATATGATGATCATTTTGTAATGATTTTATTGAGGTATTAAATCAATGTTATAATATAGGCATAAATGAACAATGTATTTTATATTTAAGTTTATTATTATTTAATTGTAAAAGGGTATCTAATGTAAATAAGTTTTGAATTTTTATTATTTAATAAATGGGCGAGTGTTTCATTGGAATCTGATCAAAGAAAATGACTAAATATAATCATCAAATCTAATCTAAATATTTATCATCAAATTATTAATTCGCCGAAACTGCAAACAGCTCACCGAGTCTTAAAAAGTTTCACTTTTCCTCCAATTTAAATTTTAATACATAAATCAATGATACATACAGTTGAGAACCAGTGGCGGAACTACAATACTGCAAGACCGAGCAACCCCTACTCAAATTTTTCGGATTTAATATTTGTTAATTATAATAAAATTGTTCCTATTTAAATTAGAATAAAAATACTGACAAAAAAACATAAAGTTATAGTCTAGAACTAGAAAAATAAGAAATTTCTGTGTGAGTAGGGTAAATATATTCTAAATTTTTTAATTATTTATTAAATGTGCGGATGAGCGATTTTTGGTTGGAGACTTGTTGCCAAACCTACTGATGTTTATTTATAGGTATTAAATATAATCGAATATATAAATTATTTATTTATTTATTATATTAATTTAAATTTTTTAAATATCTTAAAAGATATTACCTAGGGTATATTGAATGGGCTTGATGGAATAACGTGATCCCGATGCCGAGAGACTGTGTCTCAATCTCACCATAAAACAGGCTAAAGGAATTAGTAAATGAGAAAAAAAACTATATTATTTTATAGAATTAATCTAATGTGAAGGTACACGTAATCATTCTAATATAAGAAAATAGCATTTCAATTAAAAATTTTGTAGTTTAAAAGAAATGTTATGAAAACATTCCAGGAGCACCGAGTCGACTAATTTAGAAATGGCAAAAGTGTTTAATTTTTCCTCATCACATATCTAATTAAATCTATTGAAATTTCATATCTATGAAATATTTTCTTTTATCTTTTATATGAAATAGTTTTTATTAGAATATTTTCATTTTAAAGGGTAGTTTATTTGAAGGTCTAATTTGAAAAAAAGCTTTGAAATAATCGTTGAAAATATAAAATTAATAAATATTATAAAAGAATCGATTATTAATAATTATATTCAATTTTGAACGAAATTGATATATTAGTTTTTAAGAAAATGTTAAAAAGCTAGAAAACCGTAACAAATGACTCGCTGATGCCGGGTGACTTGAGACCCAACATCTTGATAAAATAGACCAAAATAATTACAAATAAGAAAGAAATCGATCTTATTTTATCTATTTCCTCTATCCGAAGGTTTAAATGTCTTATGTCTATTATATATGTCTATGTCTTATGTCTATTATATAAGAAAATAGCATTTTTGATTAAAAAAATTTTAGTTTAAAAGTTGTATGAAAATATTCAATTTCTTCTCCCCGGGAACGAATGAACTAGAAATGGACAACAGTTTTATTTTTTTCCTCTCATTAGATATTTATTCAAATCTGTTGAAATTTTATATTTGAGTGTTATTTTTCATTTTATTTTTGATATCAAATAATTATTATTAGGAAATTTGCATTTTAAAGTGTAGTTTATTTGAAGTCCAATTTAAAAAACGCTAATAACTCCGTTGAAATTTTTTTAAAAATATGAAATTATTAGATATTATAAAACAATTAATTATGAATCATTTAAAACTATTTTGAACGAAATCGGTTCAGTACTTTTTGAGAAAATTGTCAAAACCATCTGAACCGTCAAAAAACGATGTTTTTTGAAAGCAAGAGATGGGTTCAAAAAAGCTAAAAAGTCATATGAAATGAAACATTGATTTGTGACATGAGGTGAATTTTAATGTTCTAAAAACGGCACATAGATCAGTTTCGGGACTACAACAATTTTCTCAAAAATTCAAATCAAATTTCCGTTAATATTATTAAATAATTCATAATTAATTATTTTATACTCATCTACATTAATTTTTGAAAAATTTTTCTTCTTAAATTTACAGCAATTTTATTCAAAATTGGAACTTAAATAATTCCTCACAACCACATTATAATAATAGTATTGTTATAGAAAAACTTTCAAAAAAAATATTTCTAAAGTGTGAATTTCAATAAAATTGACTCAATTATCTAATGAGTAAAAATAAAACTTTGGTCATTTCCTGGTTGATTTGCTCAGGAGAGAAGAAATTGGTTTTATTTTGAATTTTCTTTTAAACTACAAAATTATTAATCAAAATGCTATTTTTCTTATATAATAGACATACTATATTTTCAGATATATGAAATCGATAAAATAGATCGATTTACATTCTCATTTATAATTAATTTGGTCTGTTATATCCAGAGAATGTCTCGCCATCAGACACCTATTTTCATTAATTCAAAGTCCATTCACTCTACAATATCGGAATATATTTTAACACGCAAACTTTTTGATCTTAGACATTTTACTTATATGAACTTTTCTGTTGGAAATGAATCTTGTTTTAATAAAGATCATAATATAAATTTAGCGACTCAAGGGTTAGGCAGTGATGGTGAAATTTATGTTGAAAAGTCAGATAAATCCTGCTCTAGAGGCTTAGATATTCTACATATTCAAAAACTCCTAATGAAGAAACATTTTGATATTTTAATTTACTAAAATTAAGTTCATATTCTATAATTTGCTCCGATGACTAGTTAAATATCTAGAGACGACTTCTTCTTCTTCAAGTGCCATATTCGATTCTGAGTCTCGACGATTACTGTGGAAACTATCCTCTCCATTGTAATTTTTCCAGGGGAAATTTTACACAGGGAGTGGTTTCCGTTGTCATCCCCCTAAAAGAATCAGATTATATCCGTTCAAATATTTGGAGCGAGTTTGGCTTAAACCCAGGCAGCTTGATTTGAAGGCATATATAGGGAGTATTAAATATTCAAAATTAAATATTTTTTTGTAAACATTATTTTACAAAAATAAAGGCATTTAGCCAAACGTTGACATATGATAGATAGCATGTAAAAAAATGTTTGTTAATATCCGTGTCATCAACCAAATTCCATATTTTAAATTACCTTGTCAATTCATTGGGCTTGAATTTTTATATTAATTAATGAAGGGGTTAAAATAAGAAACGTGAAGCTTTTATTTATTTATTTTCATTTATGAACTCACGCTAACGTTTCGGCTATTGGTTGTAGCCATCTTCAAAGCTAAACAATGACAAACAATGTTAACAATATTAAATCGGCCTTTTTCGAGTACATCAATCAATTATAATTTTCTTTTTCTACTCACTAATTTTTATTGTGAAAAATATTAACTAAAGATTTTAGAAATTTCTCTCATATTAACTTTTCTGATGGAAATTAAATGTAGGTACTTTAATTATATGCATTTATGTACCTCAAAGGTTGAGCAGGAATGGTGAAATTTAAGTGAAAAGTGAGATAAATACTCACTACAAAACTCATTGCCCCTCTTAGAAAAAACTCCATTATTACGAGGCATCGAATAATTACTCTGTTTTTATTTTAGGGTCGTTTTATAGTCATTTCTATTTCTATTTTTTTTTTAGTTTAAAAATCTTATAATAAAATTTTTTTAAACCCGCCTCCCCTCTCCATTAATTTTTCTTTCGATTTCAACTAAAATCTAATCAGTTCTTAATCTCAATGTACAAAAACTACATATGAAATTTGATTTTGATATTCACACTAGGTTTGAGCTAGAGTGTAGGTACAGAAAATTTGGTAACATAATACGTACTTACTAACAGACAAAACAATTAATATCTCGAAAAGTAAATTTTTTACGTTCATTTATAAAAAGCTTTTTTGTAGATAAAATTGCAATGGTTTTTCACCATTTATTTGATCAAAATATTTTATGCAGTTTTTTAGATATTTCGTAAAAGGAAGAAACTTTCTTTAATAAAAAAAAAACTTCTCATTCATTAGAAGTGAATAAATGGATGGAGGAGGTAATTTGAATTAAACTGGGGGGGGGGGGGGGGTGTCATGAAGATGAGGCTAGTGGCTTCGCCAGTATAATAGATTTGTTTAAAAAAGATTTGGTTTACTAAAAATATAGTAAATTTCTTCATGATTTACTAGTAAAAATGTTAGTTTTTCTATATAACTATACCTACATATAATCTGGGGTAACAAAAATTTTCACAATCAAAATTGAATCGCGAATGAAAAAGTTTTAGAAAGGCTGCTTTAGGCAAACTAGTGTTTACTTCTATTAGCCACTAGTAATAGATTCAAGGAAAAAATTTCATTTTTTTTCTTTTTGCCCACTCGATAGAAAAATGAGAAAAATCATTTTGACTGTCTGTCTGGATTCAGATACTCACGATAATTTAAGAACGAAACATCGAAAAAGTTCGTTCTTATGCTAAAACTTGAATTTCTAATACAGAGAGCTAATTTAGATTTTTGGCCTTTCTAGATTTAAGTAAAACTTCTGGATCACAAATAAAGAAAACATCATTTTTGTAATGATTTTATCCAGGTATTAAATCAATGTTATAATATAGGCATAAATGAACAATATATTTTATATTTAAGTTTATTATTATTTAATTGTAAAGGAATTATCTAATGTAAATAAGTTTTGAATTTATATTATTTAATAAATGTGCGAATGACCGAGTGTTTCATTAGAATCTGATCAAAAGATACTAAATATAATGGGGATAGAATAATCTCTATTCTTTATGAGCTAAGGCATTGTAAAATTGTCAAAAACAAGTCCAAAACCAATTTCAGACTAATAGATAATTTCTTAATTCTAATATTTTTATAGGTTTTTGACTCTAGGTAAGAAAATGTTAAATCGAAATGAAAATAAGATTTAAATATTTATCATCAAATTATTAATTCGCCGAAACTGCAAACAGCTCACCGAGTCTTAAAAAAGTTTCACTTTTCCTCCAATTTAAATTTTAATACATAAATCAATGATACATACAGTTGAGAACCAGTGGCGGAACTACAATACTGCAAGACCAGGCAACCCTACTCAAATTTTTCGGATTTAATATTTGTTAATTATAATAAAATTGTTCCTATTTAAATTAGAATAAAAATACTGACAAAAAACCATAAAGTTATAGTCTAGAACTGAAAAATAAGAAATTTCTGTGTGAGTAGGGTAAATATATTCTAAATTTTTTAATTATTTATTAAATGTGCGGATGAGCGATTTTTGGTTGGGGGCTTGTTGCCAAACCTACTGATGTTGTTATAGGTATTAAATATAATCGAATATTTAAATTATTTATTTATTTATTATATTAATTTAAATTTTTTAAATATCTTAAAAGATATTACCCTAGGGTATATTGAATAAGCTTGATGGAATAACGTGATCCGAGACTGTGTCTCAATCTCACCATAAAACAGGCTAAAAGATTAGTAAATGAGAAAAAAAACTATATTATTTTATAGAATTAATCTAATGTGAAGGTACACGTAATCATTCTAATATAAGAAAATAGCATTTCAATTAAAAATTTTGTAGCTTAAAGGAAATGTTATGAAAACATTCAGGGGCACCGAGTCGACTAATTTAGAAATGGCAAAAGTGTTTAATTTTTTCCTCATCACATATCCAATTAAATCTATTGAAATTTCATATCTATGAAATATTATCTTTTATCTTTTATATCAAATAGTTTTTATTAGAATATTTTCATTTTAAAAGAATTAATTTATTTGAAGGTCTAATTTGAAAAAAAGATTTGAAATAATCGTTGAAAATATAAAATTAATAAATATTATAAAAGAATCCGATTATTAATAATTATATTCAATTTTGAACGGAAATTGATATATTAGTTTTTAAGAAAATGTTAAAAAGCTAGAAAACCGTAACAAATGACTCGCTGATGCCAGGTGACTTGAGACCCAGCATCTTGATAAAATAGACCAAAATAATTACAAATAAAGAGAAGAAATCGATCTTATTTTATCTATTTCCTCTATCCGAAGGTTTAAATGTCTTATGTCTATTATATGTCTATGTCTTATGTCTATTATATATGTCTATGTCTTATGTCTATTATATAAAGAAAATGGCAATTTTGATTAAAAAAATTTTAGTTTAAAAGAAGTTGTATGAAAATATTCAATTTTCTTCTGCCCGGGAACGAATGAACTAGAAATGGACAACAGTTTTATTTTTTTCCTCATTAGATATTTATTCAAATCTATTGAAATTTTATATTTGAGTGTTATTTTCATTTATTTTTGATATCAAATAATTATTATTAGGAAATTTGCATTTTAAAGTGTAGTTTATTTGAAGTCCAATTTAAAAAAAACGCTAATAACTCCGTTGAATTTTTTTAAAAATAATTAATGAATGTTATAAAACAATTAATTATGAATCATTTAAAACTATTTTGAACGAAATCGGTTCAGTACTTTTGAGAAAATTGTCAAAAACCATCTGAACCGTCAAAAAACGATGTTTTTTTGAAAGCAAGAGATGGGTTTTCAAAAAAGCTAAAGAAGTCATATGAAACGAAACATTTGATTTGTGACATAGGTGAATTTTAAAATGTTTCTAAAACGGCCTTTCATAGTCGGTTTTCGGGGTTTTTGACGATTTTCTCAAAAAGTACCAAATCGTTCGTTCAAAATAGTATTAAATGATTCATAATTAATTATTTTATAATATCTATTTATTCCAAATTTTTTAAAAAATTTTCTACCAAGTTACTAGCGGTTATTCAAGTGGACTTCAAATAAACTACCCTTTAAAATCCACATTTCATAATAATAATTATTTGATATAGAAAATAAATAAAAATAACACAGAGATATGAAATTTCAATAGATTTGAATAATTATCTAATGAGTAAAAAATAAAACTTTTGGTCATTTCTAGTTGATTTGCTCCAGGAGAAAGAAATTGAATCTTTTGATACAATTTCTTTTAAACTACAAAATTATTAATCAAAATACTTTATTTTCATATATAATAGACATACTTATGACCTTCAGATATATGAAATCGATAAAATAAGATCGATTTATTTCTCATTTATAATTAATTTGGTCTGTTATATCCAGAGAATGTCTCGCCATCAGACACCTATTTTCATTAATTCAAGTCCATTCACTCTACAATATCGGAATATATTTTAACACGCAAACTTTTGATCTTAGACATTTTACTTATATGAACTTCTCTGTTGGAAATGAATCTTGTTTTAATAAAGATCATAATATAAATTTATGTGACTCAAAGGGTTAGGCAGTGATGGTGAAATTTATGTTGAAAGTCAGATAAATCCTTCTCTAGAGGCATAGATATTCTACATATTCAAAAACTCTAATGAAGAAACATTTTAATATTTTTAATTTACTAAAATTAAGTTCATATTCTATAATTTGCTCCGATGACTATTTAAATATCTAGAGACGACTTCTTCTTCTTCAAGTGCCATATTCGATTCTGAGTCTCGACGATTACTGTGGAAACTATCACCATCCATTGTAATTTTCAGGAAATTTTACACAGGAGTGGTTTTCCATTGTCATCCCCTAAAGAATCAGATTATATCCGTTCAAATATTTGGAGCAGTTTGGCTTAAACCCAGGCAGCTTGATTTGAAGGCATATATAGGGAGTATTAAATATTCAAAATTAAATGTTGTTGTAAACATTATTTTACGAAATAAAGGCGGTTTTAGCCAAACGGTGAGCCTTATGATAGATAGCATGTGAAATGTTTGTTAATATCCGTGTCATCAACCAAATTCCATATTTTAAATTACCTTGTCAATTCATTGGGCTTGAATTTTTATATTAATTAATGAAGGGGTTAAAATAAGAAACGTGGCTTTTATTTATTTATTTTTCATTTATGAACTCACGCTAACGTTTCGGCTATTGGTTGTAGCCATCTTCAAAGCTAAACAATGACAAACAATGTTAACAATATTAAATCGGCCTTTTTCGAGTACATCAATCAATTATAATTTTCTTTTTCTACTCACTAATTTTTATTGTGAAAAATATTAACTAAAGATTTTAGAAATTTCTCTCATATTAACTTTTCTGATGGAAATTAAATGTAGGTACTTTAATTATATGGGTATGTACCTCAAAAGGGAGTTAGGCAGGAATGGTGAAATTTAAGTGTTAAATTTAAATAACTACTCACTACAAAACTCATTGCCTCTCTTAGAAAAAACTCCATAATTGCGAGGCACCGAATAATTACTCTCTTTTTATTTTAGGGTCGTTTTATAGTCATTTCTATTTATATTTTTTTTAGTTTAAATATTTTATAATAAAAATTTTTAAACCAACCTCCCTCTCCCTTAATTTTTCTTTCGATTTCAACTAAAATCTAATCAGTTCTTAATCTCAATGTACAAAAACTACATATGAAATTTGATTTTGATATTCACACTAGGTTTTGAGCTAGAGTGTAGGTACAGAAAATTTGGTAACATAATACGTACTTACTAACAGACAAAACAATTAATATCTCGAAAAAGATAAATTTTTTACGTTCATTTATAAAAGCTTTTTTGTAGATAAAATTGCAATGGTTTTGCACAATTTATTTGATCAAAATATTTTATGCAGTTTTTTAGATATTTCGTAAAAAGGAAGAAAGACTTTCTTTAATAAAAAAAAACTTCTCATTCATTAGAAGTGAATAAAATGGATGGGAGGAGGTAATTTGAATTAAACTGGGGGGGGGGGTGTCATGAAGATAGGGGCTAGTGGCTTCGCCAGTATAATAGATTTGTTTAAAAAAGATTTGGTTTACCATAAAAATATAGTAAATTTCTTCATGATTTACTAGTAAAAATGTTAGTTTTTCTATATAACTATACCTACATATAATCTGGGGTAACAAAAATTTTCTCAATCAAAATTGAATCGCGAATGAAAAAAGTTTTAGAAAGGCTGCTTTAGGCAAACTGATTTTTACTTCTATTAGCCACTAGTAATAGATTCAAGGAAAAAATTTCATTTTTTTTCTTTTTTGCCCACTCGATAGAAAAATGAGAAAAATAATTTTGTCTGTCTGTCTGGATTCAGATACTCACGATAATTTAAGAACGAAACATCAAAAAAAGTTCGTTCTTGTGCTAAAATATTTGAATTTCTAATACAGAGAGCTAATTAGATTTTGGGCTTTCTAGATTTAAGTAAAACTTCTGGTTCACAAATAAAGAAAACATCATTTTTGTAATGATTTTATCCAGGTATTAAATCAATGTTATAATATAGGCATAAATGAACAATATATTTTATATTTAAGTTTATTATTATTTAATTGTAAAGGGGTATCTAATGTAAATAAGTTTTGAATTTATATTATTTAATAAATGTGCGAATGACCGAGTGTTTCATTAGAATCTGATCAAAGAAAAATACTAAATATAATGGGGATAGAATAATCTCTATTCTTTATGAGCTAAGGCATTGTAAAATTGTCAAAAACAAGTCCAAACCAATTTCAGACTAATAGATAATTTCTTAATTCCTAATATTTTTATAGGTTTTTGACTCTAGGTAAGAAAATGTTAAATCGAAATGAAAATAAGATTTAAATATTTATCATCAAATTATTAATTCGCCGAAACTGCAAACAGCTCACCGAGTCTTAAAAAAGTTTCACTTTTCCTCCAATTTAAATTTTAATACATAAATCAATGATACATACAGTTGAGAACCAGTGGCGGAACTACAATACTGCAAGACCAGGCAACCCTACTCAAATTTTTCGGATTTAATATTTGTTAATTATAATAAAATTGTTCCTATTTAAATTAGAATAAAAATACTGACAAAAAAACATACAGTTATAGTCTAGAACTAGAAAAATAAGAAATTTCTGTGTGAGTAGGGTAAATAAATTCTAAATTTTTTAATTATTTATTAAATGTGCGGATGAGCGATTTTTGGTTGGGGGCTTGTTGCCAAACCTACTGATGTTTATTTATAGGTATTAAATATAATCGAATATTTAAATTATTTATTTATTTATTATATTAATTTAAATTTTTTAAATATCTTAAAAGATATTACCCTAGGGTATATTGAATGGGCTTGATGGAATAACGTGATCCCGATGCCGAGAGACTGTGTCTCAATCTCACCATAAAACAGGCTAAAAGATTAGTAAATGAGAAAAAAAACTATATTATTTTATAGAATTAATCTAATGTGAAGGTACACGTAATCATTCTAATATAAGAAAATAGCATTTCAATTAAAAATTTTGTAGTTTAAAAGAAATGTTATGAAAACATTCAGGGGCACCGAGTCGACTAATTTAGAAATGGCAAAAGTGTTTAATTTTTTCCTCATCACATATCCAATTAAATCTATTGAAATTTCATATCTATGAAATATTTTCTTTTATCTTTTATATCAAATAGTTTTTATTAGAATATTTTCATTTTAAAGGGTAGTTTATTTGAAGGTCTAATTTGAAAAAAAGCTTTGAAATAATCGTTGAAAATATAAAATTAATAAATATTATAAAAGAATCGATTATTAATAATTATATTCAATTTTGAACGAAATTGATATATTAGTTTTTAAGAAAATGGTAAAAAGCTAGAAAACCGTAACAAATGACTCGCTGATGCCGGGTGACTTGAGACCCAGCATCTTGATAAAATAGACCAAAATAATTACAAATAAGAAAGAAATCGATCTTATTTTATCTATTGCCTCTATCCGAAGGTTTACATGTCTTATGTCTATTATATATGTCTATGTCTTATGTCTATTATATAAGAAAATAGCATTTTGATTAAAAAAATTTTAGTTTAAAAGAAGTTGTATGAAAATATTCAATTTCTTCTCCCCGGGAACGAATGAACTAGAAATGGACAACAGTTTTATTTTTTTCCTCATTAGATATTTATTCAAATCTATTGAAATTTTATATTTGAGTGTTATTTTCATTTATTTTTGATATCAAATAATTATTATTAGGAAATTTGCATTTTAAAGTGTAGTTTATTTGAAGTCCAATTTTAAAAAAACGCTAATAACTCCGTTGAAATTTTTTTAAAAATATGAAATTATTAGATATTATAAAACAATTAATTATGAATCATTTAAAACTATTTTGAACGAAATCGGTTCAGTACTTTTTGAGAAAATTGTCAAAAACCATCTGAACCGTCAAAAAACGATGTTTTTTGAAAGCAAGAGATGGGTTTCAAAAAAGCTAAAAAAGTCATATGAAACGAAACATTGATTTGTGACATGGAGGTGAATTTTAAAATGTTTCTAAAACGGCCTTTCATAGTCGGTTTTCGGGGTTTTTGACGATTTTCTCAAAAAGTACCAAATCGATTTCGTTCAAAATAGTATTAAATGATTCATAATTAATTATTTTATAATATCTATTTATTCCATATTTTTTAAAAAATTTTCTACCAAGTTACTAGCGTTTATTCAAATTGGACTTCAAATAAACTACCCTTTAAAATCCACATTTCATAATAATAATTATTTGATATAGAAAATAAATAAAAATAACACAGAGATATGAAATTTCAATAGATTTGAATAATTATCTAATGAGTAAAAAAATAAAACTGTTGGCCATTTCTAGTTGATTTGCTCCAGGAGAGAAGAAATTGAATCTTTTCATACAATTTCTTTTAAACTACAAAATTATTAATCAAAATGCTATTTTCTTATATAATAGACATACTTGTGACCCTTCAGATAGATGAAATCGATAAAATAAGATCGATTTGTTTCTCATTTATAATTAATTTGGTCTGTTATATCCAGAGAATGTCTCGCCATCAGACACCTATTTTCATTAATTCAAGTCCATTCACTCTACAATATCGGAATATATTTTAACACGCAAACTTTTGATCTTAGACATTTTACTTATATGAACTTTTCTGTTGGAAATGAATCTTGTTTAATAAAGATCATAATATAAATTTATGTGACTCAAAGGGTTAGGCAGTGATGGTGAAATTTATGTTGAAAGTTAGATAAATCCTGCTCTAGAGGCTTAGATATTCTACATATTCAAAAACTCTAATGAAGAAACATTTTGATATTTTAATTTACTAAAATTAAGTTCATATTCTATAATTTGCTCCGATGACTAGTTAAATATCTAGAGACGACTTCTTCTTCTTCAAGTGCCATATTCGATTCTGAGTCTCGACGATTACTGTGGAAACTATCCTCTCCATTGTAATTTTCCAGTGGAAATTTTACACAGGAGTGGTTTTCCATTGTCATCCCCTAAAAGAATCAGATTATATCCGTTCAAATATTTGGAGCGAGTCGGGCTTAAACCCAGGCAGCTTGATTAGAAGGCATATATAGGGAGTATTAAATATTCAAAATTAAATATTTTTTTGTAAACATTATTTTACAAAAATAAAGGCGGTTTTGGCCAAACGGTGAGCCTTATGATAGATAGCATGTGAAATGTTTGTTAATATCCGTGTCATCAACCAAATTCCATATTTTAAATTACCTTGTCAATTCATTGGGCTTGAATTTTTATATTAATTAATGAAGGGGTTAAAATAAGAAACGTGAAGCTTTTATTTATTTATTTTTCATTTATGAACTCACGCTAACGTTTCGGCTATTGGTTGTAGCCATCTTCAAAGCTAAACAATGACAAACAATGTTAACAATATTAAATCGGCCTTTTTCGAGTACATCAATCAATTATAATTTTCTTTTTCTACTCACTAATTTTTATTGTGAAAAATATTAACTATAGATTTTAGAAATTTCTCTCATATTAACTTTTCTGATGGAAATTAAATGTAGGTACTTTAATTATATGCATTTATGTACCTCAAAGGGTTAGGCAGGAATGGTGAAATTTAAGTGAAAAGTGAAATAAATACTCACTACAAAACTCATTGCCCCTCTTAGAAAAAACTCCATTATTACGAGGCATCGAATAATTACTCTGTTTTTATTTTAGGGTCGTTTTATAGTCATTTCTATTTCTATTTTTTTTTTAGTTTAAAAATCTTATAATAAAAATTTTTTAAACCCGCCTCCCTCTCCCTTAATTTTTCTTTCGATTTCAACTAAAATCTAATCAGTTCTTAATCTCAATGTACAAAAACTACATATGAAATTTGATTTTGATATTCACACTAGGTTTTGAGCTAGAGTGTAGGTACAGAAAATTTGGTAACATAATACGTACTTACTAACAGACAAAACAATTAATATCTCGAAAAAGATAAATTTTTGACGTTCATTTATAAAAGCTTTTTTGTAGATAAAATTGCAATGGTTTTGCACAATTTATTTGATCAAAATATTTTGATGCAGTTTTTTAGATATTTCGTAAAAAGGAAGAAACTTTCTTTAATAAAAAAAAAACTTCTCATTCATTAGAAGTGAATAAATGGATGGAGGAGGTAATTTGAATTAAACTGGGGGGGGGGGGGTGTCATGAAGATAGGGGCTAGTGGCTTCGCCAGTATAATAGATTTGTTTAAAAAAGATTTGGTTTACTAAAAAATATAGTAAATTTCTTCATGATTTACTAGTAAAAATGTTAGTTTTTCTATATAACTATACCTACATATAATCTGGGGTAACAAAAATTTTCACAATCAAAATTGAATCGCGAATGAAAAATGTTTTAGAAAGGCTGCTTTAGGCAAACTGATTTTTACTTCTATTAGCCACTAGTAATAGATTCAAGGAAAAAATTTCATTTTTTCTTTTTTGCCCACTCGATAGAAAAATGAGAAAAATCATTTTGTCTGTCTGTCTGGATTCAGATACTCACGATAATTTAAGAACGAAACATCGAAAAAAGTTCGTTCTTGTGCTAAAATATTTGAATTTCTAATACAGAGAGCTAATTAGATTTTGGGCTTTCTAGATTTAAGTAAAACTTCTGGTTCACAAATAAAGAAAACATCATTTTTGTAATGATTTTATCCAGGTATTAAATCAATGTTATAATATAGGCATAAATGAACAATTTATTTTATATTTAAGTTTATTATTATTTAATTGTAAAGGAAGTATCTAATGTAAATAAGTTTTGAATTTTTATTATTTAATAAATGGGCGAATGACCGAGTGTTTCATTAGAATCTGATCAAAGAAAAATACTAAATATAATGGGGATAGAATAATCTCTATTCTTTATGAGCTAAGGCATTGCAAAGATGTCAAAAACATGTCCAAACCAATTTCAGACTATTAGATAATTTCTTAATTCCTAATATTTTTATAGGTTTTTGACTCTAGGTAAGAAGATGTAAAGTACTCCAATGGTTTCTAAATAAAAGAAGGGTGTGCTTTAAATCGAGAGTTTATAAAACGACTAATGCAAAGTTTTCGGGTGTCAATAAGTCACTGAATATCAACTTGCCACCCTGTCTCGCCGGAGTGTAAAAAGAGGGCTAGAGGTGATGGTGGTGAGTCCCGGAAGGGTGGATTTATTAACTCCGGATTCGCGCCTTGGAAATTAATTAAATTAGAATGGAATCTATATCCGAGCTTTGGGCACAATGTAGATCTATTGTTCATGAAACCTTGATTAAACTTCCAAATTACCTTAACTATTCGTTTAGCATTCAATCAATGAACGGGAGGGGAGGGGTAGGGCTTAATACACAGGCATAAGGGGTGAGAAGTCAAAGGGTGGTAATCTTATTACATTTTGAGACCACCCTCTTGATTAAGTGATACATCTATTGTTCGTCATGAGTCTTATGACTTTATTTATTAAGTTCTAAGTGTCGAAGTACTTTGATGACGTAAAGGGGCAATGAATTTTAGAAGGGAAAAATAATTTTTATATATAAAAATAAAATCGACTTCAAAAAAATTAAAGCAACAAATAAAATAATATAAACTCAAAAATAAAATAAAATGCACTAAAAGGTATAAAATAATAAAAAATCTTATTTCGTTACAACTAAAGGACGAGGGGGTCAGATAGGCTAGGCGGTAGCGTGACAGCGAGCTAACCAGGGGACCCGGGTTCGAATCCGGCTCGAGGCATCCAGCTAAAATCTGACCCCCGGGGGTAGAGACAAATTTTAAAAATATAACTAGTATCGTAATTAGGCTTATGGCTAGAAGGGCCGAAAAGCCAAAAAAAAAAAAAAAAAAAAAAACTAAAGGACGAAATTGTTACATATGAGTGTTTGAAAAGTATCGTTCCTTTTGGTTATGAGGTTTGTAAGACCCCAAGGAAGCTGTTATTTACTTTATAAAAAAAATAGAATGTTTCGATAGGGCTGCTGGTTCGATTATCTAGTTAATTAATATTATACACATATGATATCCTGTAAAAAATGCAAATGGAGGGGAGACAAGGTAATTCTTTGCAAAAGCGTATGAAATAAAAAAGATAAAACAATTTAACTTTGATATAAAATTTATTCAGTAATTAATAGAGGGAAGGTTTTGATAAAAGAGGAGTTAGGTGGATGTATTAAGATAGTTTGAGGAAGGTACAGGACATTTGAAGACCGGTTCCCGTTCCGCGTTCCTTACGCAAAATTGAATATGCCGTGTGTAGGCTGGGAGCACTGTGCAAGATGCAGCGCAAAATGCCCTTTCTGTATTTGTTCAGAAAGAGAAGGGTTGCCGCTTGGTTGGGCAAAAGTATATATATGCTGTTGTTTGCCAAGCGAATCGGGCAATCAAAACATACATTTGGGTAAGAGTGGCTTAGGTTATTAATGAACCTTTCCGTGGTATTGCCGCATGTGGATTAGGGCAAGGTATGGTATTTGTTTTGTGCTTTGCCAATCGAGAGGACGGCAAAACATCTACAATGAGGTAACCTTCAGACTCAGACAAGCCTAACGCATAGCACACAGTGTAAATTTAAATGATATTTACCCTTTGGTGTTTAATAGTATAAGAACTGTTTGGCGCTATCGCCGAGGCCTCGAGAGAAAAAATGTTGGTGGGGAGGGTAGTTTCAGATGCCGACTATAGGGGCCTGTGGTCTTTTTATATAGTGACTGATTTGACCATGTAAGAAATTGTGGCAATTTTGAACAATGGAGACCACTTTTGAAGTTGTCCCAAAAATATACATTTTCTGAATCGAACTCGACGGATCCTATTTAGTACGTTTATATTAACTAAGTTACTTTCTGTTGCTCCTGAAGATGGGTTAGTCACCCGAAATATATATATCGAGATTAAAAATTCTCCAAAAATAAATTCGTTTTATTTTTTATATCTTAATGTGAAACCTACCAAGTATTTTTTATCCAATAATTTTAAAAAATGTTTCACCAAGTACCAATGAAAAAAAAACGGGACCAATCGGAAACTAGACTGAACCAAATGAAAAAAATCATCAAAATCGGTTCACAATTGGCGAAGATATCAGGTAACATAGACACATAAAAAAATCAGTCGAATTGAGAACCTCCTCCTTTTTTGAAGTCAGTTAAAAATAACCCTTCTGACCTATAGGTATTAAAAAAAAATCCATTCCATCTCTAGTAGATTACAACATCGTATGATTTTCACAGAAATGTAAAGTCGAAAAGTTTTTTGTTTTGCCGAGAGTAGCAGAGTTGTTGATTCACAAAGAGAAACAAAGAGGTTGTACTCTGCTTGATGCAAATAAACATACACACATATATATCGAGATGATATATATGTGTGTATGTTTATTTGCATCAAGCAGAGGACAACCTCTTTGTTTCTCTTTGGAAATGTAAAAGTCTACTTAATCGGCAATTTGAACTCTAGTTATTACTCGAAAATCCAGAGCCCTGATCAGAGGTCGAGCGTCAGTGTAACAGCACCCGTGGAAACCCCCTCCTGGGTTCTCTAAGTGAAGTTGATTGGTAATGGAGGGGTAGCCGATGTAGCAAGTTGCATAAGGGCCAAGGGAGGGGAGGAAGGCGTCCTCTTCAGCTATTGGTTCTTGAGTGCTCGAATGGTTACACTGTATCAAATGATAAGTGGTTTGTGCGCATGCGCAGTAACGCCCTCTACTCTGTTCTAAGCCTGCCTCCTGGGTTCGAAACAAATGTAGCTTTCATTCAACTCATCCGCCCACTTTGGTCTTTCATCTTTCAAAGAAATATAATCATTTAATAAATGAAAATAAATTGAACCTGAATATAGAAGCGACAAAGCCAATTTAGTGATGAGCAAAGCAAGACCAAGACCAATTCTGCTCATCGCTAATTAATATAGACAGAGGGTGTGTTTGTAAAGTCTTCTATAGGGTGTTTAGAAAGTCCTGATCACTTTTAAGAAAAATATTATTATTATTTTGATTTTGAGTATTAATATTAGTGATGAGCAAAGCAAGACCAAGACTAAGACTGCAAGACCAAGACCAGGACCAAGACTGCAAGACCAAGTCCAATTCTGCTCATCACTAATTAACATAGGCAGAGGGTGTGTTTGTAAAGTCTTCTATAGGGTGTTTAGAAAGTACTGATCACTTTTAAGGAAAATATTTTTTTATTTTTTTTTTCAAGCCAGCAAAATTCTTATGAAAATATTATTATTATTTTGTTTTTGAGTATTAATATTAGTGATGAGCAAATCAAAGTCTTGGTCTTGCAGTCTTGGTCTTGCTTTGCTCTATCACTAAGCCCATTTAGTCAACTACTATTTAAAAATTTTATTTTTATGTATATAAGAATGTGTGGTGTAAATTGGTCTCGGGGTCAGATTATAGACGGTCAAATATTTGCAGGGAGCCGGACTTGAACTCCCGTCTCCCGTTCAGTAAGCTTAGTATTTTACCCACTCGACCTACCTGACCTCATGGTCAGGGATGTAGTGTTAAAAAAGTACAAAGAAGTGCCCGAACGCTGAATTTGTACCCTCCACAATTTTTTTTTCGTAAAATTTTTCAAATTAGGTAATACAGTCGACTCTGGATAATTCCAACCTCGATAATTCGAACTCTTCAGCTGTTAACTCGCATATAAAAACACTTTAAATAATTTTTTGTATTTTATTTTTTTTCTAAAAAGTATGTAAAAAAACAAAAATTTCAAAAAAAAATAATTTAAATTTGGACCATATTGAAGAAGTTATCAGCAAAAAACCGAAATTCGATATCTTTTATACCGGTGATCAAACAAATTTCAAAAGGAAGAGTTTTTTTGATGGGTACTAAAATAAAAAATGTCATAAAATAAAGGAAGTCAAAAATTAAAATTTTTCAAACCGACCGATTTGGCGTGCCCCATAAATATCTAACTATACTATATGTTTAAAGTGCTGTACCATTTTGAAATCTAGACTAAATGGGCCAATTTTTTAAATAACTTGCCATGCTAGGATAGTAGACTTTTTTTACATTAAAGATGTTTCAAAGTTAGCTGATCAAAATTTTTTAAAACATAAGCCCGGGAAAAATATTTTTTTCTCCAAAAGTATAGTACAGTCATAAGACTTCCATTCATGGACAAGACTTGAATCAACTTAATACAAAAGATATCAAATAAAATAAGTAAAAACTTCAAACAAAATTGATCATTTTCTTGTTAATGAAGGGAAAAGTCTTGTGTCATTGCAAAATCTAATCTAATGGTCTGTATACTATATATCTATTAACGAGAAAGCTGATCCCAAAAATTGCCTGAAGAAGTCGAAAAATATACGACGAAACGTGTTGCAACTTTTGGAACTTTTTTATTTAATTATTTTCTCAAGTCCAAGATCCCAATATCCAGCCTAATTATTTTCAAAGATGGACGATAAAACCTAAATTTATTTTAAAAATTTCTAGAAAAGTAGATATATTGGATGGGTGTGCGTTTGCAGAAGTGTGATATGAAGCAGATGAATCGCGTTGTCTGTCAGTCAGTGGTCGGAGGGTGGCAACCCCGAGGTCGCCTATTGTGCCCCATTGGCGCTCTTTAATAAAGTGTTATATGAGTGTGGAACGGAAAAACGGCTTTTGAATGAAACCGGCCTGCAAACGCCGAAGCCACATTCCAAACGCAAGACGATCAGAATGCTCAGTTAGTCGGGCAGGCGAGAAGAAGAAGAAAAAAAAAGAATAGAATCAAACTAAGAAAGGAAGGGGTGGTTATCGTCTTATGTATTTCTAGATAGGTATGGATGGATCAGTTGATGATGAAGAAGAGAAAGTGGGGGGTGTAAAGAAAGAAAGAAAGAAAAGGCACCATGCAAATATTTCCATGAATTTGGAATGAACTGATTTTTTAGGTTCATAACGAAATGAATATTTGCCAATGAAAAGAGAAAATCGAAACGGATTAAAGGGAAAAATTAAATTAAAAGAACGAAAGAACATTTACCCTGCCATATTATCGCTAATATGCGATATACTTATATAAATAAAATATAATGAAGGGTGTAATTGAAAATTTGCTTGTTTCCAGTGATTTTATTTAATTACCTATACCTATTCGCTCCGGGCACAACAGAAGCAGCGCCATAGGTGACACTTTTAAGAACTTCGGGTACAATCTACCTCCTTATTTAGCATTCATCTATGTATATTAACGTGTATGTTACTGAATCAAAAATTGTTTAATTATTTTACTTTGACTTATAAAGTGAATCAATTGATGATGAATTGAAGTAAAAAAGAAGTTTTCAAGTGCATTTGATTACGAAAAAACCCATCAAAAACAATTTTGTCGAAGATGAGACCGTAACAGATCGAATTGTCACCCCAAAAACCCCCTAACCCGTGAATTTCATCAAAATCGGTAGAGTCGTTTTCAAAATAGAACCAAGATACAAATATATAAATAAATATACAATTTTTGCTCGTTTAATGAGAATAGATAATAAGACATACAGATATATAATTTCGATATACATGTGTGTATGTTTATTTTTCATCAAGCAGAGGTGTGATATGATCTTTGTTTCTCATTGTGAATCAACAACTCTGCTACTCTCGGCAAAACAAAAACTTTTCAATTAAAATTATAAAACACTGCGTTTCGATCATTTTCAAATATGAGTTATCTGGGCATCGGTCAAAAGACAACTTTGCTCGCAGTTGACTGTAATGAGTATTTCAAAAGCCTTAATACAGTCAGGCCTGAAATGTTGTAAGCAGTTCCCATTAGCCATTGCAAATCGCCCAATTTATCCTAACTGTACTGAGACATTTAAAATACTCATATAATGGTCAAATGCCAGCAAAGTTGTCTGTTGACCGTTGCCAGGTATATTATACTTGAAAACAATCACAGATATAGTGAGCGAAACGCCGTCTTTTATATTTTTATATGTGTTTATTTGTTTGTTAATAAATATACTTATAATTAATTGTGAAAATGATGTGGTTATTAATAAGAAGTTTTAATAAATATGATTTGTGTTAAAAAGGGAATATACTTTAAAAAATATTATTTGAGGGATGTTATAGCGATAAGATTCAGGCAAGCTCTCAATACCCTTGATTTCATCCCTAATCATTTATGCAATGGTCGCGTGAAAAATAATAAAATATTTTTTAATAATTCCAATACCTATTCAATACTAAAACCCTTTCATTTTTAATTAAAAAAAAATCGCTATTCTTTTACTTATAAAATATAAAAAATCAAAATAAAAAATAATTTAATATACTTTTTCATAAAATAAATTCCAATGAAACAAATAAAACAATAATAAATAAATAAAATGAAAAAAATATTATGGATAGATATATAACACACCATGAAAAATTAATGTAAAAATTATTAATATAGATAGTATTATTATAATAATAAAAAATTTTATATTCTCTGTTATAACATCAAGGACACATGATCGAAAAAAAATGATGAAAAAAATGAAAATCAAATATCTAGAGACTATTTAAATATAACTAGTATAGAAAACTACCAAAATGTAGCTTTAAATACAGGAAGCAAATATGCATTAAAAATATCTCATTTAGCCAATTGAAGAAAAAATATCCTCAAAGTGGGCTTTGAAAAATTACTTAATTTAAATTTATTAATTTCAATATTTTTTGTTAGAATTTTCTAGAAGTTAGAATTTCTCCCTTTATCAATGAAATTTAATTTTTTTTTTTTTTTCAAAATATAAAAACAAGTTATTTTTAAAATGCATAGACATAAAATAACGCTAAACAAATGAATATTTTGAAAAGTAAACAATCATACAAATTGTCTTGTTGGTGAAAAATAGTAACCTACTTACCTTCTTTAAGTAGGTACCATATCAGGTCTCCCTGACGTTTCGCACCTCTCCACATATACCTGTGCTGAGTGTGTTTAGCTGTTTTTACACAGATATACGGGATCTACTTTTTAACGCCGGTTCCGAACGGCTGGTTTGAAGAGGTTGACTAGGCAATTATACTCTTAATTTGTCATTTGCTTTCCAAGAGGAGGCGACTGCGAATTTCTGCCGAGACTCGGTCTCGAACCAGCATACTCAAGGACAGCGGACTATAATAATAATAATAATAAAATAATTTTAAAAATAATGTATTCAAGGTAATTTTATCACCAAGACAGTTTGTATGATTGTCTACTTTTCAAAATATTTATTTGTTTAGCATACATTTTATAAAGCAACTTTTTTATCATTTTTTATTTTTTGAAAAATTTTTTTTTCAATTTCACTGATAAGAGGAGAAATTTTTCTGAAAAAATTGAAATAAAAATTTAATAAACATTTGAATTTTGAGTTTTTTTTTTTATAAAAGATTTATAATTTATTTGTTATAGACTATAATTTTTGAAGCTTTGGCCTTTCTTTTTACTTTACCATACAGGGTATGGTCAAGTATTGTAATCGTGCATGAAAAAAGTGCTTTTTTTGCTTCTTTTTTTTCGAAATATCTCAAAAACAGCTGAAACTATTTTGATAAAAAAAAATTGGGCAAAACCATGGCAGTTTGGTCTACAAAAAAGCTCTTATAAAGTAAACATCGAAAAAATGATATTTTTCGAGATAATAATTGTTTTGTTGTTAATAATGTATGTTAGTTAGTCTGTTAGTATGTGCGTTAGCAAATTTTGTGGACGAGCTAGCTCAAAAACTAGTATGAATATCAAAACCAAATTTCACACCGTAGTTTTGGTGGATTGAGATTAAGAGCTGATTAGATTTTGGTGCATATCGACCCAAAATTAAGGAGGTTGAGGGGGTTAAAATTATAATATTTTCAAATTAAAAAACAAGAAAAATGAAATATACCATAAAATAAACCTATAATAACAACGAAAATATTTTTTTCTGGCTCCAAAATTAGGGAGAGGGTGGGGGGTCAAAAATATAGAAATCTCCATTTGAGCAAACTCAACCAAATTTTGTATACATAATCAGTGGGCTACCAGAAGACTAAAAATGCAAAAACCAACCGCCCAAAATAGGGGGGGTGGGGGAGAGGTTAAAAAATTAAAATCTAGGCCCTTGTACCAAACTCAACCAGAAGTGTATGGTAAAGTCAAGTGGGTGGCCACATCAGAACGTGTCAATTTATTTCCATGTGTTTTTCTCAAACGGGTTGAAATAATATATTACGATTGAATCAAGGTAAATTCCTTTTGAATGAATAGTAAGCTGGTCTTACTAAACAAATGAACTTTTATTTGCATCAAGCAGAGGACAAACAATATAATTGATTTCTCATTAATGAATCATAAACTCTACTACTTTTCATTTAATTATTTTCAAAAAAATAAATAAAGGAGGGTTTAAAGGCGCATCGGATTGCTAAGGTCATTAGCAAAAACTTATTTATTATGGCTTCAGTAATAGTATTAAAATCTGCAAGTTGAATATTTTATAACAGTTTCAATTCAACTATATAAAAAAAATCATTTTTTTTAATCTCTAGGGATGATAGATATCTATACAGTAATATTAGGTATATTGTTATCGAATCTATCTCCAATCTTGATGACATGAGAATACACACAAAAAAGACTAATCCCCTTTGATAGAGAAATTTCTGCTTAAAAAGAGCAAATTGACCCCCGGGGGCAATGTGCTAAGTCCTATTGATATAGCCGATACACACTAGCAGCGGAAATTCGCCTCCAGCAACCTATTAGCATCGATACTATGAAGAGTTTCAAATTTTAATCTCTCCGGGCAATAATCCCCTAATTGTTGGTGGATAATGGAATTAGCATTGTGCCCGGGGCGGCAGGAGTCGTCTTCAGGGATGAGGGATGAATGTCACATGTAACAGGAGAAGCTCTTCTCTATTCATCAGCTCGGCCTCTCATCTGTTCAACGAAACTGTTCCTTTTCAGTTTGATATTATTCGGGCTTAACAAAGGGAAAGACGTGGAACCAGGCGGAACAAGTCTTTTTATAGGGGATCAATGAGGGCGATCCGATGGTCAGGGAGGCCTGATTATCACACCTAGAGGAACTTCATTCATTCATTCAATACATTATGCCTAGGTAGAATATTATAAATTATTCAACCTGGGTACTTTAACAAATTAACTGAGGTTACATCTTAGACCATGGAACATATAGACACGCTCTGGTGTCGATTTGGTGAGGCCAACATCTCCTAGAGAACGTGACGTCATCTGTAGGTAGGAACACCCAGAAATAGCATGGCCACTATAGGAATTATTATACATTGAGATAAATTTATCATAGTTTAGATTATTTATTTTGGATTCCAATAATCGCAAATTAATATTAAATTAATATACCAAAATATTTATGCGAGAACGTGACGTCATCTGTAGGCGATGTTGGCCTCACTTCACTCTGTGTGGAGAGTAGCAGAGGACGTGTCTATATATTTCATGTCTAAGGGCTACATAGTAGGCACTTATCAATGTATGGTAATGGTACCGAAGAGAAGCTCCATATATTTTTAAACGACTTCAAAAAAGGAGGAGGTTCTCAATTCGACTGAATTTTTTTTTGTGTCTATGTTACCTGATATCTTCGCCAATTGTGAACCGATTTTGATGATTTTTTGCATTGGGTTTAGTCTAGTTTCCGATTGGTCCCTTTTTTTTCATTGGTATTGGACCTTTTTGATATGTTTGTTCAGGCATAACTTCTTTGTTTATAAACCAAATTTAATGATTCTTTTTTTATTGAAAAGGGGGTACCTTAGTGGTGGTACCATATTAATTTGGTCAAGTTCTGAAGATATGATCAATGACGAAATAACGTAAATCTCCAATTCTTATGGCCAAATAATCGAAATTATAATAAATAAAATCTTTTATAAAAAAAACCTTAAAACATTCATTTAAAACCCGAAAACATTTCGAGAGAATTTCTATATTTATGAATTTAATTTTATTATCATTTTCTGATTCATTCGCCCGACGCTTTCTCTTACGAGATGAATGCAAGGTATTATATTAAGTCACTATTAATAACATCACTAAAAAGAGAAAAATAAAAATAATTTTTATAAAAAAAATAAAACCTACTTCAAAAAAATTGAATGCAACAAATAAAATAATAAGAACTCAAAAATCAAATAAAATGCACTAAAAGGTATAAAATAATTATCTTATTTAGTTACAACTAAACAACGAAATATTAACATGAAATCACTTTTTGAAGTCGGTGCCAAAAATATACATTTTATGAATCGCACTCGACGGATCTTATTATACTTAGTACGCTTGGCGGGTACGCTCGCTTATATAGTTTGTTTGGCACCGACTTCAAAAAGTGATTTCATGTTAATATTTCGTCGTTTAGTTGTAACGAAATAAGATAATTATTTTATACCTTTTAGTGCATTTTATTTGATTTTTGAGTTCTTATTATTTTATTTTTTGCATTTAATTTTTTTGAAGTAGGTTTTATTTTTTTTTTTATAAAAAATTATCATGATAAAAACTAATAGTAATATCGACAAGCTTGTTTTTTATTTTTACTCTGAAGAAAATGTTTTTATTTATTTATATTTTTAATGATGAGCAGTCTTGGCCTTGAGCTTCTAGTTATTTATCAAAATCTTGGGGCAAATTAAAAGTTAAAATGCTTATTTTCATAAAAAATATTTTAAATGCTCTACTATACAGTGGTCTTCTAAAAAATATACTGCAAAACGTAGCAACATTTTAAAAATTTAACTTCCAATTTATTTCAAGTCCAAGTTCCCAATAAAATTAGCCACATAAGAAAAACTTCTTTCTAATCTTCTTCGACAGCTTCTCAACTCTCAATAGCAATAGTTAAGTCAGCTACGAGCAACGAGGGTGTATTACAATGGTGGAACGTCATCAACTTTAATTTGCAGAACTCAAGTGGGTCACTTGAAATGATCAATAGGGTCAGTTGTTGACCTGCTGGTCATAGACTGCATGATCTTCTTCTTCTTCTTCTTCTTCAGGTGCCATGCCCGCTCCGGACGTTCATAGCGATCGACGCCTTATTTCCTGCTCTTCTGAACAATTCCAGTGAGGAAAGACCAAACCAATCTCGCAGGTTTCGCAGCCACGAGATGCGCCAACGGCCTGGTCCTCGTTTGCCGTAAATCTTCCCCTGCATTGCCAGATGTAGAATTTTATATTTTTCTGGATGCCTCATTACATGACCAAAGTAATCTAGTTTTCTTTTTTGGATGTTAAGAAGCAGTTCTCTATTCTTGACAACGCGATCAACGCCTTATTTACTGATCTTCTGAACAATTCCAGTGAGGAAAGACCAAACCAATCTCGCAGGTTAATTCCGCGTAAAACTTCATTGTTGGTCACCTGGTCCACCCAAAATATTTTCAATAACCGCCGGTGGATTCACATCTCAAATGCTTCAATTTTTTCTCTAATGCCTTGGTCAATGTCCAGGCTTCCATTTCATACATTAAAACAGGGAACACATAGCACTCTACTGTTCTAATTTTTGAAACATCCTCGCAACATAAGAGGTGTTTCATTTTTGAGAAGGTTGCTCTTGCCATTTCTATTATTGCCTGATCTATAGTCACAAATCTCAAGAAGAAAAAAATAAAGCTTGTAAGTGAAAGCCGTGTGATGTGCGCACCAGTTGATTTCTATATAATTATGTTAATCGTTAAGTATTATAAGTGCGAGTGCTGGTGCATTTTTGGCTTCCCCTCTGCTAGGTTCATTTAGCTTAAATAGGCGGATATTAAAATAGAATTTGTCGTTTCTCTGGCAAAACAAATGTTTATGAAATCTGTCATCCGCCCCTGTTTTAAATTCTATATTTTCAAAAAGGAAATGGAAAAAGCTAGTAAATTTTTCAACCCCCCCGCTTGGCGGCTTGCAATGTGTCCCCGCGACTGACGGACTGACAGACTCGGCTGATATGTGCAATTTCAAGTGAAAATTTAATTAAAATTTGCCCTAATATAATTTATGCATGTGTTTATTTGGAAGTTATTACATCAAGTGGCCGAAACGGAAAGTCGATGGCCGCGCTTTTTCCACCCACGCAGCCCCTTCTTTTATTTTAAACAATAATTTAATTTCAAATATGCTCAGAAATTGAAAAAGCCCGGGTTCGAGGTGAAAGGCCAGGGTCAAAAGGGTGGGCGGACATGTCGGGGTGTCCACCACTCGAAAATCATTTTTCGAAACATAATATCTGACTTTAATGAGCTCTCATTAATTTTTCAACTTGTCAGCCAGCCACGGGAATTATAAATGGAA
This sequence comes from Forficula auricularia, assembly GCA_024734495.1. Lineage (NCBI taxonomy): Eukaryota > Metazoa > Arthropoda > Insecta > Dermaptera > Forficulidae > Forficula > Forficula auricularia. The sequence goes on from JALMQS010000070.1 coordinate 21,202,091, forward strand.
ATTTCCAAATGGGATCAATTTACCTACTATTTAAAATATTTATGTGTGGTGATGTTTTCAAATTACCAGTTGAGGTTAATGAGATTATGAAAATTCAAATTAGCAAAAATACTAGGCTAGTAATTACATTAGCCCGTCGAATAGGTTGAGCATTTTTAGAGCCAATTATGACAAATCCAATTTGGAAGAGATAAAATAAAAGTTTGCAAGATCATGTTTTGTCACACACGATCCTAAAGATCAATTAATGTCACACTTAAACAATTTTAAGCTCTTTAAGATATTGTCCTTATGGAATCTGTCGATTTTCTAACGCATCAGCGTCCTGAGAGAATAGCTTCGTTTGAGGTAGAGATTCCGAACATGTTTGAAATATTTTTGTGAATTTTTATGAAAGATAAAAATAAAATTTCCCCAAAAAATTAAAAACAAAATATTACTGAAAGTAATGGAAGGCAGCCCAGGGGTAGTGAAGAAAGAAAAAATTAACAGATATCCAAATATGGTGTAATTTATTGGATTCCTTCCTCCTTTCCTTTCAAACCGACGTTTCGGAGGATTCTTCCCTCCTTCTTCAGGGTTTCAAGGAGTCAATGAAGGAAACAAATAAAATGCTTCCTTCCTCTCTCCACAGCAGTGTTTAAAACTTTTTCTTCCTTAGCAGAAGCATAGAAAAACAATTTTTTTCCTTCCTTTAAATATAATTAAGAATTAAGAAAAAATTGCTTTTCTATGCTTCTGCTAAGGAAGAAAAAGTTTTAAACACTGCTGTGGAAGGAGAGCATTTTATTTGTTTCCTTCATTGACCCCTTGAAACCCTGAAGAGGGAGGGAAGAATCCTCCGAAACGTCGGTTTGAAAGGAAAGGAGGAAGGATTCCAATGAATTACACCTTATTTGGATATGTGTTAATTTTTTCTTTCCTCACTACCCCTGGGCTGCCTTCCATTACTTTAGATTAAAAGTTCTACCAGTCCGTCTCTCTCGTTTTCGTTGCAAACAAAATTTAACGATTTTAAAATATATTTGGAAAATTTTATGTTTACCTTTATCAGTAGGTACCGACTGCACGAAAAATCCAGAACAAACTTTAGAGAATGTAAAAATTATAAAGACTAAATATTTTTGGTGAATAGATCATTTTACTTTACCATACAGGGTATGGTCAAGTATTGCAATCGTGCATGAAAAAAGTGTTTTTTTTTTGCTTCTTTTTTTCGGAAATTCTCAAAAACGGCTGAAACTATTTTGATTAAAAAAATTGAGCGAAACCATGGAATTTCGGTCTACAAAAAAGCCCTAATAAGTGGACATCAAAAAATTATATTTTTCGAGATAATAACTGTTTTGTCAAAATGTCTGTTAGTATTTTAGTTTGTTAGTCTGTGCGTTACCAAATTTTGTGGACGAGCTAGCTCAAAAACTAATGTGAATATCAAAACCAAATTTCACACGTAGTTTTGGTGCATTCAGATTAAGAGCTGATTAGATTTTGGTGAATATCGACCCTAAATTAAGGGGGAGGAGGGGGGGGGTTAAAATTTAAAATTATAATATTTTCAAACTAAAAAAACAAGAAAAATGAAATATACTATAAAATGAACCTATAACGAATTTTTTTTCTGACTCCAAAATTAAGGGCGGGGGGAGGGGGGTCAAAAAATGAAAATCTAGGCCCTTGGACCAAACTCAACCATAAGTGTATGGTAAAGTCAAGTGGATGGCCACATCAGAACGTGTGAATTTATTTAGAATAATTAGGGCCGGTTGTATATCGCAAAGTAAATGCTTTTTACCACTAACCAAGGGTAGCTGGTAAATGGAGGGGATGGGATGGCCAATGAGATGACAGGAACTTTCAATGCCTGTCATCTGATTGGCCATCCCAGCCCCTCCATTTACCAGCTACCCCTTGGTTAGTGGTAAAAAGCATTTACTTTGCGACATACAACCGGCCCTTAAAGTGTTGCGATGGGGTTTAAAATTAATTCTCAATGAATTTCTTACAATATTATTTTATTTTTGTTAATGGAGAATGGAGTAGGTTCTTGGTGAAATATATTTGAATAAAGTAAAGAAAATTTAAAAAAATTAAAAAAAAATAAGTATAAAATTCTAGGAAGGTTTCACACAACCTTCGGAGAACTAACTAGATTTTGAGCTAACCAACTTTAGATCTACTGGTAAAAAAATTAAATGTGATTTTTTGAGATTTTCAATCCGTTTTTATAGTAGAAAATAATGAACAATCGAACAGGGGTGTTTTACATTATTCACGGAAACTATAAACAGCATATACTAAAACTTGTGAAAGTTTCACTTTTTTCAAGAATTTTATTTAAAAAGTGGTGTTAATATTTTATTTATTTATTTATATAATCTCATTCGTACTCTATTTGGGTTTTGGATTTATACAATTACCACTTTTATACGATTATTTTATAAACATCAATTACTTTACAAAATAATGGATGGAAAGATTTTTGAAATTTTTACTGGTGTATAAACGCCAAGTCACAACCGAGGATCCATCGGTACTCCATCAAACATTATTCAATTACTTTATAAATTAATTTCTTTTGTCTTAATTCATATTATTATAAATCAACTGGTATGGTCACCACACAATTCTCACTTATTTGAAATCATCGCGACACTCCTAATTTACACCCCTTTCCTTTATTTCAATCGGATTAAAATTTATACACGACTAATAACTCATGACACTTGATAAGTACACCAATTTAAAAAAAAATCGTTAGTGTGTTTTTGAGAAAAAAAACAAAAAAAACGAAAAATCTTTCAAGTAAAAGTCAACTTCCGGTGTTTCGATTTCAACCAAAAGCTTGCTCTACTCATTCTAGTCTATATCGAATTTCTTAGCTCTGAGACTTATGGTTGCGAAACGCAGGGGTGTACATACATACATACGTACGTAGGCATTGACCAATAGATATTTGGTAACTTTTTGGCCTCTGGGGACCACATTATCCAGTTTTATGTCCTAAACCCGGTTACAAACTATTAAGGGCATCGATGCCTTCGACCTAGATGTCACAAAATGAAATTAACCTTTTTCCTCTCTGAGATTAAAGAGTCAGGACTCAGGCAGGTGTTTAATCTCTGAGATAGATAGAAGCTCAGTGCAGGCGATCGCAATACTTCACATTATATTCTATAGAATATACCATAAATGTGAAAGTAAAAAGAGGAAAGTGGTGTTAATATTTCACTGGAGAAATGAATACCCAAATCATGTACTTGTATTTCATTTTTGGTAGTTTACTAGCTAGCTACAAAATGTTTTGACTCACAATTATTGTGCAGTTTTACCTTTTTAAACGGAACCCTAATAATCATCTAAATTGATATAAACCTATCCAATTTTGTCCCTCCTCAAGGCATGTGTTAATATTCTGTTGCGATCTCTCTGTCGAGGAGGAGAGATCCCCTTCTGGTATTTTGGGGCGATTCCTGGGAACCCACGGGGTGCCTTGGAGATTTGCACAGAGAGGCCCCTGGCCGAGTCGAATGACACCGGAAGCCGATTCAAAAGACATTAACACTCGAGGGCAACACCCCCCTTGACACGTGGTATTTTAGCACCCCTCCAAATGAATACATATTATTACATTTATTGTAATCAAATGTAACTAGAGAGCAAGAGAATTAAAGCAACATTTTCCAAATTACCGGTTCCCTTTAAGGATTCCATTTTGCACCTCAGACCCCCCTTCACTACCCTTATATCACTATTATTCACTTATTCAATAATAACGCCCGGATTATAGCCCTAATAAACTTAGAATGATTCAAAATATCACTAATAGATGACCCATTCATTCAAACAATCTGTTATTTTTTATTTTATATAGTACATCGCAAATATATAATTTATGAACGACAAAAGGGCATTAGCATCCCTTTAGGGCGCATTCAAGGGGATGAATGGCCGTCTTTAGACCTTTGTAGCATAAAACTAAAGGAAAGAAAAAACTAATTCAACACTTTCACTAAAGGGGAATGCGATTTTGGTTTTAAGTACAGTTACTCTATGGGGACAGTGACGACATGTAGGGTCATCCGTCATTTTTAGTCTTATTTTAAATTGAAGAATATTAGGAAATTTAAGAAAATTAATATTTAAACACATTCTTTACACATATTAAAAATGATTTAATTAAAAATAAAAAGTAAAAATAATAATATTATCTTAAATTTACTAATATTCTTCAATTTAAAATAAGACTAAACATGGCGGATGACCCTAAGTGTCGCCAGTGTCCCTATAGAGCAGGTATGGGCAACCTTTGCTCAGCTGAGGGCGTAATTTCGGGACTTAATCAGGTCGCGGGCCGTAGGTAAGAAATAAGTAGGTAGTAGTGAATAAAATAGCGATCATTTTTATTTATTAATTATAATATTTAACATAATCAAACATAAAAGCAAATTAACAAAAAAAAAGATGGAAAAATCAAATAAAAATTAATGAGAGACTTGAGTTTGAAGCTGAGAAACAAGATGATCAATATTGGGGTCAATATCACTAGTACATAGGCGCAAAGTGTTTTCTAAATTAACATCTGTAAGCCGAGTACGATGCTTATTTTTATTAATTTTCATGATTGAAAAAAGCTGATCACATTTATACGTGCTTCCAAATGTGCAAATTATTTTTCGTCCTAAAACTCTCAGGTGTGGATATTTTTCTTCGGAAAGGTATGTTCTGTAAAATTCGCTTAGTTCCACATCATCAAATTTAGACTTCAAATATGAGTCTTCTTGAACTCAATTTGTAGGTTAAGCGGAGCATCTTCCACATTAATCTTACAAGGATTTGCAAAAATATTGAAAGTGCTATCCATATTCTTAATATCAGAAAACCGATCAGTGAATTGCTCAGAAAGTAGTTGCAGTTTTTCAGTATAGCGATCGTATTCAATGTTTTTGTGACTGGATAATGTTAAAAAATGAAAACAGTTTTTACTTCTCATTTGTGTTTCCCACAAGAGAATTTAGTTTTGAAAAGCTTTAAGATGACTGCACAGCTGATTTAGCAATTGCATTTGTTTAATTTTTTTTTGCACGTTATTTGAAATTTCTGAATCTCTCTCGGGCCGGATTGAAGCTGGTGGAGGGCCGGATCCGGCCCGGGGGACGGGGGTTGCCCATATATGCTAGAGTCACAGTAGTTTTAAGTAACAGTAGGTATGCCGTGCTGTAGGGGGGTATTTTTAAATATTATTTTAGATAATATTATATAATAATAGAATAATATATTTGAATATTAAAAATAACTATAAATAAATACAAGAGCCGGGATTGATTGAATATTAAAAAATAACTATAAATAAATACTAGAGCCGGGAAAGTTAAATAATGTAATTAATAATTTATTATGTTAATACTACATATTTAGAAACTTTTTTAATTATTTTTTGAAAAGGAAAAATGAATTGAGCACCCTACGGGATTCGAACCCGTGTCTCTCGCCTTTAGCTGAAGAGCGCCTTTACCAACTAGACCACGGGTGATCCCGCTAGGAAAGCTTTTTAGATTGAATGTCATTTTTCCTTTTCGCGGCTTTTTTCTATTTAAAGTATAGTTACTTATGTTTTAGAGAAATTAACTTTAAACGTTAGTTTTAATTTTTTTCTCAAAGCAATTTGAGCTGCGAAAGTTAAATAATGTAATCAATAATTTCTTAAAAGGCGTTCTTCGGCTAAAGGAGAGAGACACACGGGTTCGAATCCCGTACGGTGCCTAATTCATTTTTTCTTTTCAAAAAATAATTAAATAATTTTCTAAATATGTATAGAATTAACATAAAAAATTATTGAATACATTATTTAACTTTCCCGGCTCAAATTGCTTTAAGAAAAAAATTAAAACTAATTTTAAAAGTTAATTTGTCTATAAATAGTTACATTTATTTAACACTTAAAATAGTGAACAAAAAATTAATATTTAATATATTTTAGATTTACCCCCCCCCCACGGCGCATATGATATTATGAATAAATAAACCTTTCCGATAAATATGTTGATATAATTTAACATATAATCAGGATTACTCTAACATCTTGGTCGGCCAATGTCACAAGAAAAATATGAATCAGTACCTACCTATATATAATAACTAGTTGCAAGGCCCGCCTTCGGCGGCCCTTTGCTAGCCGGGGGCACGCCCTCTGGACCCCCAACCCACGAACCCCCAATATTAAATACTACACTTCTTTTGACTCAACTGGAGCGAAAGGACCGCCTTAACCAACTCCTCTGATTTTCGCCATTGGGACTAACTAAGAGCCTGTTGTATGTCGGTTGGTAAACTATTTTTAAACGTCGGCAAAGGGTAAAACCTTAAAATTCGCCTTGTGTCCGGTGGGATGGCCAATCAGATGACAGTGCACTTTCATCTGATTGGCCATCCCGTCGGGCACAAGGTGAATTTTAAGGCTTTACCCTTTACCAACATTTAAGTTTACCAACCGACATACATCAACTGGCTCTGAGAAGCAAGCAATACAGAAAGTTTTCGAAATTTCGAAAATATTTAATTTCTCTCCATACATATGTTTGTTGATATTGTCATTTTGTAATTTTGTATATATTTTGTTGATTTGTAAAAAACTCGTCGTATTCTCTTGACTGTTTTTCTTGGCAAATGTCATCGTCACTCTTTACAAAAGAAAAATAATAATTCTCTTATAATATTCGCAATAAATCTTGATAGATTAGAGTATAAAAAAACGGACAGTGCATTGATATTCTGCTTTCTGCAAGCGTTTGCATATCGCGCTCGCAATCATTTCAATAGATTTAAATATTCGCATTTGTCATAAACAGCGAATGCCGATGGCAGAAGGGCCGAGGACCGGACACAACGTCCACTGGCCTTCAGCTACCACAGGTGCCTACACTGTTGGCTCAGCAAAAAATAAAACCAACCAAAAATAAATTGTAGAAGAGAGGAAAAAAAATTGCCTGACATATAAGAAGAAAAAATAGCTATTATATGTAGGCATTATCGGAAACCATTTGGAAAGGGAGAAAAAAAGGGAAGATTTCGACATATGAAAAGAGTATTAAGATCAGAATATATATGAAGGGAGAGTTTTTTTTTATTTCGATTCTTAAAACCAGCCGGTTTAAATCACTTTTTTAGGCTTTCTTATGAACTCTAAAAAAGCGTTTACCGTAAAATACTCAGCTATGTTCATTTGATTACCCAAAAGAACAAGAGTAAATAAACTAAGGGTGTAGGGTTATACGAGAGTGTACGTTCATGCCCGCAGAGCAGTTCAGAAAATTTTATCGAATGTTATCTGGATTCTTGAAGCTAAGGCTGGCCAACTGATTAGAGTCTTTGACTATGAATTCAACAGGCCCGGGTTCAAGCCCGATCCAATTCAAAGGTTGGACCAGCTATAATCTGGCCCCTACAACAATATACACACACTCAAACACATTCACATGAATACATACTAGGGTGGTCCTTATTTTGGGTATTTTCGAATTTTTAATCGGACAAGAGCTCATATGGTTTGAAATAAATAAAAAAATAATATCCCCTAAGTTTCAAGTATCTATCTCAATTATAACCTGTGCCCCTAGCGATGTAAGTTTCTCATCTAAATAACATGGGGTTTTTGGCATTGAAAGATCAATTTTTTATTCCGGCCAAAGTAATGGTTCAAAAAATTTTAAATTCTAGATTTTATCCTTATAATACCAGGTATGCATCAGAATTATTACAGATTTTTAACTATTATCATTTTGGAGTTACAGCTAGATAAAATACTGTTATATATCTTAGTGTTACTATAGGTTGTACACTCCAAAATCATAAGAGCTAAAAATCTGCAAAAATTCAGAGGAATAGCTACTATTATAAAGATAATGTCTACAGAGTTTCAAATTTTTTGAACCATTACTTTGGCCGGAATAAAAAATTGATTTTTCAATACCAAAAATCCCATGTTATTTCGATGAGAAACTTACATCAGTGGGGGACGGGTTATAATTGAGATAGAGACTTGAAACTTGGGGGATATTTTTTTTCGAACCATATGAGCCCTTGTCAGCGTAAAAATTCGAAAATACCCGAAATAAGGACCACCCTAATCATACATATTTTATTATATTAAATGATCAATTATTATTTCTTGACTTGACAATGATTTGGCCAATCCAGTTATCTAAAATCGGAGTGGGTACATTCTTGAGAACGATAGCAGAATAAGCCGATCGAAACGTAGTAATTTATTGTATTATTTGTTCGTGTTCAATAAATAATTTTAATTAATTATATGCAAAGCTCCCAAATTGAGATATTTACCTTTAACGAGTCCGTCCTTTTTGAGAGTACCTAAAATTCTTTACTTGTTCCCTGATTTTCTTGGCTCAAATCTTGAGTGACGAAAATTCCGGTTCCCTTCAGATGGGCATAATTGTTGAGGATGCTTCTTAGAATACAGGAAAAAGAACAATTGGACGTTTTTTGTTGCCTCCAAATTTCCTCACATAATACTGCTCTTTACATATTTATTTTAATTATGTTGTTGCATACATCCAAGAGAGCCTCTTCCAGCGGCTCTCCCTCCTCTTTTCCACGACTCCGGAACACAAAAAAAATAACCCTTAATTCATAAATTTTTCCAGCAAAAGACACACTCTTTTATTTTCGCCTTCAATTTATACAAATTCTCCTACTCCTAGAAACTTTCAATTTATCCGTTTGTTGTTTCTTTTTTTATGTATTAAGCACGGGCAATGTGGAGTGGGAATTCACCAACACTTCTTAGGCTAATAAAGTAAAGGGAGTGTAGTTTCACAATGAATGGAATAAAACTCAAAGAGGTTTATACAGACTCAATATATTCGGGTTATTAGTCCATCATCAGGAGTTTAGAGATTAAAAACTGTTTTTAATCTGTAAACTCTTGATGATGGACTAATAACCGAAATATATTGAGTCTGTATAAACCTCTTTGAGTTTTATTTCACTCATTGTGAAACTACACTTCCTTTACTTTATTAATTAATATCATGTTTCACCTAAAACCCACATCACTTTCCCTAAGTAAAACTTCTTAGGCTCTTCACCGAGAAACTTGCATACTAAATGACAGGTCTGTAGAATGACTATATCCGCCATGAGTTCTTTAAGATATTCTTTGTTAATAAAAGTTTGTTCATATTTCTTGCGATGTTTTTTGAGAGTATCAGGTGCTGATAACTATTGGATAAATAATCCCTCTTCAATATCTTTGATCTGCCAGCCTAGTTTTTCACACTTAGTTTTTTTTCCATTGTCTTTTTACTTTATCCAATGCGAAGCAAACTTCAAAGGGTCCTCAGGTAAAGACTACGGAACCCATAGACTCAATTAAGGTCACAAATTGAAGTATTCAATGAGATTGAATTTTAGCACGTGAAGGTTTTGCCAAAAATTACCTGGAATCTCGTCGAGAGGCCAAAAAGTGCCATTTTTTTTTTGGAAGTGCGTGGGGATGGATGGATGGATGTATGTGTGTGTGTGTGTTATCGTTTTTTTCGTCCACGATTTTTTCCACACCTTTGCGCTGATTGAAATGAAATTGAAAACCTATCATTAGTTTAACAAAATGAAGCGCTGATTAGTTTTTGGTACATATCGGTCCACAAACATTAGTACTTTATTTCAGTACTTTTTTAGTTTTTTATAAATATCTTTAAAATGACTTAACCAATTTTGATGAAATTTAATATCCTAATAAAGTACCTTGGGGACCACAAAAAAGGTTAAATAAAGTTTTTAGTAAAATTATATTTTAAAGTACTTTACTCAAGAACATATTAATATTTCAAATGAATTTGAATAAAGTTTAGCAACGATCCGTTGCAGTTTATTTATTATGTGTGTCTGAGTTATATGTATGAAAGATATCAATTATAATTTCTCGGAGACGAACTGATAGATATAAAAGTGAGGATTGAATGGAAGTAAGGTAGCCCAGAGATAAATCAAAAGATGATTCCCAATAATTATAATTATTAAAGTTGTTATCGGGAAATAAGGACTATATTTTTTATACAGATAATTTATATTTTATTGCCAACGTTTCATCAACTTTGTTTACTTCTTCAGGGCTCAAGTAGTTTTCTTCCCTGCATATTTGTGATTTTTATAATATTTCATCAAATTTTTTGACTTCTTCAGGGCTCAAATAGTTATCTTCCCTTCATATTTGTCATTTTTATAATATACAGGGAAGATAACTATTTGAGCTCTGAAGAAGTCAACAAAGTTGATGAAACGTTGGCAATAAAATATAAATTATCTGCATAAAAAATATATTCCTTATTTCCCGATAATAACTTTAATAAATTAATCTATTGACATAACTAATCAAAATAATAATTATAATGTTTTCTTCTTATAACTTTTGAACTGACATTTTGGAAATTCTTCCCTCCTCTTCTTCGGGGTTTGTTTATTGGGATAATCTTTTTATTTTACTTCCATTCAATCCTTTTTATACCAAACTAATTTAATCTTCTCGGAATATTTATTATTATACTAACTAAACTTCTGAATTTTATTAAGTTTTGAGCACTTAGATGGCGATCATCTTGCTAATATGCCAGTGTGTCCAGAAATTTATACTTTAATGATGGAATTTTTTGAGGTCTTTTGGACATGAGTTGTTTACCTGGTGGATGGTAATATAGGATTTTGGCATGAAAATTTTTTCAAACTTTAATGTATAATGATGTATTTGTTGTACAACCGTACAGTTGTTTCTGGCTCATATGATAGGCCTTCCTCAGCAACCTGCGTACAAGAACTGAGTTAATTTTACACCTTGAGACAATTTATAGTGATTTTGTGATTTTGTTGGTATAATAAAATTTCAACATCTGAATTTTATTTAAAAAAAGAAAAAAAAATCGATGATGACATTTAAATCTAAAATAAAGGGAAGAGGAGGACATTGCTGCTCTTTCCCTCCCACCACCCTATCACCCCTTTCGCTCTCCCTTATAGAGCCACCCTATCAACCACAACAACAACCAAACCATAAGCAATAATTTTTTTCACTGATTTTTCGATGGCAAGTTACTCAAACCTGTCAAAAGGGCCGTCACTCCTTTTGTTTTATCAGTTATATTCAAAAAAATTCACCCCTTGTATGCCAATATATTTTTTTATGATTCGCAAAATAAAAATATTATAAATCAATTTTATTTTTTTAATTTTTTTTTTTTTTATCCGAGAGTTGGTTGGTTCTCTCTCTCATTCCCCTGGCACTCTCTCGGAGTCTGTCCGTTGATGTAGAGATTGATTTGCGTATTTCACTTCTTACTCGTAGTCAGGGGCAGGGAGGGGGTGCGGTATCAATCAATGGCCTTTTGACACCCCTGCCTCCACCGTCCTTGCGATTTTTCATTTTACTTCGTCATATCATTTTTGACAAGCACACCAGGGAATTTATTTATTTATTTCACTTCTGAAATACGATTGCTAATCAACACATTGTGAGTGAATAGGGGAGGAATAAAGAGAAAGAGATTACTATCAAACTTCTTGAATTATTTGGTATTTGTAGTTGGGAAAACAAAATATTTATTTATTTAAAAGAAATTCCGACAGATGGTCTTCAACTAGATCCGAGCTATTACTTTACCATACAGGGTATGGTCAAGTATTGTAATCGTGCATGAAAAAAGTGTTTTTTCCTTCTTTTTTTCGAAATATCTCAAAAACAGCTTAAATTATTTTGATTAAAAAAATTGAGCGAAACCATAGCATTTCGGTCTACAAAAACCCTAATAAGTGAACATCGAAAAAATTATATTTTTCAAGATAATAATTGTTTTGTAAAAATGTCTGTAAGTTAGTCTGTCTGGTTGTCCGTTAGTCTGTGCGTTACCAAATTTTTGTGGACGAGCTAGCTCAAAAACTAGTTTGAATATCGAAACCAAATTTCACACGTAGTTTTGGTCCATTGAGATTAAGAGCTGATTAGATTTTGGTGTATATAGACCCAAAATTAAGGAGGGTGGAGGGGGGGTGTTACAAATTAAAAATCTAGGTTATTTGAGCAAACTTAACCGAATTTTGTGTACATAATCAGTGGAACCCCAGAAGTCTAAAAATGCAAATACTAACCGCCCAAAATGGGAGGGGGTCAAAAAATGAAAATATTGGCCATTTACTAAACTCAACCAAATTTTGTATGCATAATCAGTGGGACCCCAGAAGTATAAAAAAACTAACCCCCCCTACATGATTATAAATAATTTTAGGGTCCAAGTTGTTTGGTAAAGTCAAGTGGATGGCCACATCAGTACACGTCAGCTTATTTTTATATATTATTAGTTGTTCGGGCCACATTCGCAGATAAATCGGCAAATGTGTCGCAGCCGCAGGGCCGGTTCTAGACATTTTTTAAGTATAAGTGAACAATATTTTGGCGCCCCACACCTAGTGCCGTAACAATAGGGTATCATGTCGGACGAAATGCCACGGGCCCCGGCCTTAGGGGCCCGAGAGGGCCGCGAGCACAGGAAGATCCTAACATTTAAGGCTAGTTTACACGAGCTTAGTACTAAGCATTAGTACTAACCACTCGCACTAATTCTGTGTCGTGTAAACACACAATATAAGTGGTTAGTATTAGTAGAGTGGCAAGTGCGCGTGAATAGAAATGGTTTCTATTTACTAATGGCAAGTAGCTTCCCCTACCTATATATTTTTCACTATTTTTCACTTTTAATAATATACAATTTAGGAATTCAAATATTAAATAAATTTGATAATTATGTAATATGGTCATTATTAGTTAGATTTTCTTTTTATTATTTGTAAAGGGAATCAAATTTAATCAAACATTCAATAATAATTTAAAATTCATTATTCAGTTGAACTTCGCACAGGCAACTCAAATTGACGATACTTGGCGAGTTTCCGTTGCAACTCTAGGAAATTGCCTAATGAAGAGGGCCTTATAGATTTGTGAAATAAATTTTTTTTAAATTAATTCTAAATTAATTGTAAATTTGTGACAAGTGGTGTGACAAGTGAGTAATAAATTCATTCAAAAAAATTGTTTGTAGATTTATTGAAATGGCCGAAAAGTTGATAACAGCAAAAACAATACAAATTCCTTGTCCACAAAAGTTTTTCATTTTTCAATTCCTCTTCAAGCTCTACTATTAACGATGTTAAAATAATGTTCAAATAATGATTAAAAATGCGGTGTTTGACAACTCGAATTGCCATCTTGCAACTTTCACTATACAGTAATTAAATAAAGTGAAGAAAATTTTCAAAAATTTTCTTTACTTTATTTAAAACATGTTTCACCAAAAACTCACACCATTCTCCCTTAATAAAATACACTAATTACATTGGTTAGTAGTAGAGACGTGTGAACCACTACTAACCAGTTAGTCTGCTAAGTGCTTAGTAAATGGAATAGTACTAATGGCAAGTACTAAGTCTGTGTAAACTAGGCTTTATTATTATAAAATTCGTGTCTCGTTTGTCAAGGAAATTCTCAGTTTTTGATCCACTTTTAGACACGAAATAGAAACGTCATCTTCTATAAGAAAACTTGTTGATTTATTAATCATAAAGAATTATTTTATGTCTTCAAGCTTTCCTGAAGTGTGCACTGCATTTCTATTATTTTTAACCATTCCTGTGACTACGGCTAGTGAGTGCTGAGCGATCATATTTAAAATTAAAATTGATAAAAACTTATATTTAAGAAATTCTCTGGGACAAGAAAGTTTACGCAATTTAGCTATTCTATCCAACGAACATTCCATGACCCGAAATTTGAACTTTGATGTTGTCATTAACACTTTTGCTGAACAGAAAACCCGAAAAAGGGAATTTTAATACAGTGAAACCCCTCAAATCCGAACTTAATTGAGATTGTGGGGCTGCTCGGATTTCAATTTGTTCGGATTAGCCAAAAGCAGCTTCGACAATTGAAGATAACTGATATCAAGTGAAAGATTAAATGATATTTTGTGTGTTTCTATTATTATTTCATTGTTTTTGCAAAGTAGTTAACCTAAAGGATTTCAATAGCCAACTTTTACGGTTTTTCAATCCTGGATGACATAAGTATGTAGACACTTTTAGGTATGATAACTGTACTTCTTTGTTCATTTTTCAACTAATTATGTAAAATAATGTTATAATGTAGAATATATGGTATACAAAATTTGTTGTTTTATGACTAAATAAATAAGTTTCTCTTTTTTTGCGTTCGTATTTACCGCGATTTCGGATTTGAGGGGTTTCACTGTAATTAAAATTTTGACTAAAAATAAAATTGTTATTTCAATCCAATAATCCCTCTTTAAATTAAAAGCTATCAAAAATTCACACAATAATTATAATATCGTTTGTACGATCTTAACCTAGTGACTTATTAAAAAGAAACTACAACGTTGGTTTAGCTTCTTTACTTTGAAGGAGGGCCCCATCCGATAAATTTGCCACGGACCTCAAACATTATACACATCAATGATAATAAACGTGGACTAAATGCAATATTATGCCTCTCAATTACAGTTGGCTCCTTCTGCGGTCGCTTAATTTGCAGCATTCATGGTCCGGCCCTGTTCTGTCAACTGGACTTGACAACAGAGAATCGATGAGAAAAATTAAACATCTCAGTCTCTAAAATCCAAAGATTCTTCAATGGATAGTATAAGATAAGAAAAAGAGAGAAGAACTTCTTGTTTGTATTTTGAAATAATTAAATAAAAGTTAATTAATAATTATTAATAGTTTTTAAGGAATTTGGTGTTGGTACTTGGTGAAACATTTTTTAAAATTATTGGATAAAAATACTTGGTAGGTTTCACATTATTCTTAATGTTAATTACTCTTAATGTGAAACCTACCAAGTATTTTTATCCAATAATTTTAATAATTATTAAATTTCATGATTTTCAAACAACAAATATTAGGCCATATTATTAATTTCAGAATAAAAAAAATCTGAAAACGACATGAAAAAATTGATAATAGAATGTCAACAATTTGAATTTATAGTAGTATTTAGATTTAACACTAAAAAAAATAATTATTTAAAAAAATACAATAAAAGAAAGATAGATATCAGTTAAATGCAAGCGAAAACAAGTTTTTTTTTATCTTTTTCAATATATTGGCAGATTCCCATTGCCCTTTGAGTAATGAGGTTGTTTTATCTAATATGATCATTTATTAGAGAATTGTGAGCTGTATTAAATATTGGACAAATGTATAAATAGAGGGGATTATATTTATCAAATGATAGAAATATAAAAATAAAATAAAATATAAGTTAATTTCACAATGTTAGTTAAATGTAAGGGTCCTCTTCGAATTACAGAGGCTGCAACTTGTTGATGCAACATCTTCTTAGATCTCTTAGGGCCAGTTGTATCTCGGTTGGTAAGGTCTTTGTAAAGTTGACAAAGGGTAAAACCTTAGAATTCACCTTGTGCCCGGCTGGATGGCCAATCAGATGAACGTACTTTCATCTGATTGGCCACCCCGCAGGCACAATGTGAATTCTAAGGTTTTACCCTTTGTCAACTTTTACAAAGACTTTACCAACCGACATACAACTGGCCTTTAATGTTAAGATTTCCGTCTGTCTGCATAATTGTGTTCTCTATAAACGATAAACAAAAAGCCCTATATTCCCAAATTTATATCTATCATGTATAATAGTGTTCTTACCAGGACTACAGTTATTTCCCGTCGCCAAAACAAACCAAAATGAGGGTGGGTCAAAAAATGAAAATTCAAGGCCTTTGGACCAAACTTAAGGAAATTTGATATACATAATCTTTGAGCCTCTAGGGATCTAGAAACTCAAAAACCAACCAACCGAAATGAGGGTGGGTTAAAAAATAAAAATTCAAGGCTTTTGGTCTAAACTTAACCAAAATCCGTATACAATGCCGTAGGAACTAGAAATACAAAAATCAACTACTCAAAATGGAAGAGTGGGTCCAGGGAGCTAGGATAGAGTTGGCGGGGTGGAGGAAGATTTGATGTGTAAAAGTCCAAGGGGCGAAGCTTGTATGATTATAAAAAAATTCATCTTTTTTGTAGAATACTGGATCTGTCTTAGATAAGAGATAAATAAAATGAAAACTATTAAAATTTAAAGAATAATATAATAATTCACAGTTTATACAAAAAAAGGAATAAATAATAAAACAACGAAGTTATCTTCAGGTATATATCGTATACTTAGTGTAAATGGCTGTTAATAAATCGAGATATCTATTTACATCTGTATAAATAGAAAAGAGGATAGATAATAAACAGCCTTAAGGCACAGCCAAATAGGATTATTATTTTACATCTGAAACATAAAATAAAAGATTATTTGAATTGTTTTTAAGGAATTTGGTGTTGGTACTTGGTGAAACATTTTTAAAATTATTGGATAAAAATACTTGGTAGGTTTCATATTAAGATATAAAAATAAAACGAATTTATTTTTTGAGAATTTTCAATCTCGATATATATATTTCGGGTGACTAACCCATCTTCAGGAGCAACAGAAAGTAACAGTTACTTTCTGTTGCTCCTGAAGCATGGGTTAGTCACCCGAAATATATATATCGAGATTAAAGATTCTCCAAAAATAAATTCGTTTTATTTTTTATATCTTAATGTGAAACCTACCAAGTATTTGTTATCCAATAATTATTTGAATTATTAATTTATTGGGAAATGAATTTAGTGCACAAGAGGAACGTACGATTGATTTCAAAGGGGATCCTCTGGTTTTAATTCGGTGTTTCGGCGATGCAGGTGATTACCCATGAGAGATCCTAGGGCCAGAAGACCAATGATCACTGTGCCACTGCACACGTACGCGAGGACATCCCGATAGAAGAACAAGTAGTCAAACATATCGCTGTATTTACTGAAATATTAGGGAAGAATACAAATGAACAGAGGGTAAAAAAATGTCTATTTTTAAAAAGCATCTGAGAAATAATCATTTTTACAAATAATATGTTTACGATATTTCACTTGACTCTTCTGTCGACAGATCTGTTTGGGTAGAATCGTATAAACGAATCTTGACCTAAATCTACTGGGTCGAATTTCTTGATGTTTCACTTACGAATATAGGTTTTTAACTTCTAATTCGGACTTTTCCATATCAAATTCAGGATCTAAAAATCAAGTGCGGACTTTTCCATTACAAATTCAGGATTTAAAAATCAAGTGCGGACTTTACCATTACAAATTCAGGATCTAAAAATCAAGTGCTGACTTTACCATTACAAATTCAGGATCTAAAAATCAACTGCGGACTTTACCATTACAAATTCAGGATTTAAAAATCAAGTGCGGACTTTTCCATTACAAATTCAGGATTTAAAAATCAAGTGCGGACTTTTCCATTACAAATTCAGGATTTAAAAATCAAGTGCGGACTTTACCATTACAAATTCAGGATTTAAAAATCAAGTGCGGACTTTACCATTACAAATTCAGGATCTAAAAATCAAGTGCTGACTTTACCATTACAAATTCAGGATCTAAAAATCAACTGCGGACTTTTCCATTACAAATTCAGGATTTAAAAATCAAGTGCGGACTTTTCCATTACAAATTCAGGATTTAAAAAATCAAGTGCGGACTTTTCCATTACAAATTCCGAATTTATTAATAAACAGTTGAAAAAATAGAAAAAAGTTATTGTTAAGAAAAAGTTTTAATTTAATTTAACTCTGAGGAAAAGTTTTCAGATAAAAAGCTAAAATTTGCTGCATTCTAATATAATTGCCTACCAATTTTCAGCTCATCAACTAAAACCTTATTAAGATTGGCATTTTCTAGTCTCAGGAAATGTTTTCAGGTAAAAATCTAAAATTTGATGGATTGTAAGATATTTTCGTACTAATTATCAGCTCATAAACTAAAACATTTCAAGATTGGAATTTTGTACTCTCAAGAAACATTTTCAGGTAAAAAGCTATAATTTAATATGTAAAATATGCATGGTTTTATAGAAATTCTAAATTTGATTTGAAAAAATCTGATTTTGATTTTTAAAATCCTGAATTTGATATGGACAAGTCCGGACTAGATTTTTAAAATCTGAATTTGATATGGAATAGTCCAAATTTGAAGTTAAAAACCTATATATACTATGACATAAAATATTGTATAAATTCCGGATTAAATAAGAAAAAAATATAATATAAAAGTTAAGAAGAAAATTTCATATAAAAATTCAAATTTCCCATAGAAGCAGGCTTTAATTTCTAAAGGAAATCACAAGAAGTTGTCATCTATTAGATCTGAGATTAAATGGTTTATTATTAATTATATGTTAGATGGGTTGTTTTCACCCTCTCGGGAATCGAACCCGAGTACCACAATTAGCGATCCAGGCCACTATGGTTACTCTGTGCATTAAAAATAATCCAATGCCAATCTCTTGTGATTTCCTTTGATGTAGGGTAGTAGCCTTTTTATAATTTTTTTATCATATCTGAAAAATCATGTATTCATTTAATTTTAATTAGATTTTGGATGATTTTTTCGTATTAAGCTCTAAGCGCCTGTAGCTATGCAACCATAACAGCTGCGATTTTACGACCAGACTGATCTGCCCTCTATCGAGAGGTGGATGACTCAAGTGATTCTACCAACATTTAAAATCACTGAATGACGACTCCAATAAGGACATTATAAAAGATTATTCTATTTTATCTCGGGGACGGACAGATACTAGATATAAAATTGACGATTGAATGGAAAAGAGTTAAAAAATAAATAAAATTATGATTCCCAATAAAAGAAGATGTATTGGAAACTTTTTACTCATTTGAATCGACGTTTTTGTGGATCTTCCCTCCTTAGAATCTATAAAAATTAAAAGAGATTGGCCATCAATAATAATAATTTAATTTTAAAATATAATCTAACCACTCAAAATGTCAATGAAGGAAGCATGTAACAATTTTCTTTCTTGTCTCATTTATCAGAGCTCGTTGGTGTTGTAAAGATATTTTTTGTATTGGCTTCATCAATAGAATATTTATTTATTTTATTTACAATGCATACAAACATAGGACCTTGGATTCCACCGAGTGTTTGTACAACACTTTAGTTAAAATTAGTTACAAAAGTGGCAAAAGCGTTTATACCTACCAATAAAAAATTTAGAAGGCGAAAAAAGTAAAGAAAGATTAAAAGACATAAATTACTATACATGAATTGGATTTTTAACCGACTTCAAAAAAGGAGGAGGTTCTCTATTCGACTGATTTTTTTTTCATATCTCCGCCAATTGTGAACCGATTTTGAAAAAATTGCATCGGGTTCAGTCTAGCTTCCGATTGGTAACCATTTTTTTTCATTGGTATTAGATCTTTTTTGTTAGGTTTGTTCAGGCCTAACTTCTTTGTTTATGAGCAGATTTCGATGATTCTTTTTTTATTGGAAAGGGGGTATCTTAGGGATGGTGTCATATTAATTTGGTCAAGTTCTGATGATATGATCACTATTAATAACATCACTAAAAAGAGAAAAATAAAAATAATTTTTAAGATCAAAATAAAACCGACTTCAAAAATTAAATGCAACAAATAAAATACACTAAAAGGTATAAGATAATTAATTATCTTATTTAGTTACAACTAAACGACGAAATATTAACATGAAATTACTTTTGAAGTCGGTGTCAAACAAACTATACCTATAAGCGAGCATACCTTCCAAACGTACTAAGTAAGACCCGTCGAGTGCGATTCATAAAAGGTATGTGTTTGGCACCGACTTCAAAAAGTAATTTCATGTTAATATTTCGTCGTTTAGTTGTAACTAAATAAGATAATAATTATTTTCTACCTTTTAGTGTATTTTATTTGTTACATTTAATTTTTTGAAGTCGGTTTTATTTTTTTCTTAAAAATTATTTTTTAATATAATATAACAGGGGCCAAATAAATCTTATTTTATTTAGAATTATCTTTTTATTTATCCTTGGCTGCCTTCCATTCAATTCTCAGTACATATTATCCTATTTATTAATATTCCTTTTATAAATGTACAAAGTACCAATATCTGGGTTTATTTACATAGAATTTATGTACATGTTCTAGACTTCACTAATATATTTTATATATTAAATACTAATACTGTGTACTATGTACATTTATAAAAGGAAATTAAATAATTTAAATAATAACTAACCCGAAGATTTGAGTATCTTTTTTTGAAAAATAGATGGATTTTTTTCAAAAATACAACTCTCTGTATAAACCAAATATATCAAGATAGAATTTAAATTTGAAGGTCAAAAATCTAAGATTTTAGTAGAAATATTTTTACATTCCATATCAGAGGGCTTCATTCCTTTAGGAGTTCGAGTTGAATGGAGTAAAAATTTTTAGCTTCTCTTAAATATATTGCATGTGAGAGTGTGTTTTTGTCTCGAGGGTTGAACTATCAAGCCCGGCAAGCGGGTTTAACTCCCGACGGGATGGAGCCCTCTGATATGCAATGTAAAAATATTTCTACTAAAATCTTAGATTTTTTGACCCTAAAATTTAAATTCTTTCTTGTTAAATATGTAATAACATTTTTTAGAAAACTAATTTCTTTTCTTTTGGTTTTCAACTATTGAAAACGCTCGTTTAAAATATTCAAAAATACAAATCAGACACTGTGGAGTCTCTCTTTGCTAAATTACAGCTTAGTGAGAGCATAGCTAGCTAGCTCATCGAAGAGATGTCTCTGCCCTTTCCCTTTTCTATAGATACTATCACGGCAGGTGCTCTGACGAGATAAAATCAATAATTCCCCCCAAAGCATGCTTTGCACGCAGCACACGTTTTGCCGACTCCCAACACTCTTTCGCTGTCAAATTGGAAAAGTGCCGGACCACTTCATTCGCGAATACATATATCCCCATGACTTCAAGGAACTGGAACTCTCTCCCAGCCTCTATCTTTCCCAGCACCTATGATCTTCAAACCTTCAAAACCAGGGTGCATAGACACCTGCGTCTACATCCTTTCTCTTAATCAACTTTCCCTTCTCTTCGGTAATGCAAGGGTCTTTCGAGATCCATAGGGGCTACATCTTTACTGGTGCACCCCTTCTTGCATTTGATTGCATTAAAAAAAAAAAAAAAAAAAAAAAAAATAACTTACAATTTTTCAATAAGAATTACTGCAAGACCGTTCAAGAGTTTGTCCGCGAATGTTACTACCGAATAGACAAAACCGCCGTTTCCTGTCCGGGATCCAATGAACTCCGCCGTGAGACACAAACTACTGACCATCGTGATAGAGCTGCCAGCACCTAAAAACAAATTATAATTCTAAATTAGAAAAGATATACTAGTAGGTATATGGTGCATATGAAAGTGAGATAAAGAGTATACTAATGACGACAGAAATTAATAATAAAGTATAATTAAGTAATGGAGAGGGATTCAGCCAATGGGTAGCCTCTGCTGAATAAAAAACTCCCAATTATGGAAAACGTTTCGGCTTTAATTAAATAATGCCATCATCAGTTCCTAAGCTGAAAAAAGCGATAGAGCACACATGTAAAAATATAATAAAAATTTTTTTTACAAAAATCCAAAGTTGTTAATTATAAAATTATATCTTACAGTATTAGCGACACAATTAATTTTATAAATAAATTGTACGCAGGCAGAGTTGTTATGGATTTTATCATAATATACAAAATTATATGAAATATAAAATGGTGCATAAATCTTGGTGTGCTCTCACTAGATATGCGCAACGTCTCAAGTACAAATACAGCAAATTTTTATTTCATTCAAATAAAAATAACAGTATGAGGACATTGATCTAATAAGGATCACTGACCGCTCCCAAACATCTCTCAATTAAAAGGATTTCTCCAAATAATTAATTGCCTACGGCAAATTTTATTATGAGCAAATTGTAGGGGATGTGATTTCTGACAACTTTTGTTTAAAAAAAATACCCACAAAAAACCACCCAAAAAGCGTGAGAGGGTGAAAAATATGTAAATTCTTGCCCTTGGAGCAAACTCAACCAAATTTTGTATACATAATCTGTGGGCTTCTAGAGAGCTAAAAGTGCAAAAACTGGGTGTGGAGGGTGGGTGCAGGGGGCGTAGTTGGGGGGGGGGATTCAGGGGCTATGTGGGGGTGGAGGGAACGGAGGGGTACAGGATTGGTGGAGTGGGGGTTCAGGTGAAGGTCCAGTGGCGTAGTGGGGTGGTATGGGGGTGGGGACCGAGGTGGGTGGGGTGCAGGATGGAGTGTTGGGGTGGTGGTGTGGGGGCGGGGGTTGGGCACGGGTACATGGTGGGGGGGGGGCGTGCTCCCTGACTAGCAAGAGGGCCGCCGAAGGCGGAGCCTTGCAGCTAGTCTATCATAAAATAATTTTATATCAATATCCGGAGTAGCTAAATTTGCGGTTTTCTTAAAAAGTTTGGTTTTCTTGAAAAAATCATTTTTTTTAAATGGGACACCCTAGAAATCATTGTATAACATAAAGATTGAATTCACTCGATTTAAAATTAGAATCAAATGCCAAAAAACGAACCGGGCCTAAAAAAATTTTAGTTAATATAATATTAAATCTTAATCATAAAAAATTTCACCTTTTAAATAATTCTAAATTTAAATTTGTTTATTATTAGTTTATTAATATTATTAGATTCGGTACATTCTCAGGCTAAATTCATCCAAAGTAATAAATTATAAGCTTAGTTATAAATAATTATTTATGTATATGTTGCAGTAAAAACCCGTTTTTTAGTAAGAACGCGTTTTTACTAGTTAACACGCGCGTTTCACTGAATACATTTGTGGCAACTAGAATTTATTGATTCATATTCATTTTTGACCTTCCGCTTCATTTTGGCTGTTTATTTCAAAAATTTTCAAACAAAAATGTCAAAAAATTACATCCTCTACAACTATGCTTTTAATTTTTGACATTTTCGTTTAACAAATTTTGAAAATAAACACACAAAATGAGGTGGAAGGTCAAAAATGAAGTTCCTAGACCTTTTGAACCAAACTCAATCAACATCAGTAAATTCTAGTTACCATAGAGGTATTCAGTGAAACCACTTCTTACTAAAAAACATGTTTTTACTGCAACACATATATATTTTATGATATCGCCATAAAAAGTCAAGAAATTATTCAATAAATTTATTTGAAACCTAGCTAGTATTTTATATTTTAAGTTTTAAAAAGTTTCTAAAAAAAATTTCAAAAATTTTCTTTAGTTTATTTAAAATGTTTCAACAAGAACCCACACCATTCTCCCTTAACGAAATTATTCAAAATTATTTTCTAAATTTTCGAACTCTAAATTATAAACCTAGAAGGCTCAAAATTTAATCAGTCAAATATTTTTGGCTCAAGAACGAAATTTCAACGTGATTTCAATCTTGAGGTATGTGGGTATTCAAATCACACAGTCAGAAAAAAATCATAATTGAAAATGATTTTTCTCCACGTTTCCTGATTAAATAAGGCAATTATAAGAATAGTGTGCATTTTACAATGCTTGTTATGATTATTGGATAAAAAATACTTGGTAGGTTTCACATTAAGATATAAAAAATAAAACGAATTTATTTTTGGAGAATCTTTAATCTCGATATTATATATTTCGGGTGACTAACCCATCTTTAGGAGGAACAGAAAGTAACTAACCTGGATAAGTCGAATTTGAATACAAGTCAATGGTAAAATTTATTTTTAAATAACAAAAGGGAATAAATATTTAAACTTAGTGGAGGGAGAAAGGTAGGAAGTCTATTTTGTTTAATTTTGAATGACCTTCTGAGAAATGAGGATCTACACTCAGGTATGTGTAGGGGGGGGGGAGAAAGAATTAATGAAAACAAATTTGCAAATATTTAAAGAATGTAATCAATGATTGTACTTTTCTTAACTTCTAATTGATTATTTAGTATATTCGTTTTATTTGAGAGAGCTAATTTTATTTCCGTTGACTCTAAAAAATCTAAACGTAAGCCCTTTCTTTCGAAATGTAAAGGAACGAGGTGGCTAATAGAAGAGGGGTGTTTATTCAAATGTAGATGATTGGCGAAGGTAGAAGTAGATTCCATATTAATATCATCTGATCTGCTAAGACTATTAAAGGCTCAAGTATTTTTTATCCAATAATTTTAAAAAATGTTTCACCAAGTACCAACACCAAATTCCTTAAAAACTATGCTTGTTATGCTTTAGGGATACCGTTTAATAGAATTGGACTCACCAATTAGGACTGCTACACCGTAAATTTGGGTTCTTAAAAATTCGGGATATTTATTGTAGCCTAACCAAAAGCAGCCCAGCAGGCATAAGAGACATCCAAAAAAGTAGGCGACCTCGTTGGCGGAAGGCGCTCGAGCGAGACGAGCCAAGATCAGCGAGGCGATGAAAGAGGAGACGTAGGACACAAGGGGTACAAGGGCCAACGAGTCGGTGCTCGAAGGGTACGATTTGAGGCCTTCTTGAAGGTACAGAGGCATGTAGATGAGGGTCAGGGTCACAAACAGACGACTCGACACGTACAGCAAGGCCACCTGAAACATGTCAGATTAGAATTAGAAAAATCACTTCGGTAGAAAGGTCAAAATAAAATTTGGTTCAATTTGGATGAAGAATGTCAAAAGGTCCTTAAGGACTTTATTTCAGTACTTTTTTTTAGTTTTTTCCGAGGCGTGAACCGCGATTGGAATTAGGTCTACACCGTCTTTGGAATTATTTGGAATTACTTTGGAATTCATTAGATAATCTATTGTCTTCTACTTGGAAATGAAAGTGGAAGTGGAAGTAGGTGTACAAGATTTTAGGTCGCGGTTCACCCCTCGGTTTTTTCTAAATATCTTGAAAATGACTTAACCAATTTTGATTAAATTTATTTTCTAATTAAGTACCCTGAGAACCACAAAAAGGTTATATAAAGTTTTTAGTAAAATTATATTTTAAAGTACTTTACTCTAGAGTAAAATAGTACTTTTTTAAATTCTTTAAAATTTATTCATTTGTTCGGTTTAATATAGCTCATTTAACCTTGCTTAAGTAAAAAATGGATAGGCTTCTTTCTCTCTGTGAAATCCTAAAAATTTGTGGGGAAATTTTATAAGTAACCATAGCAACTTCTTATCCGTTACCTTTGCTGAAGACATAGAGGAATCAACTTAAAATCAAAAATAGTCATCGATTCTCATTTAATATTTGAGGAATAACAATTCTACATTGGATTTTTTACGTTTCGGTTATTATTGGTAACCATTGCTGAAGACATAGAGGGATCGACTTAAATTCAAAAATAGCGATTGATTCTCATCTAATACTTGACGAAAAACAATTCTATATTCGATTTTTGACGTTTCGATTATTATTGGTAACCATTGCTGAAGTCATGGAGGGATCAGATTAAAATCAAAAATAGCGATTGATTCTCATCTAATACTTGGAGGAATAGCCTTTTGCATTTCATTTTTGATGTTTTGACTATTATTGGCAACCTCTACTGAAAACTTGGAAGAATCGACTTAAAATAAAAAGACTAAATTATTTTTTGATAAACAACTCAAGCTTGAGTATTATGGTATATGAGAATGGATCACTATTTTTGAATTTAAATCAACATGGACTGGAAATATCAAGTGATATCTGATTAATAATAAAGAAATGACTTTGAATAAAGTTTAGCAACGATCCGTTGCAGTTTATTTATTTATTATTTTATATTATACTAGCTGCGTCAGACGTGCCTTCGGGGGTCTCTTGCTAGAAAAAATATATCAAAATATTCTATATCTCAGATTTTAAGTTAGAAGACATCTGATCCAAATACAAAATTTCATAAGAATATCTCCAGCCGTTTTTATGCCAATTTCGAATTCAATTTCTATTTTTTGATCCAGCTCCCCCCATTATGGATGACAAATTTTTGCATTTCTAGTCTTATGGGGGCCTACAGATTATGTATACAAATTTTGGTTGAGTTTGGTTCAAAGTTCTAGAATTTATATTTTTTGACCCTCCCCCTATTGGGTGGATTTTTAGGGAATTTTTTAAACAAACATTTCAAAAATCACATCCGCTTGCTTTATGGCTAGTCTGCAGCTTGTCTAATTATAATTTCGTGGAACACCTATAACAAGTTCGCAGAACACCAGTGTTTATTTAGCTGCTATTAAATTATTCTAAAAGAAGATTGTTTACCTGAAAGAGTAGCGGAGTTCTGAAATAGCTTCCGATGGAAATACTGGAGGGATTCATGGACGTGGAGATTCCTAAATTAGTGGATCGATGATTTCTCAATCCAAGGTGGAACCAGATGGTGGTGAAAATTCCGAGGGCCATGCCAATTAATACGATATACTGAAAAGATCAACAGCAAATTTATTAGCCTTTTATAAATTTATTTTAATTCAGGTCCATACTTTTATTAGATTAGATTGGTATTCAGGGTAAAAAGAACCAAACAATTACAAACCTCAAACTCAATACTCAAACAATTATTGAATTTTTTCTCAGTTGTATTTTATAAATTTGATCTATAATTTGGACTTTTTCAGATTCTTAGATTTTTCCAGCAAAAAATTCATCGAAATTAAAGAAAAAAAAGTGAAAAAAAATCATAAATTGTTTGGTTCTTTATACCCTGAATACTAATTTGGCCTTTAATAATCTTTAAGATGATCAAGCGGAAATTAAAATAAAGTAAGCGAATTATCGATATATTTATTATAATAATTGAATTAATTCAAAATATTTTCTTATGATATAGGTATATAAAGTGAATTAGAATCAATGTTAGTCATTTTTTAATAATATAGTCAATCTAGGGTCATAGGGGGTCCAAGTGCAACTGTGGGTGTCGGGGACCAGACGTGACATATTTTTTAAGGGGGTATGTTAGCAAAAAAATGCGTAGGGTGACCAACTTTTCCACTTCATGAAAAAGACATACCTACTTATTCCATAATAAGGAGCCCGCTTCAGATTTTGGGAAATTTCATGTGGAGGCCATGTCCAGGATTGAAACTAGAACCAGTGATGGGTTTTGTTATTAGGATGATTCAGATGGGTTCACCCCAAAATCCCGATATTTTATTTATTTATTATTTTGATATTTGATATGTACTTTTTGTCTTAATTAGGTTAATATAGTCAAACACATATATGTAGATAGTATATATATTTTTTCAAATATCAAAAAGGTTAATCAAATATCAAAATTAAGCCTGAATTGCACATGTCGGGATTTTGGCTTGTCGGGATTTTGGCTTGTCGGGATTTTGGCTGTCGGAATTTTGGGTTTCGGAATTTTGGGCTCCACCCGATTCAGATAGTCATTTAGATTAAAATGATTTAGGAAAGAAGAAGATTTAAGTTGTTAGTAGTAAATTGTAGAAGTAACTTGAATAAAATTATAAATTTTGAGCAACATGTCGAGTTACTTAATCCTGATATTAATGTAGGTTTGTATTTATTGGTAGAATCTGGCATTGATTTGTGGAACAGTTTGTTATTTAGATGGGAAATTTACATCGCTGGGGCACAGGTTATAATTGGGATAGAGACTTGAAACATGGGGGATATTTTTTTCTATTTATTTTGAACCAAATGAGGCCCTGTCAGCGTAAAAATTCGAAAATAGCCAAATTAAGGACCACTCTAGTAACATATATATCTATCAAAAGTCGATGTGACATCAGCCAAGGCTCAAAAGTACGGTTGCCTCAGGAGGCCAAAATAGAAAATATATTAGGTACTGAACCATCGATGTGCGTGCCCAAATCGCACTTGTCCGCGTTATTTTTTATTTGACTAAGAAAGGGTATTTATCGGTGGGTAGATAATGTGAAATATTTATTCTTTGCCAGGTGGGTGACAAACCTTGAATTTATAATCATCATCAGTATCGAGACTCTTGGTGCCATCTTCGGCAGTTATTCGGAGTTCCGCCCAGGTGATAAAGTAGACAGCGACACTTGCACACACAGAAGCTGTGTAACTGTAACAAAAATATAAGTAAATAAATAGGCCAATTTGAGGAGAAATTTCATTCTGGTTCCAAAATACATATTTGTTTTCTTAATGCAGAGAATTGATTAGATTTTAGAATTTCTAACTACAGAACTTCATGTCTAAAAATGCAGAAAATATATTTTTTTAATGATTTTAGTGAGATTTTCAACTATTTATTTAATAGAAGAAACAATCAATAATTTATTTCAATATAAGTATATATTGTAATATAATTTCATTTGTTGGAAGCTATAGTCTAGAAAAATTGGCTTTTTCAGTCTTTTTTATTAAAAAATATTTAATCTATTTTTAAAAATCAACAACTCTGCTACTAGCCCAGTAAATAAAGGATTCAAAAAGTGGTTCGGCTTACATTAATTGCGGGAAAAGATTTTTTTTAGAATCGTTTGGTATGGTATGGGTATGCCAAATCTAAGTTTGGGACCTCAAAAGTGTGGGGGAGAACTATTGGTGTCCGATAAACCTCGAAATTTTCGGACTTTTCCAGTTTTTGGCTTATAACTCGAAAACAGTTAATATTTGGTAATTAACCGCCCTATAATAAATTAAAAAGGACAAAATTTCGCGTCGAGAAAAAAATCATGCGAAATTAGTCCAGTAGTTCGATTTTTAATGGGGATTCAAAAACAGCACCCCGGATCACTTTTGAATACTTATCACAAAAACTCATTTTTTCGATTTTTTTTACCATTTTGACCACGAAGGAGCACATTTTCGACAAAGACCACTCTATACACTTTTAAACCAGATTAAATTGTCTACAATTGAAACAAAGTTTCATCTTAATTGGATAATGATAACCCGTGCTACAATGAGGTTGAAGTTTTGAAAAACTGCAATTTTTGGGAAAAACAAATTTTTCGTTCATAAAATGAAAACCTCTCGTCCTAGAAACTTGGTTTCTGTCTCATCCTGTAGGAAATTTTATTGACTCTAGCATCTACTTGGACCACTTTTTTTGTTAAAACGCTTAGATTTATAGATGTCCAGCATATTGAAAAGCTAAGATTTTTTGCAAAAAATTGCATTTTTCGAAACCTCAACCTCATTGCGGCACAGGTTACCATTATCCAATCAAAATGACACTTTGTTTCAATTGTAGCAAATTTAATCTAGTTTAAAAATGTATAGGGTGGTTTTTGTCGAAAACTTGCTCCTTCAATGTCAAAATGGGGAAAATCGAAAAAAGTGCGAGTTTTTGGCATATTCAAAAGTGATCCCGGGGGCTGGTTTTTGGCTCCCCATCAAAAATCGAACTACTTGACCAATTTTGAATTTCTTTTTTTAATCGACGCGAAATGTTGTCCTCTTTAATTTACTATAGGACAGTTATTTACAAAATATGAAGTGTTTTTGAGTTCTAAGCGATAAACTGGGAAAAGTCCGAAAATTTCGATGTTTATCGGCCACCAAAAGTTGTCCCCCACACTTTCGAGGCCACAAACTTAGATTGTGCATACCCACACCGGAGGGGTGAACCGCGACTTAATATGGTGTACACCTACTTCCACTTCCACTTTCATTTCCAAGTAGAAGATAATAGATGAAGGAGCAATATCTAATGAATTCCAAAATAATTCCACATAATTCCAAAGACGGTGTACACCTAATTCTAATCGCGGTTCACTCCTCGCCCACACCATACCAAACGATCCTAGAAATAAAAAATCTTTTCCCGCAATTAATGTAATAAGCTGAAACCCCTCTAATTATTTACTGGGTTATACTCTAAGAGAGAAAAATATTTGCAATTTTGTTTCATTTTACGTTTGTATCCTAAAAATACTAAAATAAAATTATATTAGTGCAAAAACTAAATTCTAAATATTTATGTTTTAAATATAATTTTATTTGAATGTGATAAGATAATAACATTTTGATTATCTTTTTCAATTTGAATGAACAAAAAAACAATGGAAGGTCAAATTAAAACAATGTCTAATAATTTTAATAAAAATAGTCATTTGGTAGGAATGAAGCAATCCGAATCTAATTGTTTCAAGACAAGAGGAAAGAGCCTCTTCCTATGTTATGAAAGCAAAGTTAGCACACATCATTACTGAATCCTTTTTTTTAAATACACATCAAAAACGTATCAAATAATTGTGTTATTGACCAGAATTCAAAATAAAACCATTATTATTTTTTTTTATTGATTTTCAATCAACTAACCTCAATTTAAAAATTTTCACCCTAATAATTAACTACCACAGCATAGAAAGGTTTTTATACCGTTCTGCTGTGGCCACACCCTGAGCCACGCATTCGGTGTGGAAGGATCGGATGGCTATAAGGGGGGATGTGGAGGATTTTGATCATAATTCGAATTAGGCCACTGACCCTCTTTACAATTCGAATTTTGATATCTTTTAAACCGGTGATCAAAAAAATTTCAAAATTTACCAAGAAGAGTTTTTTTTAAGGATACCGAGGGGGTGATCCGCGATTGGAAGTAGGTGTACACCTCTTTGGAAGTATTTTGGAAGTACTTGGAAATATTTGGAAGTACTTGGAAATATTTGGAAGTACTTGGAAATATTTTCAAGTACTTCCAAATATTTCGAAGTACTTCAAAATATTTTCGAAATTACTTCCAAATATTTTCAAGTACTTCCAAATATTTCCAAGTACTTGGGAATCTTTGCAAGTGCTGGGAAATATTTGGAAGTACAAGTGAAAGTAGATGTACAGCATATTAGGTCGCGTTTCACCCCTCGATGGATACTAAACAAGGTCTAAAAATGTAGGAAATCAAAATATAAAATATTTTTAAACCGTCCGATTTGGCGTGAAATGCCCACTTATAGTACCAATAGGTAAATAGGAGGGGTGAACCGCGATTGGAATTAGGTGTACACCGTCTTTGGAATTACTTTGGAATTCATTAAATAATCTATTGTCATCTATTGTCTTCTACTTGGAAATAAAAGTGGAAGTAGGTGTACACGATTTTAGGTCGCGGTTCACCCCTCGGATAAATATATACCATACCGGATGGCGGTTAAATCGTTTCTTCCCTTTTGGTCGGCGCTGAGCTCAGGGATCATGGCCAAGTGGCTGATCTGCACGGCCGCCCAGCCGATTTGGAAGACCGTAACGAGAAGAGCGTAGGTTAGTGCCACGGGGACAATTTGACTAGAGCCCGTTTGAAGAGCCAGACGACAAGTAGCACAGCTACGGAACACCAAAGGGAACGAACTCACCACCAAGATCGAGCCTAGAAGCAAATAAGAAATAAGCTGACGTGTTCTGATGTGGCCATCCACTTGACTTTACCATGCAACCTGGCCCCTAAAATTATTTATAATCATTTGGGGGGGGGGGGTAGTTTTTGAATTTTTATACTTCTGGGGCCCCACTGATTATGTATACAAAATTTGGTTGAGCTTGGTAAATGGCCAAGATTTTCATTTTTTGACCCCGCTCCCCCCTTTGGGCGCTTAGTTTTTGTGTTTTTAGACTTCTGGAGGTCCACTGATTATGTATACAAATTTTGGGTTGAGTTTGCTCAAATGGCCTATATTTTTAATTTTTAACCCCCTCCACCCAATTTTGGGTCGATCGACACCAAAATCTAATCAGCTCTTAATCTCAATGAACCAAAACTACACGTGAAATTTGGTTTAGATATTCAAATAGTTTTTGAGCTAGCTCGTCCACACCAAATCGACATTAGGGCGTGTCTATATATTTCATGGTCTAAGCCTAATAGCCATATAACTCATAATGGTGAATGAATTCACTGAAAAAATCTCATTGAAAAAGAAGAAAAAGAAATTGATTATACATATGTAAAATGAATAATTCTTATCACAGCCAATAAGAGAGAGAGAAAAAAAAACTTTCAATGGTTAAATTGTATGGTGAATATGTGAACGAGATTCTTTCAAAGTGAGTAGAATATTTTTATACCTACATGTGTAAGTAATAAGTAACTAAGAGGTTGGTCATACGTATGTATATACTTGTGTGTAATAATAAAATTATTTTCTCTTTCGAACTTTAAGTGCTTAATATAATAAATAAATAAATAAATTTCGCAGAATGTGTAAGCTGTATTTTTTTAAAAAGTGTCTCTCTCCAGTAGTTGTTAGGCTTATTTTTTCGAAAACACTTTAGTGCGGAAAAGTTGCCTATTGTAATAAGAAGAAAAATGGTATAAAAAATTAAAATCGGTTAACATCTTCCGCTCGCGCATCGAACTTTAAACTTATGAAAAATTGCAAAAATCACGATATTTTTGTAATTTTTTTCTATTAGTTAAAATTTTTAAAATAAACACACTAGTTTTTTATGCTTGTTTTATAAGGTTTTATATAACCTAAATAAATTAAATTCTGAGTCAATAATATACTTTTTTACGTTCGCGCAGCATCTTAGAAAAAATTGTATTTTTTTCATGCAATTCATAGATTTTAAATGAAAGTCATGCGTCGAGTAGGTACATGTAAAGTTATTTACTTTTCAACACTCTTAAAATTAAAAGTAATTTATATTAGAAGAAATTTTCTCCTCAGAGAGAGATGGACTGGTAGAAATTTTATTTGACAAGTGATGGAAAGGCAGCCCAAGGATAGTGAAAAAAATTCTCTCGAATAAAATGGATTTATTGGATTTAGGGTTAAAAAGGGTCATTGTATTTTTCCCTCAATGACCCCTTTTAAACCCTGAAGAAGAGGAAAAATCCTCCGAAACGTTGGTTTTTGAGTGAGGAAAAGAATGATTGTTCAATAAATCTCATTTTATTCGAGAGAATTTTTTCACTATCCTTGGGCTGCCTTTCCATCACTTCTCAAATAAAGTATTTTTCATAAAATAACCTTATATACTAAAGATTCCCATAGGATATCCGGAAAATTATTTTTATATTCATTAAATTTGCTAACGCAAAAAGTTTCGCATGAATTTTAAATTAAAATAAAGAGAAATTCAAATATGACACCGAGCTATGACTTTCGACAGATTGGTCATTTTATAAACTACCTAGACAAGTAAAGTAATTCAAATAATTTTCACTAAACGTTGAGATTTCTAGAAATATTTAGGCATTTCATAAAATGACGAATTTTTTACTATATGAGTACAACATATATATTGATTTCTGTAGCATGAATCGAGAACTCTTTTGCTAATTTCGGACCGCCAAGTAAAATAGAGTGAGAAGGCTACCGTATATAGAAAAAGCGCTCTCTAGCGATTGCACTTAGCAAACTCTTAGTTCCTAAGAGTTATCCAGGAGATCATAGAACATTCAAAGCCTTTGTCATAGAATAAAAGATGCATACCCTTTATGTTTATATACATACATAAGTATGTTTTTTACTCTTGATAATGTCACCAAAATTTTGCCCCGAAGAGAGCGGTTTCCGCCATTTTATTGCCCAATGGTTTTGCCCTTGTCTCGCCAGAGAGCTCTGTAACTCGTATACGCTAAAATACATTGGTTCGTTATGAATCCTTCCACTCTATATTACTCTATGTTTTGGACAAACACAATTTTTCAATAAGTAAATCGATTCTTCTGGAATGCAAAGAGTACGACTGTAATAGATAAAGATAAGAGTTAAAAACCATAAGCTTTAAATTGAAAGTTTTTTGCCGAGAGTAGCAGAATTTTTATATATTGAAGGACGACAATAAGAGTGTGTCTTCTGCTGGAATTATAAGTTTTATTTATTTATAACGAGACTATAGTTTCGAGGGCTTTGCCGGATTCACAGGAATTAATTTGTATGAATTCCATGAAAATTCCCTCTGAAACCATAGTCTCGTTATAAATAAATAAAATTTATAATTCCAGCGGAAGAACACACTCTTTATATGTCTCCTTCAACCATAAGCTTATTACCGCTTGTTGCCTCAAATTTTAGATCTATGGCTTCGGGTTCTTTCAAACATATGGAATTTAGAAAATTAATAGAACGTTAAAACGTTAAATGAATTTGATTGAATCCAGCAAGTCTTCAATAAATTGTAAAATAAAAGAAAAAAATTTCCGTATATAATGTTCAATCAATAAGAACTGACCGCTTCCTCCCTCTACATTGATAATATAGTATTTATGCAAATGAATGTTGCAACTATAGTATAGAGGTCGATATAGCTAACAGAATGTGTGAATGGAAAAATAAATAATCTTTCTATATGAGGCGTTCAAAAGCAGAGTGGACTTTTTGGATTTTTTATGAGAAATCTAGCAAAATAGAGGTAAAGATTCGAGGCAAAATGGTACCTGTGCTGTAATCTATAAGAGAAGGACGTTTAAAAACTAAGTTTAGACCACACTGTCTATTGAGTTTTATCAAAAACCTACTTGATTATAGAGGTTTATCAGCGAAAAAGAGATTTGGGGGTTGGTCCACTCTGCTTTTGACCTCCTCAATATATACCAAAAGATATTACATAAAGATTAAAAAGAGGAGTTTCAAATGAGAAAGTTTTTAATAGAATTAAAGAAAAGAGAATATTGTGGAAGAATCTGAGAAAAAGAACATCGCAAACGATAGATAAATAAAATGATCAACAGGTGTGGGCCCACACGACTTTCACAATAGATTCTCCCTTATTTGAAATAATCATACCAATTTTCTTCATTCAAATTACTTCAATTTGGGTTTTCCCAAAGCCGTTTTGAGAAAAAAGATGAAATCGCAAAATACCAAAAATCTTCACGTAAACATGTACTTCTTGTCTTTTGATTTTAACCAAAATCTTAAAATACTTCTTCTATCCTCTAGATCAGTGGTTCTTAACCTATGAGTCGCGACCCAAAAATGGGTCGCAAAGCATATTTTTTGGGTCGCGAAGAGTCGTTAATCAAATATTTTACTTATTATTATAAGTTGAAAAATATATTTTGATTTATTCAATACTATAAAAAATGAAAATATGAAAAACACATTAAATTTTCCTTAGATCGAAAAGTTACCTTAAGCTATCTTAATTGTTACAAAATCTTATTATATTAAACGAGCAATGTTTATACATATATATTAGGGTGGGTCAAAAAAATCCATTATTTTTTTTTACAAGTGACACGGAAAAATGGGTTGCTAGACACCTTAAAAAAATTATTTCTAAATATGAGCTCTTAATTTTAATAAGAAGATCCTCCGCATCGCAGTTTTTTATTTTTTCTCAGTCCAATAGAAAAAAATTCATACCTCATCATTAATTGATTGTACAGAAAAATGTTCTTGAAGAATTTCGTAGAAAATTTAATGCTCTACAAAAAAGGTATCTTATATTTTTTCCGTAAACCTCACCATTTGAAAGATATTGAAGATTTAAGTTTGATTATTTTAAGACAAATTTCATTTTTGTTTATGAATTTCATAACTCGACAATAAATGACTATTATAAAATTCGCAATACATATTTTTATAGGAAATTAACTGCTCTATAAAAAGGGTGTCTTATGTTTTGGCGATTAAATTAAGCGTTCAAAAGATATTCATCATCAAACTTCAGTACACATGAAAGTTTGACGATGAATTAAAAACTGCGATGCGGAGGATCTTCTTATTAAAATTAAGAGCTCATATTTAGAAAGAATTTTTTTAAGGTGTCTAGCAACCCATTTTTCCGTGTCACTTGTAAAAAAATAATAAGGATTTTTTTGACCCACTAATATATATATATATCTGGTCGGGTTCTCGAAAACGGCTCTAACGATTTGGATGAAATTCACTGGTTAGGAGGGTTTTGTGTTGGACATTCGATCTGTCAAGGTCTCATCTTCGGCTAAGTTGTTTTTGATAGGTTTTTTGTAAATTGAAATAATTATTCACAGGTGGTTGTCTTGATAAAAATGTATAATTACATTTTAATTCAATTTCCTTTTAATAAATAATTGGTTTTTTAATTTTATATCCCACAATAAGATCATTATAATTATTATTATACCTATATTAAAAGTTGGGAAATTTAATTGATTAAAAATCGAGTTTTAAATCCCACAAATATTAATTTGACAATTTAATTGATGAACTCAAAAATAGTTAATTAATTAAAAAAATAATTATACCGTATTTATTTATATATGGTACCTATATATACATAATCTGTGGGCCACTGAAGGCTAGAAATGCAAAAACTGGGTGAGTGGGCAGGGGTGGGGGTAGATGCGGGGATGCAGGAGGTGGGGGTCCGGGGGCGAGGGGGTTTCGAGGATTAATATATATATAGCTATTAACTGAAGCAAAAAGGTTACCGAGCATCGCTCGGTGGCCCAGGTGCTAATATTATATGTGAGTTAAAAAAAGTCATCATTGAAAAATTGAAGAAAATTTCTCAAGTATCGTCTAAAAATGATAATTAATTTCAAATCCCAAAGCTGTGCGAATCACCGTACCTATTATTTTGTTTGCGACATGACTAATTTACTCTTCTCATTTGATTCCTTTCGGAATTTAGACCTACTCTTTGAAGAACTTAAGATATTTGATAAGTGGGCCGATTAATTAAGATGAAGAGAAAAGTGAAAAGTAAACGTAGACTAAAAGATGCATATTTAAATCTATAGTGCACATTTTCCCTACCTCAAAATAAAATATTTTTTCCATTTTAAAATGTTTTCTTCCTTTTAACTTTTTGCACTCGACAGTAACTCAAAAGTCCAAATAGGGTCAAGCTCGGGTCGAATTTATTTTCTAATTGCCCCCCTTGTGGGGCGTGGGCCCCACTTTGGGAAACACCGCTCTAAACAGTAATTTTAGGATTTTTTGAAATTGAAATGAGTGAGGTGGGGGGGGGGAATTAAAAATTTAATTAGGAACATTTTTTTTTTCGTATTTCTTTGAACAATTTCCATAATTCAAAAAAGCGTTTTATACCTATACATTTTCTGTCCCGAAATTTTTTTATTTTCTTCTGCGAAGTAACCAATTTTGCTCACCAAATACCTATTTCCATTTTGATACGCAGGCCGACAGGGCAGATAAAAGCTCGTCTTGAATATTTAAGGAAAATTAGAAAATCTTTCTCCTACTCTTAAAGGATATTTTCTCCTTTATTTGATTTCATTTTAGATAGAAATTCCACTCCCTACAGAAAATAATAATATGCTTATTAAATAAATGAAATAATTAAGGGACGTGTGTTTTTACCTGCCATATGCCAGGCTCTCTTGGTTGCTATTCGATCAGCTAGAATTCCTATAATTGGTGTCGCTAGGGCGTCGACCACCTGTCCTGAAAAAATTAAAGACCATGCATATTAAACATGTATAATGTACATACTTATTATATACATGAAAATATAAATACATATGAATGAATGAAGATAGAACAGCGCGGGGGGGGGGGGGGGGGTTAGGGTGTTATAACCACATGTCAAAATGTTGATGTATACCTACATCAAAATTTTACAGAATATAAATAAACGTTCCAAGAAAATTTAATAAAAAAAAATTCAAACGTGTTCGCCCGTATAGCACAGAGACCAAAATAAAACCCAAATGCAACTTTTTTGATTGGTTGAATTATAGTCATTATATAGTTTTATTTAAAGCGGTGGATTCCCTCATCCCCCTGGGTATATCCCAAAAAACAATAAACGATTTGACATATAGGGCGATGAGGGGATCTCATCTTAATTTTACACTTTCGGCAGAAGAACACGGAGAGCTGGCGGCGTATGATTATTGTTTGTGAATAAAAAAAAAAAAAAAAAAAGAAATGTGAAATGTGAGCCAGGATTAATCCCGGCTCTCTCAGCCACCCGCTCTGAATCTGAATTAATATTGTTCTGAAGCCGAAAGTGTGAAAGATTTGTGGGTAAATTTGTGTAATCATCTTAAATTTTCTTGTAAGAGGCATCTGCTCCTCGGAGGCCCAATAAATAAAATAAAATTGAATTACGGTTTCAAAACAGTAGTTATGTCTCGTTTTTTCCGTTTTGCAACTGTGTTGTATTATAGATCAAATTATAGTCGGAAAGATTATAATGCAACCGTTTCAAAGAACAATAATCAACATTATATAAATATATATATATACTAGGTGTATCGGAAAGTCATTACCGGTTTTTTCGAAAAAAAAACTACGTAATTTTTAAGAAAATGGAAAATTTATTTATTCAAAGTATTGGCCATTTGATTCTATACAACTTGCCCATCTTTCTGGCAATTTATGGATGCCATCCCAAAAAAACTGTTTGTCCTTTGAGCAAAACCATTCATCGAGCCATTTTCTAACTTCTTCGAAATTGGCGAAGTGCTGCTCTGCAAGCGCGTGTCCCATCGATGCGAAAAGTTGATAGTCGGACGGGGCAAGGTCTGGAGAGTACGGCGGGTGCGATAATATGTCCCACCCAAGTGCTTTCAACGCTTCCTTGACCGGTTTTGCTTTATGAGACGGCGCGTTATCGTGTTGTAAAATCACTTTACCGTGTCTTCGGGCCCATTCTGGACGTTTTTCGATCAATGCGTGGTTCAAATTGATCATTTGTTGTCGGTGTATTGTTTTTTCAATTGTTTTTGAGTTTGGGTTGGGTCTTCATCCAATAACTCCTGTAGTTTCGCATCTTCAAACTTTTTTGGTCTACCAGAACGTTCTTTATCTTGCACATCGAAATCACCACTTTTGAATTTTCGAAACCACACCTCACATGTTTTTAAGGTTAAAGCATGCTCACCGTAAGTTTCTACCAGCAAACGATGACTTTCAGCGGCTTTTTCTTTTGATTAAATAAGAAAAGTAATGCGTGCCGCAAATGCACGTTTTCAGGCATGAAACTTGACATTTTCAAAGAGGTATAAATCTATGAAGGTGTTACTTTCGCAAAATATAACATGTATAGCTTTGAAGCTTGATGTCAGTAGAATAAAATGCATATGTGTCAAATCATAACATTGCATACTTAAGCCTAGCGACATCTGTTAGAAAAACCGGTAATGACTTTTCCGGTACACCTGGTCAATGTTGATGTATATTATTAAAGAATTGTGTAGTTAATCATTATATTAATCAAAATCAAAGAAATATAAAATTATAAATAAACAGCTGCAAACCGGTGACAAAAATGTTGGCGACGACCTTTTTGTAACGGTTGCTTTTATAATCTTTGCGACTATAATTTAACGATAATACAATACAGTTGCAAAATGGAAAAAAACGAGACATAACTACCGTTTTGAAACCGTAATTCAACCTAAATAAAACTATATAATGACTATAATTCAACCAATCAAAAAAGTTGCATTTGGGTTTTATTTTGGTCTCTGTGCTTTACGGGGTGGTCAGGGGACCCCCGTCAGGAACGAAGTTCCTTACGTTATTTTTAAAAATATTAGAGTTAATAAAATATGGCCAAACATTTTATCCCCCTTAAAAAATCACACTTCATAAATACTGGCTATTATTAATAATTGTATAACCCCATTATTTTCTATATATATGGTATATATATTGAAAATCAAAATGTGTATAAAATTACTATCTTTAGGTTTTAAAGTTGAGAATTATTTAAATAACGCTATATGAAATTAATATTATTTTAAAAATTTTACATTATCCAATCAAAATAAATCAATAACTAGGTACTTTATGATTAAAATGGGAATTTTTTTATAGTTTTTTTTTTTATTCAGGATTTTGGATTTAAATATATTTTTATTGCCAGTTTGGCCGAACTCCATTGAGTCAGGTCGCCTAGAGGAGCATTTCCGTTACGTGATGATTTCTGCCAGTTATCCCCGTAAAGGAACTTAGTTCCAAAAAGCAATCTGGGCATCAGGGAAGTTAAATATTTTCAAATGGGGGATTTGAAGTCCAACATGTTTTTGGTATATTGCATTTGAAATACATTTCTATTTGGTGTATCTGTATCTCATTCAGCTATTTGAGATCAAAATATTTTGTAATTGTTATTTCAACATACATCGTTTTAAAAAAAAATTATTTCGAATACCTGAAATGGTGTATTTTTTCCAGCTTTGACATATATAGTCTTAAGAGCTACTGACCATTTTGGAAGCTGATTTCAGAACCCAAATAACATATCCCATACTGTAGTGTGATCAGCACACACCCCGAAAGTCAAATTCTTACTCGCCAAATCGAGTCGTTTTTAGGGGTAATCGACCCCTGAAGATGTCAAAAAATACCGTAAAATCACCTCATTGATTACTAACTCCTAAACTGTTTACTCTACGGCAAATTCCATTAGAAGCAAAATTGTAGAGGATGTAATTTTTGACATTTTTGTTTAAAAAAAATTTGAAAATAACCACCCAAAATGGGGGGAGGGTCAAAATTGAAAATTCTAGCCCTTTCGACCAAACTCAACGAAATTTCGTATACATATTCTGTGGACCCCCAGAAGGCTAGAAATGCAAAAACTAACCACCCAAAATGAGGGGAGGGTCAAAAAATGAAAATCTAGGCCCTTGTACCAAACTTAACTTAGTTTTTGCATTTCTAGCCTTCTGGGAGTCCACAGAATATGTATACGAAATTTGGTTGAGTTTGGTCGAAAGAGCTAGAATTTACATTTTTCACCCTCCTCCCCATTTTGGTGGGTTATTTTCAAATTTTTTTAAACAAAAATGTCAAAAATTACTTCTACAATTTTGCTTCTAATGGAATTGTCGTAAAAGTAAACAGTTATAATCAATGAGGTGATTTTACGGTATTTTTGACATCTTCTGGGGTCGATAACCCCTAAAAACGACTCGATTTGGCGAGTAAGAATTTAACTTTCGGGGTGTGTGTTGATCACAGTACAGTATGGGATATGTTAATTGGGTTCTGAAATCAGCTTCCAAAATGGTCAGTACCTCTCGGACTAATATGTTGTTATAAAAAAATCACAAAAATGTTTATTAAGATTAGTTCTTCTCACAAATGCAAAAATTCAAGAAGTCTTTGAAACTTGGAATAATATAAGTCATTAAAACCATAATACACATACTGTTAAAATTTGAAGATTTACCACACCAAACATGAAATAATTGCAATTAAAAATGGAATTTTGTGCACATGGTAGATTGGAAAAGGGTGAGAAAATGATCATTATTTTATTTTTTTCATTGAAGGACTTTCACCATTTTGATCAAAAACTAATATTTGTTAGAATAATATATTCGGAGAAACTTAAAAAAAAAAAAATTGAAATTATTTACCTCGTGATAAAAAAAAAACATATTTGGGCAATTATTTTTAGTGGAGGGAATATAAGAACAGTCCCTTGGAAACGATCCATTCATAAAGTGTTGTAGAAGTACAATCATGTTAAAAAACAACTCTAAAATTTTAGTACCGTTCATATGTATAGTGGTTACGAGTTTAAAACTTTTTGTGTGGATTGTCATGAAAGAACTACCTTAAATTGAGATTGTGACAAAGAGTGAATCGAGAATAATGAAAAAGAAGTTTAGTTATTTATTTTTTTTACCGACTTCAAAAAAGGAGGAGGTTCTCAATTTGACTGAATTTTTTTTTGTCTATGTTACCTAATTTCTTCACCAATTGTGAACCGATTTGGATGATTTTTTTTGCATTGGGTTCAGTCTTGTACCCGATTGGTCCCATTTTTTTTTCATTAGTATTGGACCTTTTTGTTGTTTGTTCAGGCATAACTTCTTTGTTTATTAACCGATTTTAATGATTCTTTCTGCGTTTGGATCAGTATAGTTCCAAGATAGTCAAGATACCTAACTATTATTTATTTGTTTGTTTTATGTATGTTCAGCGAGAACTTTTTGCCACGTGGACCGATTTCGATGATTTTTTTTATTGGAAATGGGGTACCTTAGGGTGGTTCCATATTAATTTGGTCAAGTTCTGATGATGTAATCAATGACGAAATAACGTAAATCTCCAATTCTTAGGAGTAAATAATCGAAATTATAATAAATAAAATCTTTTATAATAAAATTCTAAAAACATTCATTTAAAACCCGCAAACGTTTCGAGATAATTTCTATATGAATTGAATTTTATTATCATTTTTTTATTCATTCGCCCGACGCTTTCTCTTACGAGATGCATGCAAGGTATTATATTAAGTCACTATTAATAACATCACTAAAAAGAGAAAAATAAAAATAATTTTTATAAAAAAAAATATAAAACCGACTTCAAAAAAATTAAATGCAACAAAATAAGAATAAAATACACTAAAAGTTATAAAACAATAAATTATCTAATTTAGTTACAACTAAACGACGAAATATTTACATGAAATCACTTTTTGAAGTCGGTCCTAAACAAACTATATAAGCGAGCTTACCCGCCAAACGTACTAAAAGTAAGATCCGTCGAGTTCGATTAATAAAATCTATATTTTTGGCACCAGACTTCAAAAAGGGATTTCATGTTAATATTTCGTCGTTTAGTTGTAACTAAATTAGATAATTATTTTATACCTTTTAGTGTATTTTATTCTTATTTTGTTGAATTTTTTTTTTTTTTTTTTTTTTATTGTAATATAATAATAGTAGGATTAAGAGTTTACCTATGAGGAGCATGGATCCTGCCAGCAGAGGCGCCATCCCTAGGACCACCTGAAGGAAGAGCATCGTGTAGGAGAACCATACGGCCGCACAGATATCATTCATGATATGACCCATACCATAGGCGATCCGTATGTTTAGTTTTAGCCTACGAGGCATTTCGTTTAGTAATGGGGAGCATTCATTATCTGAAGCGGTCCCTTTTTCACAAAATGAACCTGTGCGACGTTCCATTCCGAACACGACCCACAGGTAACTAATTTATGAGCATATCTGAAAAAGAATAAAATAATATAAATAATTATTATTATTAAGTTCCATTATTTAGATATTATAAGGTGTACAAATAAGTTTCCGCCGTTTAACAAAGCTGGTCCCACCAGTAAGTAATGATTAAAATTGTCAGAATGAAAACTTAATAATCGTAAGGTTGTATATTTGTTAACAAAATAACCTTGAAATCTTAGTGAATTTTCATCAGTATATTATATTTTTTTGTGTGCAAAAATGTCGAGTTTTGAGCCGAATAAGCGTCATTTGCCGGAGCTTTTGATTTACTTCTTCAAATTTGAAAAAATCTGCAGCTGAGGCGCATTGATTGCTTGGAGAAGCATATGATGAGGATGCGTTAAGGGCCGGTTGTATATCGCAAAGTAAATGCTTTTTACAAGTGACAAAGGGTAGATGGTAAATGGAGTGACTGGAATGGCCAATCAGATGACAGGCACTTAGGGCCGGTTGTATGTCCCAAAGTAAATGCTTTTTACCACTACTTTCAGTGCCTTTCATCTGATTGGCCATCCCAGTGCGTCCATTTACGATCTACCGTTTGTTAGTGGTAAAAAGTGTTTACTTTTTGTGGGCGTCTCTGTCGCATCTGACCTGTCTTGGAATGAACACATCTCCTCTGTGGCGAAATCTGCAGCAAGGAATATTGGCTTCTTATTCAGGTCCAAGCGATTTTACAAACCCCCACAACTTCTCACCATCTACAAGGCCCAAATCCGCCCCTGTCTCGAATACGGCTCTCATCTATGGAGAGGAGCCTCAAAATATTCTCTTGCTACCCTTGATGCAATTCAGAAACGAGCCGTCAGGCTAATTGACGATTCTACCCTCACCGACTCCCTCGACTCGCTAGCTCATCGAAGAGATGTCTCTGCCCTTTCCCTTTTCTATAGATACTATCACGGCAGGTGCTCTGACGAGATAAAATCAATAATTCCCAAAGCATGCGCTTTGCACGCAGCACACGTTTTGCCGACTCCCAACACTCTTTCGCTGTCAAATTGGAAAAGTGCCGGACCACTTCATTCGCGAATACATATATCCCCATGACTTCAAGGAACTGGAACTCTCTCCCAGCCTCTATCTTTCCCAGCACCTATGATCTTCAAACCTTCAAAACCAGGGTGCATAGACACCTGCGTCTACATCCTCTCTCTTAATCAACTTTCCCTTCTCTTCGGTAATGCAAGGGTCTTTCGAGATCCATAGGGGCTACATCTTTACTGGTGCACCCTTCTTGCATTCGATTGCATTAAAAAAAAAAAAAAAAAAAATACAACCGGCCCTTAAAGTGCCATCCCAGTCCCTCCATTTATCATCTACCCTTTGTCACTTGTAAAAAGGATTTACTTTGCGAGATACAACCTGCCCTTAGTGAGAGAGGTTGACGTGAGTGGTTTCAAAAGTTTAAGAAGGGTGAATTCGACATCGAAGATAAAGAACGTCCTGGAAGACCGAACGTGTACGAAGACGCGGAATTGAAAGCATTATCAGACTAAGATTCTTGCCAAACGCTAGAAGAACTTGCACATAGACTAGGAGTGACACAAAAAGCAATTTCACATTGGTTGAAATCATTAGGAATGATTCTAAAACAAGGAAATTGGGTTCCATATGAACTGACGCCGAGAAACGTTGAATGCCGATTTTTCACAAAACCAGTCAAAACCTTTTTGGAAACACTCAATTGGGAAGTTTTATCCCACCCGCTATATTCACCAGACATTATGATGTCCACTTGCGCATGGCCTGTCTGAGCAGCACTTCACATCATACGAAGATACCAAAAATTGGGTCGATTCGTGGATAGCCTCAAATGGTATTCTTCGAATGACATCATATATACTCGAAGGAATGGAATCGAAAAGTAATTGTCATCGAATGGAAAATCATTGAATGATCGTAATGTAATCGTTTTTCATTGAGCCTCGATTTGAAAGGATTGCTTTGTGATTGAAATCGGAAAAATGGATTCATCGAATTGTACCTTTGAATGAGCAATCAAAGTTTAACCG
The DNA here is from genome assembly GCA_024734495.1 of Forficula auricularia. NCBI lineage: Eukaryota > Metazoa > Arthropoda > Insecta > Dermaptera > Forficulidae > Forficula > Forficula auricularia. Next base: position 21,246,933 of record JALMQS010000070.1, read on the forward strand.
TTACCAATGGGATTGTCGAACAGAATAGAATGGATTCGAATAGAATTGACTGAGTGTCCTCATCGAATCGAATAATTGAATGGAATCATCATCGATTTATGAAGGAATCATCGAAAGGACTCGAATGCAATCATCATCGAATGGATTCGAATATAGAATAGGGATTCATCTTCGAATCGATTCGATGGACTCAATGAATCATCATCGAATGGAATTCGAATCGAATCATCATCATCATCGATTCGAGTCGAATGGAATGAATCAGACATTTCGATTCGAATTCAACATCGAATCATTTAAATAATGGCGAATACATTCGAATATCGAATGGCTCGATGGAATCATAATCGACATTCGAATGATTCATCTTCGAATCGATTCCATTCGGATTCGAATCGATGCAATTCGAATGGAATCTATATCGATTCGATAATGGATTCGAGTCTCAGATTGATTTCGATTTCGACTGATGATGCCATTCGATGATGCTATTCAGTTGCATGTCTGATTCCAATATCCATTCGATATTCGAATGATGATTCCATTCGATGATTCGATGATTCCATTCGATGATTCCATTCGATTCCATTCGAATGATTACCATTCGATGATTCGTATGATTCCATTCGAATTCATTCGATTGATGATCATTCGATTCGATTCCATTCACATTTCATTCGAATGATTCGATTCCATTCCAGTCATGATGATTCCATTCGATTGACATTCGATGATTCGATTCGATTCAATTCAATGTTGATTCCATTCGATTGCTCATTCGATTCGATGATTGATTGCATTCCATTCGATGTTGATTGCATATCAATTCCATTCGATAATTCCTTTTTGTTTTATGATTCGATTAGATGATTTTATATTCGAAGAGACTGCAAATTGAGTCCATATTAATTTAAATCGAGTTCATTTGATGATGATCAATGATGATTCTATTCAATCCATTTGTATGACAAAGATGATGATAATAAATCCTTTCAAATTCAATCATTAAAACAATTCCATTCGACCATTCCGGTTTCTAGCAGATTCTATATTTATGATTGTTCAATTTATCATTCTAGTTCATTTCATGGGACCTTTCTCTTGCAGTCCATACAAATAATTATATTAGATCATTCAGTAATAACATCACTGAGAAAAATAAAAAATAATTTTATAAAAAAATTCAGTCAACCAATAAAATAATAAAACAAAATAAAATAAAATATATACACTAAAGGTATAAAAATAATAATCATTCAGTTACAACTAATGACAAAAATTTTGTAGAAATCAAGTTTTAGTAATTTTCAACAAACTATACCATAAATATCTGAGACTTGACACAATCAAACTTATTCAGAATAGGTACTCATACCAGTGATCCAGACCATGAATGAAATCATAAATTCCTATGTTTCAACAAATTAAAAATAATAAATAATTATACTAGGATACCTATGCACATCATATCAACGAAACAGAATCATGGACTATCTATCTATTCGTAATTATTCTTAAATTATAATACCTCGCAAATATGCTAGAATTAAGATCTTTTTATCATTCGAATGGTTTCAAAAAGCAACTGAACTAAACTTAAACCAATTATATATTAAAAAATTTAGTACAGTGAATAATGGTTTGTTAATATTACTATTAAAATATTAAAGGATCTCCCTCAGGTCAGGCACGGTGGCTCATGCCTGTAATCTCAGCTACTCGGGACAGGAGAATATCTGTTAGCTACTCAGGAGGCGGAGGTTGCAGTGAGATCGTGCCACTGCACTCCTGGCCAGCCTGAGTGAGACTCTGAGTTAATTAATATGTGTGCGTGTTCTCAGTCTCAATTATCTAAAAATCAATTTGTCTCATTGGTGGCAATTTATATCATGGGTTCAATCAACCATCATTGCAATACTACAATCTATTAAAAAATTAATGCATGTATTCCAGCCATTAATACTAATAATTAATTTACAAAAATACCCATAAATATTTTATTATATACTTAGGTATCTATTAAATTCCCTTTTTTCTAAATCTATTTTTGTAGAAAATTATTTAAGCTTTTGTAATCACATTAAATATATATGTATGTGTATTAAAAAATTCAAACTAGATGAAATGTAAATTTTTTTACATTACTCGGTAAGCTCTACTATTGAATTTCTCTCTCATTTTTTGCTCATCTATATAAATAAAAATGTACTGTTACGCTTAAGTGATACGTTGAAGGATCTCCGAAAGTTCTTCACCGATTTCTTTGAAATTTTCCCACAACATTCCATTCAAATACACCAGTGTTTTTATATATAGTGTTTTTATAGATATCACACCAGTGGCATGTAAAAAATATTTTTTTCGAGGAAACAACGCCAGCGCCTCTCTGAGGGTACAAGCAAACAAACAAGATGGCCGATAATAGCCTTTTGGAAATCTTTCAACTCTCAATATTATTTTTGGTTAAGGGAACAATTTTGACAAATAATATATAATTCATTTGCTGTTTTAATACCTATTCTATAATTATTTGCATTTTCAATTTATTTTCAAAACTATTATTATTATTTAAATATATTTAAAAGCAACGCGTGGTCGGGTCAGCTATTATTTATAAAAATTTTAACCATAAAACGAGACGCTCCCCGCCAGGGGCTAGGTGACGCCGGGCCGAAGGCACGGGCGTCAGCTAGTAATGAATAAATTCAATCACAAAAATACTATCTTAGCTATATTTTATTATATACCTATATATCTATTAAATTTCTATTTTTGGTAAATCAAATTTTTGTACAAAATTATTTTCTTATGCTTTTGTAATAAATTTCACGTTAAATATATATGTATTATTAAAAAATTCAAACTAGATGAAATGTAAATTTTTTTTAATTACTCGGTAAGCTCTAGTATTGAATTTCTCTCTCTTTTTTGCTCATTGGGAATAAAAATGTCAGAAATGTGGAGTTGTGTCTGTGTGTCTGGATCCCGATAACCACGATAAGTTGTCATGTTTCAAATCACAAAGACAGGAATCGGCCCTAATCTTAGCCAAACAGTCGAGCCTATTTGATGAATCTATCCAAACCGAACAGATAAGATCGCTATAAAACGCCGAAAAATTATATCATTAAAAAAACGGATGTGAGTGCCTCTATTAGTTTATATTTTATAAAAGAAAATAGGTCAAGCGACTATTCGATAAATTTACCCAAAAAACTATTCAAGATATTTATTTGTATTTTTCATTAATGCACCGAATGATACTATATCATTTAAATAAATAAAAAAAGTCGATATCTCTATTAGTTTATTTTTTATCATTGAAAACACATGGAGGGGACTCTTCGATACCTTTACCAAATGAATCCATTTTTTCCTTCACTCTTAAATGATAAATTTAAAATTATTCCAAAACTTAAGTAACTTACATAATGTAGAATTGAAATTTTTTAGTCACATAAAATAAATAAATAGAGTAGGTACCCTGGTAGCACAATGTTTCAAATTATATAGTAACTATATTGTCCCTATATAGTTTGAAACATTGTGGTACTAGGGTAATTTTAATCACTTTTAAGGAGTTAGGTGTTGGTTCTAGGTGAAACATTTTATTATTATAATTTTAATCAATTATCATTATTTATTTGATCGATTTAGTAGACAGTTTAGGGGTGAGTATCTTCAGTAGTACTGAAAATTGAAACATTTTATAAGATTTTTATACAATTAAATTGTTATATCACATGTTTCAATTTTCAGTACTACTGAAGATGGTCAACCAGGGTGTGACCGAAACTGTCTGGTTAATCAATCAAATAAATAATGATAATTGATTAAAATTACTCTATTTATTTATTTTATGTGACTAAGAAAACCCTTTAATTTATCAAATTTATATAAAATTAAATCACAAACTACTAAAGGGCATTTGTGCCTGTCTCTGTATGTTTGTTTGTCCGACTCCCAACAAAAACACTTGTCATATGGTTACCAATTTAAATGAAATTATAATAAAAACATTCAATTCTGTTAAATTCCCCAAAGAGGCGACTGTGGGTCAGTGGTTAGAGTGTCGGGCCGCTGGCCTGAAATACGCTGGTTCGAGACCGAGTCTCGGTAGATATTTGCAGTCGCATCCTCTTGGAAAGCAATGGCAACCTACCAAGAGTATATAGTTGCCTAATAACCTCTCCAAACTAGCCGTTCGGAACCGGCGTTAAAAAGTAGGTCCCATATATCTGTGTAAAAACAGCTAAATACACTCAGCACAGGTATATGTGGAGAGGAGCCAAAACGACAGGGAGACCAGATATGGCACTCAAAGAAGAAGAAATTCCCCAAACATTTCTCTATAAAAATAAAAAATAAAATTTATTTTCAAAAACCAATTAAAATTGACTCCAAGATTAATTACCATAATTCCGGGATCGGGGTGAGGGTTCGTGGGTGAAGAGAGAGGAGAGAGGGTTCAGAGGGAGGAGGTGGGGGTCCAGGGGAGAGGTGGAGTCCAGGGGACGTAGCCGATGGCGGGAGTCGCAGGTAGTTATATAATAAAGGGAATATATGTATATTAGTAGTAAATAACGAAAACACAAATTTAATATCTCTACCGAAACATCTATCTCTTTTGAAATATATCAGATTACAAATTACTAAGGTAATAAAGAAAAAACTTGATTTTCATGGGATGTGAGTAATTAAATATTCCAACGAAGGTAGATAGAAGGTATTATTATTATGAATATTAATATATGTGAAGAAACAGAACCTCACAGCTCAGGACGGCGGATTTGTGGGATTAGAGGCTTTAGGAAATCGGCACCAACCGGCGTTATTCGATCCCTAAGGTCATTGCTAAGGTTTCATTGAACCTGAAAAACCACTCGGGCGTCTGGATTCCAGGCGTACGACTTCATTCTATCCATACACAAGAGAGAACAAATAAATGCGAAACTTTCACTCACGATGGCGAGGAAATAGAAAAAATCCAATCAGACGAGATTACGAGATGCTACTTATCTGAGAATAAACAGTTTTTTTTTACCAAATTATACGATTAATATTATTATATCTAGAATATAGTATGATTTATGATAAGCAATGTTATATAAAGATAAACCAACGGCCTTGGAATGTTGAAATCACCTGTTTTTCACAAAGAGGAATCAGTGAGGTTGTCCTCTGTTTGATGCTAAATAATACATATACGTATATATATCGAATATAAAAATATGTATAATATATATTAGGCTGGTCCTTATTTTGGGTATTTTCGAATTTTTACGCTGACAAGGTCTCAATGGTTCGAAATAAATAAAAAAAAATATCCCCCAAGTTTCGAGTCTCTATCTCAATTATAACCTGTGCCCCCAGCGATTTAAGTTTCTCATCTAAATAACATGGGGCTTTTGCCATTGAAAGATCAATTTTTTATTCCTGCCAATGTAATGTTTCAAAAAATTTGAAACTCTGTAAACTTTATCCTTGTAATAGTAGCTATAACTTCGAGAATTTTTACAGATTTTTAGCTATTATAATTTTGGAGTCTATAACTTAGTAACACTAAGATATAGCAGTATTTTATCAAGCTATAATTCCAAAATTATAATAGCTAAAAACCTGTAATAATTCTGATGGATAGCTACTATTATAACAATGTAATTTACAGAGTTTCAAATTTTTTGAACCAAAATCGATATTTTAATGCCAAAAACCCCATGTTATTTAGATGAGAAACTTACATCGCTGGGGACACAGGGTTATAATTGAAATAGAGACTTAAAACTTGGGGGATATTTTTTTTATTTATTTCGATCCATATGAGCCCTTGTCAGTGTAAAAATTCGAACATACCCAAAATAAGGACCACCCTAATATTGTATATCAGTGGCGGTTGGTGACTTTTCAACCAGGGATGCTCTCGGAAAAAGTACCCTTCATTTTTTGAAATTTTATTTTAATCTTCGCTTTTGTTTTTGTTTTTATTTTGCAAATTTCATCGAATAAGGCATTCACATTCCTTATTTTTCAAATTTAAAATTAGATTTAAAAAAATATATATTTTTGGACCTTCGCCCCAAACCGTTACTGCTTTGTGTGTGTGACTGAGGGCAGGAGCGAGAAATTAAATCTTGTGACGTAAACTCCATAGTCCCTGAGATGGAAATTGACAATCATCCACAGCCTATCCTATAATAAAATCTTAAATTTGTCCTAATTTTATTACTTTAAGCAAGCTATAACTTGTCTATAATACTCTTAATTATTTGCGATCTTATATATTGAGAGTTCTTAAAAATGGATTAGTCTAAAGATTCTCGAACCATCTTTATTTATTCCTTTTGTGTATTATTTCTATTTTAATAGTTCCTCAGCGAGAACAATTTTTATTCGACTAAAACTTGACTGGACTTGTCTTTGACATGCTTGAACTGGAAGATATACCAGGCAGGACTTGAAACCTTCTATCAGCACCCTTTTCGGAAAAATCATTCATTTTAATTGCCCCTTGAAACTATGCAACAAGTTTATTTCATTTCGAGATCTAATATACTTTTCAAAACAAAAAATGTTTTTTATAGAAATATTTAAAATAACGAATAATAATTTGAAAATTTAAAGATCTTTAGATTTTTAGATTTACAGGCGTTGTCGTAATAAAAACATACACAAACAATATACATATATATGTATATTTAATGTGAGAACAAACAGCCATCCGATGACAGTTTATCACTCGACTTACACTTATTTCTAGAGCAGGTCTAATCGGAGATCGTACCGAGCTTTGAAAAATTTTCATTTTTTTCTCCAGTTTAAATAATAGAATTCACAGGGACTTCGGTTGTGGAAAGAATATTTATTCATACTACGAGTATAAATATACGCATGATTATATTTAGCTTGTCTAATCTAAAAAAGTCATAAAAATAAACTGGCCAAATGCGAGTCAGACTCGTATACCGAGGGTAAGTACTTTACATCTTTCAAAATAATTGAGATAGCAAATTCGTTCTTATTTGTCGTTAATAACGAGAAAATGGTGGAATTCGTGAATTTTTTTCATAATTTTTATATAAGCCCTTTCTAAACACCGACAGGTACGAAAATTGCCTAAAAATTACGCGAATTTTGGTCTCTCTCAAAGTATCATTTCAAAGCGAAAATAATCGAATAATTATACTTAGTGATATTTACAGGGGTACCTCACAACCCATGATAAAAAAAATATTTTTTATTTTGGACACCACACAAAATTCAACCATTCGTTCCATATTTATTTGATTAAAATTTTAATACAATTTTTGATTTCAAGATAAATTAAAACATGTACCTTTCTCTCACAGGCAGCCAGGTAGCAGAAAAATAATTATATTATATAAAATACTTGAGATATTAAATTTGTTTTTATTTCTATTTCATAAGGAGAAATCGATCTAATTTTATGAATTTTTTTCAGAATTTTAATTTAAGTAATTGATTGAAATTGGGCTGGTACAAAAATCACCTAAGATTGGTCATTTTTCGGCTCTCTCACATCGTTATTATAAAATGAAATAAATTAAAAAAAAAATTAAACCTAATTCTAGTCAAAGAGATCTTTACAGTGGTATCTCAAACCATCCCCGCCCCCCCCCCAAAAAAAAAAATTTAAAATTAACAATAATAATCATTCGATTAAAAATTTTTATGATTTTTGATTTTGTAAAAATGTGAATAGATATTAGGGTGCTTCTTATTTTGGATATTTTCAAATATTTACCTGACAGGGCTCATGTGATTCGAAATAAATAATAAAAGAACAAAACAAGTTTCAAGTCTCTATCTCAATTTTAACCTAGTACTACACAGCGATTAAGTTTCTCATCAAAATAACATGAGATTTTTGGCATTGAACAATCAATTTTTTATTCCGGCCAAAGAAATAGTTCAAAAAATATGAAACTCTGAAGAATTTATCCTAATAATAGTAGCTATCCCTCAGAATATTTACAGATTTTTAGCTATTATAATTTTGGAGTCTATAACTTAGTAATACTAATATATAGTATAGCAGTATTTGATCTAGATCTAACTCTAAAATTATAATAGCTAAAAATTTGTAAAAATTCTGAAGGAGAGCTATTATTATAAGGATAACGTCTACAGAGTTTCAAATTTTTTGAACCATTACTTTGGCCGGAATAAAAAATTGATATTTTAATGCCAAAAACCTCCATGTTATTTAGATGGGAAATTTAATCGCTTTGAAGTACTAGGTTAAAATTGAGATAGAGACTTGAAACTTGGGGGTTTTTTTTTATTTATTTCGAACCATATTAGCCTCCTGTCAGCGTAAATATTCGAAAATATCCAAAATAAGGAGCACCCTAATAGATATAATATGAAAATTTCCGTTTTTATCTTATTTAATTTAACTGCTAAATTATTCCGAAAGACTCACATAGAGTTAGGTATTCTATCGGCGCAAATAGGGTTCCGTTTTATTTGTGTTCGGAACACGAATAAAATTAAACCGAATAAAAGGTATTTAAAAAAAAATATATTTCAAAAAAGTAAAATTAAAAATAATAATAATAATTTGAAAAAGTACGAAATCGCTTAATGAATTCGCCCTTAATCATCCTTGAAGAGTTGAACTTACCAAACATAAAAGAGCATTATCCAGTAAGTGATAATCATATATAATAATCGCTTAATACGATAATGTATAGGATTGAATAAACGAGTGACTAGGTCATTGACGATGTTCACTATGCGGCCGCTCGCTCAAGACTGAGCTGAGAAAGTACTCCAAGGTAGAATCTGGGTCGTTTCTACTCGTCACTCCAACTCCTACCTACCATGCTACCATGCTACCATCATAATGAGAATTTCTCTACTCTCACTCTCTATCAATCTTTTTCACCTGTAGGCAGGTAATAAATGCAAAAAAAGAGTGAAATTGAAAAAAAAATTTAGAAAAAAAACAGACTTCAAAAAAATTAAATTCGACAAATCTATATATATAAAATTAAGGTTTTGTCTGTACATTGGTCCAAATCACGCCAAATTTTGGTTGCACACGTTTCAAGCAAAGTTATGAACGAAAATATCCTCAACAAAATTCCTGTCTGTCTGTATGTCTGTCTGTTTCAGGGGTTTCCGAAAAGTTGCTCACGATTCACGTAAAAACGGCTGAAGAGATTATTATGAAATTTCATACTTACATCAGATGTCTTCTAACCTACGTTTTTAGCTATATAACGTTTTGATATTTGGACCCCAGAAGGGGGTTGGGGGGGGAGCACGAATGAAAATTATCAAATAACTCCTAAACTATTAACCCTACGGCAAATTTTATGATAAACAAAGTTGTAGGGGATGTGATTTTTGACAACTTTTGTTTAAAAAAATTCCCCAAAAATCCACCCAAAAAGGGGGATGGTGAAAAAATGTAAATTCTTGCCCTTGGAGTAAACTCAACCAAATTTTGTATACATAATCTCTGGGCCTCTAGAGAGCTAGAAATGCAAAAATTAACCACCCAAAATGGGGGGGGGTCAAAAAATGAAAATTCTTACCCTTAGAGCCAACTTAACCAAATTTTATATACATAATCTGTGGATCACTAGAAGACTAGAAATGCGAAAACTGGGTGTGGAGGGTGGGTGCGGGGGTCGAATGGGGGTGGAGAGAGGAGTGAGGCGGAGTAGGGTGGGGGTGCAAGGGGTGGTGTTCTAAAAACGTATTAATATACGGGGTGTTCCATTTAAAAAAATAAAGTTGCTACGACTTTTAGATGGAAGCCGAAACGTCGCAATGCTGAAAATATTTTAGATCGATAGAACAGGTAAGAAAATGTAAGGTGCTAAATTTTCAGAAAAATCCTCCATTCCGTTTTCCATAAACGTCTAACGTGCCATCAACCGTGAATCACCCTATATAGATTGTTTAGCACCGACTTCAAAAAATGATTTCAAGTAAAAATTTCGTCGTTTAGTTGTAACTAAATAAAATAATTATTTTATATCTTTTAGTGCATTTTATTTGATTTATAAGTTCTTATTATTTTGTTTGTTGAATATAATTTTTTTGAAGTCGGTTTTATTTTATTTTTTCTAAAAATTATTTTTATTTTTCTCTTTTTAGTGATGTTAATAATAGTGTCTTAGGATAATATTTGTCATGCATCCCTAAGAAAAAGTGATGGGCGAATGAATCAGAAAATGATAATAAAATTCAATTCGTAAATAGGGAATTCACTCGAAATGTTGGCGGGATTTAAATGAATCGTTTTATGATTGTTTTTTTTTTATAAAAGATTTTATTTTATTTTATTCATTATAATTTCGATTATTTATTCATAAGAATTGGAGAATTCTGTTATTTTGTCATTGGTCCTATCATCAGAACTTGACTAGATTAATATGGGACCACCCCCAAGGTACCCCTTTCCGATAAAAAAAGAATCATCGAAATTGGTCCACGTGGCAAAAAGTTCTCGTTAAACATGCATAAAATAAATAAATAAATAGTTAGGTATCTTAACTACCTTGGAGCTATACTGATCCAAAAGCAGAAGGAATCATTAAAATCGGTTCATAAACAAAGAAGTTATGCGTGAACATACATAACAAAAGAGTTCAATTCCAATGAAATTTATATTTTTACCAATCGGAAACTATTCAAAAAAATCATCAAAATCGGTCCACAAACATACATAACAAAAGAGTCCAATTCCAATGAAATTTATATTTTTACCAATCGGAAACTATTCAAAAAAAATCATCAAAATCGGTCCACAATTGGCGAAAAAATCAGGTAACAAAGACACAAAAAAAAATCAGTCGAATTGAGAACCTCCTCCTTTTTTGAAATCGGTTAAAAAAAGAGTAAAATAGAAAAAAGTATTCATTTAGTAAATTTTTTTTCTGTATATCTATTACATATGTGTGTAAAATATCAACCGGCTTTTATCATTACTATAATAATTTCCGTTTTCACTTTTCATAATTTACCAATTGGATTATAATGTGTGTTATATAATATTATATAGCTTTGGCGTTTTATAATACTCAATTATACGGTAGATAAATCTAAATAATATGTAATTTTTAGCCAGAGGTGGAACAATAAATTTTAGCACCCCCCCCCCTCTTCTCCCTACGGATAATATAAAATTTTAGTAAAAATTTAAATGAAAACTGACAAATGTAAATAGGATATCATATTGATCTACTTTACTTAAAATGGTATACTTAAAATCAAAAATAACAATCGATTCTTATCTACTCTTATTAAACGAGCAAAAATTGTATATTTATTTATATATATATATTTATTTATTTATATATATATTTATTTATTTATATATATATTTGTATCTTGTTAGTGATAAAAAGCACTTACTTTGCGACATACAACCGGCCCTAAGTCTCCGTTGGCTACGGCCATGATGAGAGCAAAAGTGAATTTGAAACTCATTTTTTTACTTATTTTGATTATTTATGTTTATCGATTAAATTATTAAAGTTGTTATAGGAAATAAGGACTATAACTTTTATGCAGTAATTTATATTTTATTGCCAACGTTTTATAAACTTTGTTGCCAAATAGTTAATTTCCCTGCATATTTGTCATTTTTATAATTATTCTTTCTTAGTAAACATATCAAGGCAAGTCAAAATCAATCAGATTTAAAAAATTTTCTCTTTTGAAAACAAATATGCAGGAAATTAACTATTTGAGCCCTGAAGAAGTCAACAAAGTTGACGAAACGTTGGCAATAAAATATAAATTATCTGCATAAAAGATATAGTCCTTATTTCCCTATAACAACTTAATCATTTTTTACTTTTATATAAATAAAATAGTCAGAGCTGCTCAGAATATCTCATTATATTAAAATATATAAAAAGAGATGCATTAATAAGAAGAGAGGGCTTGTTCCAATTTTTCGCCAGTTTTTGGTCTTCTTTCCGCCAATATCTCCAAAGAAATTGAAGATAGCAAGTTTAAATATTTTTTTAAAAATACTAGACCCCAAAGTTTTCACTCTCAAAATAGGAAAATTTTATTTCTCATGAGAGGTCAAAATGTAAAAATTATCAAGGTACGATTTTTATTTGATGAGAAAGTTGAAATGGTTGAGTTTAAAAATAAGACGGAACCCTGCTAGTGTTGCTAACTTACAATGTTCGTATGTCAGAGGATTGTAGTCGTAACTCAATAAGATACAGGCTTGAAATTTTCAAATGTATTTATTTTCCCCAAAATCAAATTAAAATTTTAAGAAAATGATTATTTTGGGAAGGGTCGAATTTTTTGCCCGATCCAAAAATAATTTTTATCGTGATTTTTTTAGATATCCCAAAGATCAATACTTTATAATAAAGCAGTAAGGACTCACTTGGTTTGTCCGGTTTCGTCCACTTATGGCTCCGCCCCCTGTGTACTCTATCTACCGTAGACTTTCTGGAAGCTTTTAGAAACTTCGGGAACATTCTGGAATGTTCCACAAGGACAGTCGTTCACAAGAATTGGACTCTGTCTCGCGGAGTGATGTTGAGCGATGGTTCGAGCGGCGCGAGTCAGCAAGAAGCCCGCCAAAGGCCGGCTTTACAGCTGGTCTTTTTATATAGAAATAAGCTTGATTTTTTTAATTACTTCGCTTTTAAATTAACGTTTTGAGTGACCCATTTTTTAGGTGATTTTTGTATAAGTTTAATTTCAATCAAATTTTTATTTCTTATAGATCAAAATGTAAAAAATACCCAAGATTTTATTCAATGAAAATTTTACCTTATTTTCTTAATTGGATTACGTTTAAAAAGTAAGACGGGACACTATTAGTGTCGCTGTCTGTCTATCAGTATGTCAGAGTTCACTAACTAATAAGATACAAATTTGAAATTTTACAATATATTTATTTTCTCCGAAATCAAAATTTTTTTAAATTTTAATCAATTGATTATTTTGATTCGTGTTTGATCTCTGATACGGTCAACATCTAATATTCTTCTCCTAATCAGATATGAGCTTCCAATTTTATACTTCTATTTATACACATATATTTATTTATTTTACCTTTTAATTAACATTTAAATATTTAAACTTTTTTTAAATATTTTAAGTAAATTTATTTATTATTGCAATACAATTTATTTATTATTTTTGGGCTTTGCGGGTCGCTAAGGCTCAATCACTCGGGCATGACGGAGGAATTAAATTTTCATCCGATAGCCCACAATAGGCTTAAACCCGACTTCAATCAACAAATTGAATTGATTGTTAGCCCTAATTCCATCCAGATGAGAGAAAAAATTTCTCAAAAACCATTGCCACGTTGATAAAAATCAGAGACTAAATAAAGTCTCTCCTTTTATCATAAATAAAATTATTACTTATCAAGCAGGAGAAGTGAAAACAATTAAGAAGATTCGCAATGGTTCAATCTTGAAAGAAACATTTAGTGATAAGCAAACTACGGCTTTAATTAAACTAAAATGTCTTACGCCCGATACTCCGATCAACGTAGACCCCAACCATTAACTAAACACCTGTAAAGGCGTTATATACTTTAACGAGCCATTCAGCTAGTAATAGTATATATACGATATATGTAATATCGTCGTTTTCTGACGAAATAAAATCAATAAACCCTCTAAAGAAGAACGAACGTTTCATTACGCCCGTAGACATATAAAATGATTAATTTCAAGTATCACATATTTTAGAATGTATTTCAAATAGCATTAACGTAATTAAAAGAAATAACGTTCCCTATAATTACATTTAGAATATCAAATGAATAGATTCTGATGGTTTAAGGGCCGGTTGAATGTCGCAAAGTAAATGCTTTTACAACAAAGGGTAGATGATAAATGGAGGGATTGAGGATGGCCAATCAGATGACAGGCTCTTATCTGATTGGCCATCCCAGTCCCTCCATTTACCATTTACCCTTTGTTAGTTGTAAAAACATTTTCTTTGCGACATACAACCGGCCCTAAGTCTTCCAGAGACTGGAGCGATGTCGTTATTATATTTATCGTGTACTCGTATAATAATATCCTCGGAGCATATTTCAGTTCCTGAATTAAGAAATGAAGATTAGGTTTCATGGTAGAAATTACAAAAAAATTGAATCAGTTAAAGATATAAATGCAGGGTCAGAATAATTTAATTACTAATATTGACAGGACGAAATAGTTTTCCACACTGCAAACCCTCATAAATTATGGTACACCAAAAATATTTTGTTGTTTTATCAATGCACTATTAAATAATATATATGATTTAAAAATTAATTCTAAATAAAACAAACAGAAGTATTTTTAAGGTTGAAAGTAGCTTGAGCCCACTTATATGAACTTATACGATATAAAATAAAGAACATTTTTTAGAAACTTTTTTAAAATTTAAAATATAAAATACTAGGTAGGTTTCACATAAATAAAAGATCAGATGCTTGTTTAGCACGACTCTATATATATTTTGGGGCACAAGCCCATCTTCAGGAGTTCACAAAGGACACTGAACTATGTGAAACCTACCTAGTATTTTATATTTTAAATTTCAAAAAAGTTTCTAAAAAATTTTTTAAAAAATAAAGGACCTACACCATTCTCCCTTAACAAAATTTATACGATATTTTTTACCGTCATTAATTCTTACTTTTAGAAGCTGAAAACATGTGTAATTGGATTTATTTATTTTATTTATTTAGATAATTTTACGGACTAGCAGTCCACTTACAAAAATGTCAAATACGTGTATAATGAGTGTTATATCAAGAAAAAAAATATAAAAAAATAAAATAAAAAATTGAAAAAAAAATAAAAAAAAAAAAAAGGAGATAGAAAATATTGAGAAATCTGGAAAACAAACAGGAAACTGGGACGAAAAGATGAAGAAATTCTTCAAAAGCAATCTGAAATGATAAATATTGAAGAAAGAAAATTTGGAATGCTGTATCTGACAAGATAAAAATAACAATTATAGTTAAAATCTAATAATATTTATCTATAAGTGATATGGGTCGGATTGATATAAGTGAGATCTGCCCCTATAAATAAAAAGTGAATTCCTTCGGAAAGAGTATTTATTGAAGGAGATCGATGAAGAAAGAAGGATTATATGTAGAAATGGAGAAACAATGCTATATGCAGGGAATTTGGGATTTGCTGAGAGACAAATGAATAAAAATATTTTATAAAAAACAATCTTAAAACGTTTATTTAAAATCCAAACAATTTTGGAAAATTTCTCCCTTTAACAGTGTAATTTTAAGAAATAGTTGCTCTACAAAATTAATATAAAGCAACTCGTTTGTTATGTGACCAGCTTAGTATTAGAACAAAACGAATTTATCTATATCCAATCGGGTATTTGAACCCATGAGAAATAACAGATAAAATATTTCTAATTAAAAAGACGGATGATGAAGGTCAAACCTTTGAAACCATAGTATCTAACAAATAAACTATATATTGTCGCCTTAGAGTGTAAACCTGCTAAATCCATTTTTATCATATATGACATATTAATACAGTTCGAAAGAAAAAGAGATGCAGCATCGTCCAAGTAAAACTGCTACTTAAAATTACATAAGTTGTAGAAAAAAATGTGAAAAATAGTTTCTTTCCATAACAACAATATTAAAATTTTGTTTGTTTTTTCTCTGTCCTGTAAAATTTCCTTGTTGTGAGTTAGCAGGTTTACACTCTCGTCGTCGTCGTCGTCGGGATTTCTTCGTTGCCGAAGATCCTTCCCTCACTCAATTCATTCCCGTTGCCGCCTTCGTTCATGAACCTGTTGGTGGCTCCAGAGACCGATGCGAGATCGGATGGTTCTTTGGCATTGAGAACAGATAAATGTCTCAGTGCCGCCTGTTCTTAAGTTGGTGTGATTGGGAAAGATGCCGGAATTATTGTGGCAGATGTTACGCCAAGAGCCTCTGTCTTGACATAGAGACTCCCATGTGTCCTCTATTCCGGCCTTCTTCACTATGGAGTGAATTACATCTTTGTACCTCTTCAGTTGACCACCAGGATAGCGCTGACCATCTGAAAGCTCACCAAAGAGGATTTGTTTTGGGAGCCGTCCAGACACCAGGCACACATGCCCTAGCCAGCGCAGCTGATTGCGCGCCAAGATGTTCTCTATAGGATCGCAGTTGGCTCTTTCCCGGATTTCCTTGTTGGAGATGAAATCTTGCCATTTAATTCCCATGATACTGCGCAGCAGTCTCATTTGGAATTTTTCCAGGGCCTTAACGTGCTTTTTATATATTACCCAGCACTCACTACCGTATAGTAGGATGGATAAGACAACTGCTTGAAAAACTAGGACTTTCGTATGTATGGTCAGGTCACTGCATCCAAAGACTCTCTCCCGGAGTTTAAAGAAGGCATGTGATGCACATCGTAGACGGTGGCTAATTTCGGCATCCAAGTCGCAATTCGCTGTCACCAGACTACCTAAGTAGTTGAATTGCTCAACAGTCTCGACAGGGGCTCCACCTATAGATATACATCCATGTGTGGCTGATGTTGTTGGTGGATGAAAACTCATAATAAGGAGTTTGGTTTTGGAAGTGTTTACCTCCATCCCAAGAGTGCAATATACATTTGAAAATGTGTCCATCATACGTTGCGCCTCTTCTGCTGTGTTGGCCAAAATAACGAGGTCATCTGCATATTGCAGCTCAGTGAGGGATCTCTTGCGTACATTCTTCTGGACTTTAAGTCGTGCAAGGTTATGTAATCCATTGTCAAAGCGATATCGGATGTCAATACCACGGTCTTGAAGCACTCGGTCCAAGCACAGGAGAAACGCAGTCATGAAAATATTGAAAAGAAGAGGCGCTAATACGCAGCCTTGCCTTACACCATTGGAAATATTGAAAGATTCGGTGATATCACCACCTGCAATAACTTGTGCCTCGTTGTTCAAGTGGAGATCGGCAATTATATTTACTAGCTTTGTAGGGCAGCCAAATCTTAAAAGTATTAGCCACAGGGCTTGCCTGTTCACCATGTCAAATAATATTTCAGGGCTGAGAAACTGGAAATAGTAATATGGGAGATGTGAGTAATTTACAAAATCCTGGAATAGAGAGAAATGGAGAGGGGTTTAAAAAATTTAATATTTCCAAATTGAAAAAGTATATGTTTTAATTTATAGTCAGATGTGTTTATTTATATACAATTTAAACCAAAATAAGAACAGCACCTGCAGTGCCTATGAGTTGTTCAGTGTTAAGTTTGAAGATTTATTTTGTTTTCTATTATTTTAAAAGTAAGTCAGGTGATCAACATATTTTAAAATTGAAAAGTTTTTATTTTGCCGAAATAATTTATGGACTGCCTTTCATTATAACCTACTTATTTCGCTTACCAGTCCGTCTTTCTAAGAAAATAAATAAAATTATAAACTAATAATGATTAATTTAACTTTCATTCAATTCACTGTTTGGTAAATCAATAAAATAAATCATTATAATTAACTGAAATTATTGTCTTTGATTAGTTTGTGACTAAAAAAACCTTTCAATTTAAAAATAAATTTAACTTTCATATAAGGGCCACGATAAGAAATTCAATTATGCCTATAAGAGTCAATTTAACACTGAAGATTCGTATTATATATCAGAAAAGATAAATTTTACCTAAATCTTCAATCCTGCTGTCTAAAAATTTAAAATAAAATAAGAATCTGGGGGCACAGCAGTGCCCCAGCCAAGTTCGATTCGAGCGGGGATGTGTGCACTGCCAGACTACCCTTTACAGGAAACAACTCAGGCCATTTTGACGCCTCTGTAACTTCATAATGGAAACCTCTACATGGCTGAAATTTTTTTCCAGAATATTGGTCCATAAGCTTAACTAAATTACAAAATTTCATATTTCTACTGTTTATACCATCCAAGTTGCAAGAAGCCAAAGATAGGCTTTTTCGTCACTGACTGACTCACTCACTCACTCACTCATCAAAATTCTAGAGTACTTCCGCTAACCCTAGAATGCTGAAATTTGGCAGGCAGGTAGAGTTTGGGGTACAATTAATGGGAAAAATCCAAAAATCGAAACTTTCCCTTCTTCAGGACCTAAAATGAAGGGGTGAAAGTTATAGGCTTAATTAACATAAACTAAAAATTCAATGAACCTAGAATGCTGAAATTTGGCATACTGGTAAAGCTTGACACATTAATAAAGGACGAAATTGAAAAATCGAAACTTTTCCTTCTTCAGGGCCCGAAATGAAGGGGTTAAATTTATAGGATAAATCCAACTTACAAAAAGAAGTGAAATCTCAACAAAAACACTTGTGTAAAAAAAGGCCAAGTTCGATTAATAAAATCCGTTTGCCAAAAAAAGTAGTGAGATCTAATGTGCTGCCAAGTTCAACATCATCAATTTATTAAATGAGTCGAGAATATATTAGTAACTTCAATTAAAACGCATGTTTTTCATTTCACATGTCCCTCTATATTTTTTATTGATTTCACATTTTTAGTTGAAATTATTTTCATAAAACTTGGCTTTTACGCATTATTATGTATGTCACGAATTACTAGTTACCATATCATGGGATCTTAATAAGAGGGGAGTGGTGGAGGCCCTATCAAACAATAATAATAATAATTTAATGCGTAAAAGCCAAGTTTTAGGAAAATAATTTCAACTAAAAATGTGAAATCAATAAAAAATATAGAGGGATATGTGAAATGAAAAACATGCGTTTTAATTGAAGTTACTAATATATTCTCGACTCATTTAATAAATTGATGATGTTGAACTTGGCAGCACATTAGATCTCACTACTTTTTTTGGCAAATGGATTTTATTAATCGAACTTGGCCTTTTTTTACACAAGTGTTTTTGTTGAGATATATATTGTTAGTAAATATATTAACATCTTTTATGATTTCTAAAGGTATCAAAAATCGTTTGTTTCTATTAATTGTTTTTTTCGTTTTATAAAAATATTTCTTTTCGGAGTGTTTCGAACTCGAATTATTTCACAGTAACACTGAGAATTTTAATGTCTTCGTAAGGTTTATCTGTTTTTGGGTTGGTTTTCACTTGAGAGAGATTTTGAACTGTCTCCATTCCCCGGGTCACTCTTCCAAAAACAGTATGTTTGTTGTCCAGCCAAGGAGTCGGGATCACTGTGACAAAAAACTGTGACCCATTACTATCCGGGCCAGCATTGGCCATAGAAAGGGTATAGGGTCGATCATGGCGAAGTTTCGGATGGAATTCATCGGGAAATTCGCCACCCCAACAAGACTCGCCTCCAGTTCCTGTGCCTGTCGGATCGCCGGTTTGAGCCTAAAATAAAATAAAAAAAATAATAATAAAATTAATATTATGTACATCTATCGCTCATGATTTGGAGGTAATTGACGGTCAGGATACACTCATCAGGATTTCGAAAAAGACCAGGAAGCGGAAGCAAGGGGGACAGGAGCTAGAGAGGTAGCTCTGAGAACCCAGAGAATAAAAGTAATAAGTTATAATTTATAATATATCAGGGCTTGGACATAAAATTAATAATCCATTTTTCTTGATTTATTTAGAGGCATGGTATTATAAGACGGTACAAGGGCCTAGATTTTAATTATTTGACGCTACAACCCCCCCCCCCCCATTTTGGGCGGTTAGTTTTTGCATTTTTAGTCTTCTGGTAGCCCACTGATTATGTATATAAAATTTTGTTGAATTTGATCCATGGGCCTAGATTTTTATTTTTTGAACCCCATCCCATCTTGGGCGCTTTGTTTTTGCATTTTTAGGGTTCTGTGGGCCCACTGATTAGGTATACAAATGGCCTAGATTTTTATTTTTGCCCCCCCCCCCCCACCTTAATTTTGGCTCCAGAAAAAAAAATATTTTCGTTATTATAGGTTCACTTTATAGTATATTTCATTTTTCTTGTTTTTTTTTTTTTTTTAGTTTTAAAATATTATAATTTTAAATTTCAACCCCCCTTCCCGCACTTAATTTTGGGTCGATATGCACCAAAATCTAATCAGCTCTTAATCTCAATGGACCAAAACTATGTGTGAAATTTGGTTTTGATGTCCACACTAGTTCTTGAGCTAGCTCGTCCACAAAATTTGGTAACGCACAGACTAACAGACATTTCGACAAAACGGTTATTATCTCGAAAAATATAATTTTTTGATGTTCAATTATTAGAGCTTTTTACTTTATCCAAAGCGAAGCATGGGGAGCATTGTAATTTGTAGACCGAAATGCCATGGTTTCGCTCAATTTTTTTTATCAAAATAGTTTCAGCCGTTTTTGAGATATTTCGAAAAAAAGAAGCAAAAACATTTTTTCATGCACGATTACAATACTTGACCATACCCTGTATGGTAAAGTAAAATTTAGAACTATGTAATGATTTTTACTTATTATTCAGAATGGGTGAGCGCAAAACATGGGAACGGGCACTTGATTTGTATTCAATTGTAATCAATTATTGAACAACATCTGGCTTTTGAGATATTTTGAGTTTATTTTACTCTGAAATGGACGGTCTATTAAAGAAGGTGGCCGTATTTCTAAATAGGCTAAGTATGCTGCAGGCTTTTCAGAGGCGGCAGTTTGGAAATTTATTCAAAAGTTAAAATGAAGTATTTTAGACGTTAATAATATTTTCCGTACAAATTTAAAAATACTTGTTACTTAAAAATAAGTTTTAGGGCCGGTTGTATGTCGCAAAGTAAATGTTTTTTACCACTAACCAAGGGTAGATGGCATGAACTTTCAGTGCCTGTCATCTGATTGGCCATCCCAGCCCCTCCATTTACCATCTACCCTTGGTTAGTGGTAAAAAGCATTTATTTTGCGACATACAACCGGCCCTTAGTCCTTCTACATAACCTACTTTCTAAAAGTACAACATAATACAAATTCACAACACGTAATCTATAGTCATTAGCATTAAAATATTAAAATATGTTTAAAATAGAGATCACTTTTCTTCAAGAATAAATTAATTAATGAAGTTCGAAACCCATTTAATATTTTAACGAATCTCAAAAGAAGTAAAATACAAACAAACAAATAGATAGATTACTTAAAAATTTAAGATTCCAAATAGATTTCCGATTTGACAAAATATTTTTATTATAAAAGGTTGAACTGAAAGATTACCATAAATCCTTTGATAACCCGATGAAATATATGTCCATTGTAATAGCCTCGGCGAGAGAGTCTCGTGAAATTCTCAACCGTTCTTGGAACTTCATTTGCAAAAAGTTGTACTACAATATCTCCCATGGTGGTGTGAATTATCGCGCTAGTGGCTGCTACGATTTCACTGGCTACTTCAGAAGCATCGGT
This sequence comes from Forficula auricularia, assembly GCA_024734495.1. Classification (NCBI taxonomy): domain Eukaryota; kingdom Metazoa; phylum Arthropoda; class Insecta; order Dermaptera; family Forficulidae; genus Forficula; species Forficula auricularia. The sequence goes on from JALMQS010000070.1 coordinate 21,268,274, forward strand.
GGCGGCGATTTGGTCCTCTTTGCTTGGCCGTTCATTGAAAACATCCCGGTCACCATCCTCGGACGGTTCTCTTCTTGAAAAAATGTAAAATCTACACAAATAAATTTAAGAATATATTAGTAATTTTAAAATCAATCATTATTTGAAACAATCATTTGGGTTCATATAAATTTAAATGAAGAAGGGATAAAAATATATTTAAAAAATATATATATACCGGGTGAGTTTTTTTATCTTGAGACAGTCTTATAACTCAAAAACAGTGCATTATATGGAAAAAAGTTTCAAATAAAAGTTTATTTATATCGAGGGGGAAACTAAACTACACTATTGTTTGTCGACGTAGAACAAGCTTTCAAGGGTATTTCTAGGTCAAGTTCTGTTTTTTAAATGGAACCCTATATTTTTCATTACGTCTACTTAATCTACAAAAAAAACTGAACAACTTTCATAGGAACTATTTTTTTATACGACATCAAATAAACAAAATACATGAATCAATTAGATCTCAAAAAAAATCTTAATAATTATTTTTAACAATTATTTAGCTTAATTATCAAATAATAATGATTAAATATTTAATTATTAAATAAATAATTTAATAATAATTAATAATATAATAATTTCGCGCCACTATTCTGTGACATTCATGAGTGTATCGCAAGTCTTCTGGATGAATTCCAGTTCCAATTTAGTTATTTTGGCCTGTTTCTTCGTAGCCTTTACATTTCCTGTTTTTTTTTTGTTTTTTTTTTTTAAACACACTATAAAATGAAGCTTGGGAGGGTGTATTCCTATCAGGAAAACGCTCGTCATCCATTTCAATGGCAGCCCCATAACACTTCTTCCACTTTCATCCGCATAAATTAAGACCATATCAATTCTGTCTAAAACAAAAAATGCTCCATTTTTGTTATTATAGTAATACAATATAACTACTATATCTACTGGATTAACACGAGAAATAAACTTTTTTAAACTCAAGAATTTTAAATAGTTCTATTAAGTAGAAAATAATCTCTTAAATCTGAGTGTATAATGAAGTTTTAATACTATCATTATAAACACTTATTTTCATTGTTGTGACTTTTCGATTTAATAATTATTTATTTAATCATTATTATTTGATAATTAAGTTAAATAATTGTTAAAAATAATTATTACTAATTTTTTTGAGATCTAATTGATTCATGTATTTTGTTTATTTGATGTCGTATTAAAAAATAGTTCCTATGAAAGCTGTTCAGTTGTTTTTTGTAGATTAAGTAGACGTAATGAAAAATATAGGGTTCCATTTAAAAAACAGAACTTTACCTCGAAATACCCTTGAAAGCTTGTTCTAGGTCGACAAACAATAGCGTAGTTTAGTTTCTCCCTCGATATAAACAAACTTTTATTTGAAACTTTTTTCCATATAATGCACTGTTTTTGAGTTATAAGACTGTCTCAAGATAAAAAACTCACCCGGTATACACTCATGGACAAAATTAGCAGAACAACAAAAAAAAGTTATAATTCGATTTAAAGCGACTCTTATTTTTTAGTTTCTTTATTAATTTGTTAAAATAGATAAGACATATTTTTTAATTTTAGATTATTTTAAAATTTTGCAATTTGTTAATTAATGTCAAAATTAGTTCAAATTATCAAAATCACTTAAAAAATAAATGTAGTAATATATATATATATTTATTTATTTATTTATTTAAAATAAGCATATTTTTCAGGTTTTTTTTAGGGGCCTCCACATCTCCCCTTATAGCCCTCCGATCCTCCCACTCAGGATAAGGTTGAGTGGATCAGGGTGTGGCCACAGCAGAACGGTGTGAAACCTTAGTATGCTGCGACCAAGAATAAAATAATAATAATAATAAAAATAAAAAAGGGAATACCGCACGTCGTCCAAACAATAAAAATAAATAAATAAATACACTGGGAAGAATAAATAAATAAATAATCAATTAAATAAAACAAAAAATAAATAGAATATGTCACTGGGTTTAAAGAAATGTTTAAAAATAAATAATTTAAAAAACATTCAAATAAATAAGTAGACAGGAAGTTGCCGTAGTCAATGAATAAAAAATAAATAAATAAATAGGCAGAAAACCGCCATGGTCAAGAAAAATAAATAAATATTTGACTGGGAATATAGGTTACTGGGTAAAATATTAAATAAATAGATCAACGCTGGAAAAAGCGTTGGGCTGGGCCATCTCCCCAGAAGAAATCAATAAGATGGTCATTATTATTAGCCGTCACGATACATCTGGCAATCGGCGATAGCACTCCGGGTCGCTCTGAATAAAAACTCTCGAACCGTCTTAAACCAGGGCGAGGCACTCTGTAAAAGATATTCAACCCTGGGATCGCCAGACTACCGTGGAGGGCCCTCATGAAAAATCTGAGGTCAAAAAATTTCCCTTCTACTTTCAAGGGAAGAAAGTCGCAGTTTCTCGCACGCTTGCGCGTATCCCGCCGGAACACGCTGGGGAAACCCCCACGCCATATGCCGGTTCGCTAATTTTTTCCTTGAGTGTATATAAAAATAATAAATTAAAGTTGAAAGTTTCTTCGAATTTTTCCAACTTATTAGCCAGCTCAGATTTTTTTGTTTTAAATTTCATGAATTAAATAACGCATCTGATTCAATCTAGATAGAAAAAATACTCATCAAGAACTTGTGATACTTGTTAAGCACAGGGAATTTTTTTTTGTTTTAATTTTAGGAATTGTTTTAAAACACCTTAACCTTCAAGTAAAGAATTACAAGGTGTATGTCTATTTGGACTAAAAAGTTCACCATACCTATGCTGGCTGATTAGTTTAAGTTTCAAATTTTATTTGCTCTGTGATTTAATGAAACTGAACAACACACACGGGTGAGTTTTGGCTCTAACGGCTACAATGCCCGTTCAATTGGAGTAGTATGAAAGAAATTAACTTTTATAATTTTGTAAATAGAAGACTTCGAAAATTGAACATCCGGAAAGTCTATGCAAAATTTTAATTTTCACATCAAAATGGGTAATTTGAGGCCCTCCCACACCATCATTTCAAAGGGAATTAAAAAATTTATGCTGATTCTATTTTACAGGGATAGCCAGTACCTGTTTTTCTTGTATGCTGTGCATATGACAGTCGGATCTGTCGCTGCACTTGCCGCGAGAGTAGGATTATCTGAGGCCTCAAGTTCGACAGTAAGCGCAGCACGACGACGACCTCCAACTCGTGATTGAATTAACGCTATCTGAAGGGTGCGCATGTTTTCTGTACGACCCAATAATCGTGCACATCTGGACGTTTTAGTATTCAACACCTAAAACAACAACATAAATTAATACTATTCATTATATAACTATATCTAAATAAAAAGATTTAAAAGTTTTTTAATTATATAGATTGAATAAAAGAATAAGAAACTCAGTGTGAACATATTTATTTATCTATACAGTCAAAGATCCTTATTCAGGCTTCCGTTATTCGCGGATTAAAAAATTCCGAACACTTCTTGTATTCGGGGTTGAAAATTTCTTTATTCGTGGATCCAAAACTAACAATACATATTGTATTTTTAGAATAATATGTATTTATTTACTAGTTATCTATCAAAACAAACGATTAAGTATCAAAGTACATATTTATAAACAATGATTTAACTGTTGGTAATGATGAAGAATCCGTGCAAAATCAGGATCATAGATAGATATATAAGAAAATATATGAGGCAGCCATCGAGTTTTGAATTTTTTAAGATAAATATAGTTATATATGTTTGAAGGATTTGCGTCTCTAGGTTTAAATTTCTTAACTTAAAATTATAAAATTTTTAATGAAAAAAATTATCTAAATACTTATATTATAAAGAAAAATTAATTATTGATTGTTTTTTAATATAATAAAAATATATAAATCTTTATAAACAGTCTTGGAACGATTTATTTTAAAACTAAACTTTTCGGGAGAAATTCCCCATTTATCGATAGAAATTTTTCTCAAAAATAGTTTCAAAATAAATCGTTCCAAGATTGTTTTATAAATATTTGTATTTATTTACTTATATTATATTAATCTATTTATTAATTATTATATATGTACTTATATCTATTATTTTCTCTATCTCTGATAAATATATAGTATCTGGAGCCAACAAGCTTCGCTCGGGTTTAGTTATTGCTTATTTGAACAGCCAATTATTTTGTTTTGATTCAACCACATGATTCATTTTTATTCATCCAATTGTTAATAAATAAAACCAATCAAAATGTGTTATTTTTTCAGAAAATTGAGACCTGCTTATGCGAAAGATATTTTTAAATAAATTCTTGATTATTTTTTATTCTATTAAATAAATAAGGTTCTTTATAAAAACAATTATAAAACGTTTATTAATAATTCTAACGTTTAGGGAGAACAAAATATGTTAAAAACCACAATCACAATACTTCTTCAAGGCCTTTGAGAACAATGAATTAACCCAACCCATTGTCTGTCTGGGTACAAAAGTAAAAGAGAAACCTATTTTAAAACCCCAAGATTGGCATTTTTCTTCCTGGGAATAATTAATTTGATTACGAAAAAACCCATCAAAAACAATTTAGCCGAAGATGAGACCGTGACAGATCGAATTGTCAACCCAAAAACCCCCTAACCCGTGAATTTCATCAAAATCGGTAGAGCCGTTTTCAAAATAGAACAAAGATACAAATATATATATAGTATATATACTTTTTGCTAGTTTAATAAGAGTAGATAGATAAATAAATAAATAATATAATAAAAATCACAGTTAGATTGAAAAGGATACCTTAATGCCGTGCATGGTACCATAGAGTAGAAAATGACCGGAAATATCAAAGACTAGATTGGCTAAAGCATTGGCGTCACTTTTATCGATTTCTCGTTCAGTTGCCAAACGACGATTGAACTCCATGGCACTTGCGGCTGCCGGAGTGGCATTAGCAGCCGACTTGGGAGATTCATCCCAAACTCTTCGTAATTTGCCAGTTGTGTAATCGTCAATAATCTGAAAAGTTAAAACACTTTATTGTTAGTTGAATTTAAATAAAAATTTATTTAGCAACATAAATTGAAAAGATAATGAATCAAAAAATAATAAATATTTAAAGAATAAATTAAATATAGTTTTTTTTTTGAGAATAAAGTTTTGAAGGTCTTGCCTTCATCTTCACTAAAATAAAATAAATATTTCACATGGATATATAATAGAATTTCAATCAGCAAGTGAATTTCTTTCTTTCCGGAAGTAAAGAATACGATTTCATTAGAACAATCAACAGGATGTTTTCAAGTGAATAGATCATTTTTATTTCATATCAGAGGCTTGTATCCACCCTCTTTGAATTAAGTCCACTGCAAAAGCATCCGGACCGGAATGGCTGCCTTTCGAGATTTTAGAATAAAAATATTAAATTTACTAAATATTAGTTGATGCTTTGGTTTTAGGTAGATGATACGTAGAATGTTTTGGGTTAGACTACCCAAAGTATTCAGAATCAAAAGTCGAAGAAAATGCTAAAAAATTTATTTGTCCGTCGTGTTGTGGTTTGCATCAGATAACGTTGAGAACGCGTTGTGGCATTTCATAATAACCACAACGCTTTGGGGTCAAATATCAAGAGAGCCACAACGTGAATTTCGTGTTGTGGCCTTTTTGAGTGGCCGTTTTTTCGCTCAGTGAGCGTTTTCGGTCTTTGAGCTTAACACATATATATATATAATTTATTCGTTTGTTGAGTGAACTGCTTACTATTACACACAAACAAATTTACCTAAATCCAATCGGGTATTTGAATCCATGAGAAATAACAGATAAAATATTTATAATTAAAAAGACTGATGATGAAGGTCAAACCTTCGAAACTATAGACTCTAACAAATAAATTATAAATAAGCTGATGTGTTCTAATGTGGCCATCCACTTGACTTTACCATACAACCTTGGCCCTCACTTGTATTTAATATTTAATATAATTATTTATAATGTTGTAGGGGAGAGGGGGTTATTTTTTGCATTTTTAGACTCCTGGGGGCCCACTGATTATGTATATAAAATTTGGTTGAGTTTGGTACAAGAGCCTATATTTTCATTTTTTGATCCTATACCCCCCCCCCATTTCGGGCGGTTAGTTTTTGCATTTTTAGACATCTGGGGTCCCACTGATTATGTATACAAAATTTGGTCGAGTTTGATACAAGAGCCTAGATTTTCATTTTTTGACCCCCCCCCCCCCCCCACTTTGGGCGGTTAGTTTTTTACATTTTGAGACTACTGGGGTCCCACTGATTATGTTTACAAAATTTGGTTGAGTTTGCTCAAATGGCATAGATTTTTAATTTTTAACCCCCTTCACCCCTTAATCACTTAATTTTGGGTCGATATGCACCAAAATCTAATCAGCTGTTAATCTAAATGGACCAAAACTACTTGTGAAATTTGGTTTCGATATTCAAACTAGTTTTTGAGATAGCTCGTCCACAAAAATTTGGTAACGCACAGACTAACAGACAGAATAACAGACATTTTGACAAAACAATTATTATCTCGAAAAATATAATTTTTTCGATGTTCACTTATTAGAGCTTTTTGTAGAGCGAAATGCCATGGTTTCGCTCAATTTTTTTAATCAAAATAGTTTCAGCAGTTTTTGAGATATTTCGAAAAAAAAGGAAAAAAACCACTTTTTTCATGCACGATTAAATACTTGACCCTACGCTGTATGGTAAAGTAATATACCATACATATTATACTCGTTATATATGTATATGTATTTGCTTATTTACATCAAGCAGAGGACAACCTTGTTTGGATTCCCTTTATGAATGAATGAACACATCTCTGATAATCTCAGCAAAACAAAATCATTAGAGAATAATAATAAAAGATAATAAATTGTATACCTGACAAGATGATCGGCAGCTAGCATAGCCATTAGAGTGCCATCAGGAGAGAAAGCAATTGCTGTTGCATAAGTTTTATCTTTAACTAACGCAAATAAATCGGTATCAAGTTTGGAATCGAAACATGATTTATAGTCTTTGGCTGGTCCTCGCCAACATTCGATTATTCCTTGACGATCAGCACTCACGACCGAATCAAGAGGAGCGTTGTAAGCAATCGCTGTCACATACGAAGGGTGGAAAGTATCGAGACAATGGAGAGGTTGACCGTCTCCTCGACCATCCAGGATCCAAATACGCCCTTTCGTTTTGGGCGCAGGGTCTCCATAAGGCACGGCCTCCGCCACAGCCATCGCTTGAATGGTATCACCTGCATTGTGAATCCAACAAGCTACACCTGGCTCGAAATTTAAACGAACCATATTGATCATGTCAAAATTCAAAACGTCAAATACCTGAAATCAAAGAAAAATAACAAATACCTATATTAAATATATATGTTACGACTAATATGCAAATTTGGATAGTTTATACACTGGACATGCGATTCAGAAGCGAGCAATTAAACTAATAGGAGACCCGGCTCTATCCAACTCACTCGACTCCCTGGGTCACCGAAGAACCATTTCTGCCCTTTCCCTGTACTACAGATACTATCACGGTAAAGCCCTTTTTACGAGAAACCCGCGGTTTTCGAACGCTCCGCACCCCTTCGCTGTCAAATTGGATAAAAATCGAACAAGAGCTTTCGCTAACTCTTTTATCCGTATGACCCCCAGAGAGTGGACTCGCTCCCTGCCACCATCTATCCCGCGACTTATAACCTTCAGCTATTTAAAACCCGTATCCACAGATACCTTCGACCCCCGCCCAGCCCATAAAATTCTTTCTTCTTCTTTTCACGATGGAGGGGCCAATCCAGGCCTTTAGGGGTTACACCTTTTTGGTGTAACTCCTTCTCTCATCATTTTCATTAAAAAAAAAAAAAAAAAAAAAAAAAAACTAACCAAACCATTGGCTATTTTGATAACTAACCAAGAGTATTAATTAATTTACTTGAAATTATTGAGAAAACCAAAATAGCAGGTTAGTTTATAAACTATCCAATGCAGCCTGGCTAATATGAAAACCATAATTTCTAATAACACAAAATAGCCAAACCTTTGTCTAGTTTATAAACTAACTAGGCTTGATGTTCATGGCAATTCTTATTTGATGAATTAGAGATGAATAAAATGTAAACTTTTGATTTAAATTTTTACTTTATCCAATGCGAAGCATGGGTAAAGTATTGTAATCGGACTCGCGGCAAGCGCGACTTCAAAGAGTCCTCAGATAAAGACTACGGAACTCATGGTCTCAATTAAGGTCACAAATTGTAGTACTCAATTAGGTTGAATTTTAGCACGTGACGGTTTTGCCAAAAATTACATGTGGTCTCGTCTAGAGGCCAAAAAGTGCCATTTTTTTCGGAAGTGCGTGCGGATGGATGTATGTTATCGTTTTTTTCGTCCACGATTTTTTCCACACCGTTGCACCTATTGAAATGAAATTGAAAAATTGCGATTAGTTTAACAAAAATGAACCGCTGATTAGTTTTTGGTACATATCGGCCCACAAACATTAGTACTTTATTTAAGTACTTTTTTAGTTTTTTCTAAATATCTTGAAAATGACTTAACCAATTTTGATGAAATTTAATATCCTAATTAAGTATCTTGGGGACCACAAAAAAGGTTAAATAAAGTTTTTAGTAAAATTATATTTTAAAGTACTTTACTCTAGAGTAAGAATGAGAAAGGAATAAACATATTAATATATTATTTCAAGTGAATTTGGATAAAGTTTAGCAACGATTCGTTGCAGTTTATTTATTATTAAAAAAATAAAATATTTTCAAATAAGTACAATATACTTAGATATTTTATAATAGTAAGAAATGTTTTTGTGTGTATGGCGGGCACACCAACGATAGTTATAGTTTGGAGGCGAGTCCTTGTTGACCGTTTAGAGTTATGCAGGGGGCACCGCGAGCAGGCGGTCAACATCACCCCTCAGAAATCTGTCAACAAATAGCGACACCGTGTGTGCTCGTACAACGGACTGTAGAAGACTGCTTGATGGTTGTCGGAAGAGAGGGATGGCACGTGATTCTTCAGTGGTTACCTAGCCATGTGGGTATCAGAGGCAATGAGAGATGCCTTAGCCAAAGAGAGGACTACACTACCCCAGCCTGTCTGCCCGACTTCTCTGCAATCTGCCAGAGCCCAGATCGAGATGGCAACGAGGCGTTGGATTGAGGAAGACCTGGTGGCCTCTTCGTCTGGCAAGAGCTGGGCGACCTTGGTTACCGACGGCCCTATCCGACGCGACCTCCCCCGAGCGATCAGCGTGGCTGTCTTTCGAACAACGACGGGGCACGACTATCTTGCCTCGCACTTACATCGCATCAGGGTCCTTCCATCACCTGCGTGTCCGCTGTGTGGTCATGGGATCATGAATGCAGCACATCTATCCGACTGCCCGGCCTTGCATCACACTTTTGAGGATGAGGAGAGGGCGGAGTACCAAATGGCCCATCTATACTGGTCAGTGCGTCGCCAAATGGCCCAACAGCCAAGGGTGGGCGTTGGCTAGTAAGTAAGTATTTATTGCAACATAATTTACTGTTATGACATTTGCTGTTACATGTGTACCCCATAGAAACGCATTTACATTTTTTGTTCATGCAGCGTTTTTTACATTGACACCTTACATACCCTTGTGTTGCACCTAAGACTGTAATAACATTTCATATTCATACTAACTTTATTTGTAAATTAACAAGAAAATTGGTTGGTTAGTTTATAAACCAGCCAAGGGTTTGGCTATTTTGTGTTACTTGAAATTATGGTTTTCATATTAGCTAGGCTGCATTGGATAGCTTTATAAACTAACACGCTAATTTGGTTTTCCCAATAATTTCAAGTAAATTAGCCAAGACTCTTGGTTTGTTTGCAAACTAGCTGCTATTTTAGTGGAAATTGCGTTTTCTATCAAAACAGCCAATGGTTTGGTTAGTTTATAAACTAGCCAGCTAGTTTATAACTATCCAAATTTGCATATTAGATTCAAGAAGGATTCACATTTGGAAAATTTCTATCCGAAATATACTAAGATTCATTGTAAAATTTCTCTGGCCTCTGAATCAAATATTCAGACTTATAATTCATTTCTTATTATTAAATCATTATCGTGGTTTCTCAAAAGATTGAATTTTTGAAAACATAGTAAATTTTATCAAAATTCAAAAAAACTCACTTGTTTTAAAATTATATACCTACTTATTATTTCATTTAGAAACTGCATTGAAAAATGTATTGTATTTTGAAATCTTAAAAATTATTTCCCACTAAAGTTATAGTTACCATATAGGAAAAAATTCTATGTACCTACTCATATTCACAATTGAATTAGAAAAGTAAAATTTAAGTAGATCCCATTCGATGTTAAAATCAGCACATTGAAAATGTTAATTGTTGGAGCATTATCTACCCCATTTATGTTTGAATTTTTTTTTTTTATATCATAAGTAGCTAAGTATTAGGGCAAAATTTCTCCCTGAATATGATTTTGTGTGATCAAAGAGCTACAGTGTGCGCAGGTTAAGTTCGAGCATTAGCTTGGCCGTACACGCTCTACGCTATTTACACGAGCCATTTCGAGCCAATTTCGACCCCCTTGCAGTTTAAAATTCATTTGAGATTCAGAGCTGAAATTATACACATGTAATTATGTAATCCATTTTGAAGAGAGTACCAAATTTCAATAATATAGATAATATAGAATTTTTTTGAAAGTTTATATTAGGAAAATAATGACAAGTTTTTAGTGTGACTTTTTTATTTATCAACCAACGTTTCGTATACTTTTGCCGACTTCTACAGGGCTTCAAATAGTCATGCCACACAAGAAAATTTAGATGAATGTGTGACATGACTATTTGAAGCCCTGTAGAAGTCGGCAAAGTATACGAAACGTTGGTTGATAAATAAAAAAGTCACACATAAAAACTTGTCATTATTAATAATTAGTAGAGATTGTGGTGTTGGTGCAAGGTGAAACATCTTTAATAAAGATAAGAGTAAATAAATATTATATTTAATATTGATTTACTATGAGTTAACTTGTCATTATTTTCCTATTATAAACTTTTAAATTATGGACGGAATGATAATAATAAATTAGATTGAAAGTTTTTGTGCCGAGAGTAGCAGAATTTTTATATATTGAAGGAGACAATAAAAGAGTGTGTCTTCTGCTGGTATTATAAATTGTATTTATTTATAACGAAACTATAGTTTCGAGGGCTTTGCCCTCTTCATCAATCTATTACAATTGATTCTCAGGAATTAATTTATGAATGAAAGGTTAAAATTTTTCATGTGGCAAAGCCCTCGAAACTATAGTCTCGTTATAAATAAATAAAATTTATAATTCCAGCAGAAGACACAGTCTTTTATTGTCTCCTTCGATAATAATAATATAGCATAATAGATTCTGAGTTATGGATCTGAGAAAATAGCTAATTTTGGCACTCACTCACTCACTGACATGACATCAAAACCTGTAGGGTACTTCCAATCAACCCAGCATCATGAAATTTCGCCTGCTAGTAGAATTTGGGACACAAACAAAGGAAAAATTCCAAACTTTCCATCTTTCAGCCCCTTCAAAAGGGGGGGTCAAAAATGAAAATTCTAGCCCGATTCGAACTAAGCCAAATGTTGTATACATATTCTGTAGGCCCCCTGAAGGCTAGAAATGCAAAAACTAATCACCCAAAATGGGGGGGGGGGGGGTCAAAAATAAAAATTCTATCCCTTTGGGCCAAAGGGCTTTTTTTTTTTTTTTTTTTTAATGATATTGATGAGAGAAGGAGATACACCAGAAGGTGGATCCCCTAAAGGCCTGTATGGGCTGGCCCCTCAATCGTGAAAAGAACAGAGTAGAAGGAAAAGAAGCCGGGATCACGAGCCAATCTCAGAAACTTAGATACAATTCAATATCCAATTTACTAAGGTTTTTAGGGGCTTCGAGCAGTGGTAAATTCTCTTCCTCATAGCTTACAAAAAGAAGAGAAATCTCAACCAAAACATTCTGCCAAGTTCGAAAAAGTAGTGAAATCTAGTGTGTAGCCAAGTTAAATTCACCAAGAATAAATAAATTGAGAAAATAGTAGATCTCTCAACTTAATTATTCTTGGCGAATTTAAATTGACTACACACTAGATTTCACTACTGTTTCGAACTTGGCCTGTTTTTTCACAGAATGTTTTGGTCTACTATCAAAAATATATATTTTACCAAAATTAATAGTTTTTGTAGTAGGTAATAATTAAACTTACTTTCAGTGATTTATCAGAGGATACTGAGAGTAATAGAGAACCGTCCGGGGATACTGATAACGCTGTCACAGGTCCCATATGACTTCGGAAATGTTTCACAAACTCAATACCTTCTTCTTGTTTTTTCCAAAACTTAACATGCCCATCACAGCTACCCGTAATGATGAAATCGGTCCTAGAAAATATAATTAATAAGATTAGACATATAAGGGTATAAATATTTTAAAATTGAATATCCAAACAAACACAATTCTTTTTAAAATTTTATTATCAAACTTGTATTAGTCGCCTTAGAGTGTAAACCTGCTAACTCCACTTTTTATCATATATGACATAATAATACGGTTCCAAAGAAAGAAATGCAGCATCATGCAAGTAAAACTGCTAGTTAAAATTACTATAGTAAGTTGTATAAAAAAATGTGAAAAATAGTTTTTTCCATAACAACAATATTACATTTTGTTTGTTTTTTATCTGCCCTGTAAAATCTCCTTGTTGTGAGTTAGCAGGTTTACTCTCTAAGGGCCAGTTGTATGTCGGTTGGTGAAAGTGCCTGTCTGCCTGAGATTAAAGATTCTCCAAAAATAAATTCGTTTTATTTTTATATCTTAATGTGAAACCTACCAAGTATTTTTATCCAATAATTTTTTAAAAAATGTTTCACCAAGTACCAACACCAAATTCCTTAAAAACTAAAGTGCCTGTCATCTGATTGGCCATCCCACCGGGCACAAGGTGAATTTTAAGGTTTAACCCTTTGCCAGTGTTTAAAAAGAGTTTACCAACCGACATACAACTGGTCCTAAGGCGACGATTTGAATTGGTATTTATTATTTATATATTTTTTTAAATGGGAAAACAGTAAATATCTTAAGCAATACGGAAATCTTCAAGTTATAAGTGGATATCGATGAGGCAGTCCAAAAAGAAGAAGATAATTTACACTATCTTTTTATTCATAGAACCGACGTTTCGGAGGCTATTCCTCCTTCTTCAGGTTTTGAAAAGTCAGTGAAGGAAATCCAATGCGACATTCCTCTGTCTCCTCTTTCAGTGGGAGTAACAATATATTATTGTTACTGTCACTGAAAGAGGAGACAGAGGGGAATATCGCATTGGATTTCCTTCACTGACTTTTCAAAACCCTGAAGAAGGAGGGAATAGCCTCCGAAACGTCGGTTCTATGAATAAAAAGATAGTGTAAATTATCTTCTTTTTTTGAACTGCCTCATCGATATCCACTTAATTCACTTATCAGTCCGTCTCCAAAAATTACTTTAAGTTATAAAATTATAAACAATTATAGTATAAATTGAAAGTTTATTTTTTCTGAGAGTAGCAGAATTGAAGGAGACAATAAAAGAGTGTGTCTTCTGCTGGAATTATAAATTTTTAATTTATTTATAACGAGACTATAGTTTCGAGAGCTTTGTTCTCTTCATCAGTCTATTACAATTGAATCACAGGAATTCATGTACTGTATGTAAGTGAGATTTAAATCAATTTTAATAGACTGATGAAGAGGGCAAAGCTCTCGAAACTACTGTCTAGTTATAAATAAATTAAAAATTTATAATTCCCCCAGAAGAGACACTCTTTTATTGTCTCCTTCAAATTATAGTATAGTATATAAATGTTGTCAAATAATTCAAAGAACTAAAAAAAATTAAGATACTCATTTTATTAATAGTATCAGATTAATTACTAAATATAATATGGTTTTATCAAGCGATTAGAAAAGAACAGTGGCGTAGCGAACATAACTGGCACCCGGGACACTTTATTGGCGCCCCCTCTCCAGAAACACATATAGTAATATAATATATATCGTTGCCTTAGAGAGTAAACCTGCTAATTCACAACAAGGAAATTTTACAGGGCAGAGAAAAAACAAACAAAATTTAATATTGTTGTTATGGAAAAAACTATTTTTCACATTTTTTTTCTACAACTTACGATCGTAATTTTAACTAGCAGTTTTACTTGGACGATGCTGCATCTCTTTTTCTTTCGAACGGTATTAATATCTCATTTATGATAAAAAATGGAGTTAGCAGATTTACACTCTAAGCCGACGATATCTTATTTGCCTTGGAGACCATTTGGCGCGCCCCCTGCGAGTGGCGCCCGGGGCATGATAGACCCTTTTGCCCCCACCCCCTTCGCTACGCCATTGGGAAGCTTGAGTTGTTTACCAAAAAAGAAGTTTCAGGAATTTATTCAGAAAATCAACAATACATAGTTATTCATCAAAATCGATATTGTCCCATTCAAAGTACTCCCCATCGACTCCAGCGCACTTATGCCAGCGCTTAATCCAATCCTCGAAATATTTTTTATACTCGGTTTTCGGTATGGGCTATAAGAGCCGTTTGCGATTTTTACGATTTTAAAAATGAAATCGTCTTTGCATCAACTAGTTTGTATTAAATTTTGAGTTAAAAACAGTGCGAAAATGTTGAAGAAGTGTTGCTCTATCGAAAATAAATTTTTATGTGTGGCCCAAGTTTTCGTGAGTCTGTCGAGGATGACGAATGCAGTCGACATCGAAAATCGACGAAAACGTCGATAAAATCAAAGAAATGATGGGCGAAAACTGTAAATTTACCATTGAAGAGATGGCAGTGATCTTGAACATCGCTTATGAATCCGTTCAAGACATTTTGTTTAATGATTTGGTTATGAGACGCCAAAAAAGACCCGATTTGTGGGAACCACGTAACGTGCGGTCGAACAATGCCATCGTTATCCGCAACTTTTTGACTACGAAAGGAACGAATACCATCCAAAAGCTACCGAATTCGACTTATTTGGCTTCCTGTGACTTCTTCCTGTTCAGTCGACTCAAAAAAGCCAAGTGGAGATGATGAAAAAATCGAAGACGGTTCTGATGGCCAAACCGAAATCCGAATATAAAAAAGGATTGGATCAAGCCCTGGCATGAGTGCGTTGCAGTAGATGAGGACTACTTTAAAGGAGACAATATTGATTTTGATTAATAAATTTGTATTTTTGATTTTCTGCATAAATTCCTGAAACTTTTTGATCAAGGGATTATAGAAAGGCTTCTTCGATGGACCAGCGAGTCAAGATAGGCATTAAGGATCTGGTCGAGATTTAGTTTTGGAAAATGTTCGAAGAGAGAGATCTGCTTTTTATGTTTATAAATCCTTACTTTGAAGCAACAACATGTGTAACAACATCCCTATGCATGTAACTCTTCTCATAAGATTCTGCAGATGGTAGATTATCCAAATAGAGACTTTCATAAGGAAGAACTGAAAAATTAAGATAAAATAAGATTAATATTGTGTAAATAATTGTAAATAATATAATTTTTGTAAATAATGGAGCATAGCCATGTACGGGTGTGAAACCTGGACAATTAGAGAAGAGGAGAGAAAGAGATTAGAGGCTTTCGGAAATAAGTGGTGCTACAGAAGAATGATGAATATCAAATGGATGGATAAAATTACAAATGAAGAAGTTCTTGGAAGAATCGGAGAGAGAAGAACCTTGTGGGAAGGAGTCTGAAGAAGAGAAGAGCTGGTCAGATGGATGGGGCACACACACTGAGACTTGGGGGACTGCTTAGGGATATCTTGGAGGGGGAGGTGGGAAAGAAAAGGGAGAGGGGAAAGAACCAGATTAGAATATTTCAACCAAATAATTGGGGATATGGGACGCCAGACATTTAGGAGAGGTTAAACAGCTGGCGGGGGACAGAGTCGAGTGGAGACGGATTGTTGCATCAAACCAGTCTTAGGACTGTATACTCAATGATGATGAAATAATTGTGTAAATTATTTGATTCTATAGAAGTAAATAAAATAGATGAGAGTAAATTAGGCCTTATAATATACCAGGTGTCTCAAAAAACTGTACAAACACTTCGAATGACGAGAAAAACATGATTTATGAACATAGAGAGAAGTTGAAAGGCTTCAAGTACAGAAGACAAATGTAATTGAAGAATCATGTTCGCAAATGTTCAAATTGATGACCATCATTGTCCAGACAACGCTGATAACGCGAACCAAGGGATTCGCAAACGTCGTGCTCCATCTTGCTGAAAGTAAATCTCGTCGTCATCACCAAACATCTCTGCAATGTGTGGACCGACAAACTCCTGCAGCAAGGTGAGGTAACTCTCACCAGTGACAGTTCTGTTAAAAAAATGGTCCTATGATGCCCAATGCGGATATCCCACACCCTACTGTTACCCCTGGTAAGTTTAAATGGTGTTCAACTGTAACAGGACCCCAGTACGTGCAGTTATGGCGATTAATGGAGCCATTTAATTTAAAGGACAATGTCGCGATATTCCAAATTAATCTGTTTCGTTTCGATTGCGAATCCCTTGGTTCGCGTTATCAGCGTTGTCCGGAAAATGATGGTCATCAATTTGAACATTTGCGAACATGATTCTTCAATAACACTTGTCTTCTGTACTTGAAGCCTTTCAACTTCTCTCTATGTTCATAAATCATGTTTTTCTCGTCATTCGAAGTGTTGGTACATTTTTTGAGACACCCTGTATTAACATTTAGCGTGAATTTTTTTATTTTATTTTCCAAACTTTAATTTGGGCTGAATCAAGAAAACTAGCGTCGTGATTTTTTTTTTTATTACATTTTATTAAAATTTCTATATTTTTTTTTCGATGAGAAACGAAATGCTAAAAAGTGTGCTTGATTAGTGCATGAATGAAGGATTAATTTTTTTCAAGTTTCTCAAGATTGTATGATTTTAAATGAGTGAAAGGTTTATATGGACGGATTGGATATTTGGATATTTTGGATGGTATGGTACATAAATCTACAGGGGTTTCTGCCTATCAGAACATTGTAGCTCTTATATGAATTAATTGTGCCCGAAAAATAGATATAAAAAAATATGTTGATTCTTGAATTGAACGGCAGTGTGTCAGCCAAGTTCGGAAAAACGGGGACTCACCGGCCATGTGTATATTAACAAGAACCATTTCGAGCTGTTTTTGACCCCCCCCCCCCCCCATAACTCTAAAACTGTTAGACTTACACATATGAAATTTTGCATGCCTATTAAGACCCACTAGAACACCTAGAATCCCAAATTTCATGAATAAACTATTATAGTTACTTGAGTTATTAAGCGTCTGAAAAAGTGCCATTTTTAACACTCTGCTCACTGACATATCAAAAACCTAAAGTACTTCCGCTGATCCTAGAATGCTGAAATTTGGCATACTGGTAGAGTTTGGGCTACAGTTAAAGGAAAAATCGAAAAAGTGAAACTTTCCCTTTTTCAGGACCTTAAAATGAAGGTGGAATTTATTATAGGCTTAATTAACATATAGTGAAAATACAATCAAAATTCTGAAATTTGTCATACTGATAAAGGAACATTAATAAAGGAGGAAATTGATAAATAGAAACTTTCCCTTCTTCGGGGTCCGAAATGAAGGGTGAAATTTATGAAAAACCGACCGGGTTTTTAACAGATATTTTATGAGAAATATTTAATAATTATTAATATAAATGTTTAAATGCAATTATTTAGATAAATGAAAGGATAAAACTTTTCAAAAATTATTGATATCTGACCAAAACATAAATGTGAAAAAAGGGCTAGTCGGTACAAACGGCTTTGCCGACAAAAGAGTTGAGATCTAAACGGTACCAAGTTCCATAGCAGCTAGCTAAATTATAGCTATAGGATGAACAACGTTCTTCAATTGATTTAAAAGAAAATTTGTTATTAATTATTTATAGCTTGGCAAGTTTTATATCCAACTAAATTGTTTGTAGTATAAAATAACAACAAATAGATAAATTTTAAGCTTATATTTAAATATCATCATGTTAAACGTAATTTATTGACTATTATAACTTGCAGAGTTATAAATTTAATATCAAAGAACGTAACAAATTTTCTTTTAAATCAATTGAAGATCGTTGTTCATCCCTATAGCTATGATTTAAGCAACTGCTATGGAACTTGGTATCCGTTTAGACCTCAACTCTTTTGTCGGCGAAGCCGTTGGTATCGAACTTAGCCCCTTTTTCACATTTATGTTTTTGGTCAGATATATCTTAACCAAACCGGCAAGGACTTTCTCTTATTCTAATTTTTTTTACCTTCTAGATCGTGCCTAGATTAAAAATGTTGTTTTTTTAAGGGGAATCTGAGCTTCTGTTTTACTCATGACTGCAATGTTATTTTTTCAGAGACCAAGTGATCTTCGCTTTTACCTTAATTAGGACTGCCTCATCAATATCCACTCAATTAGTTCAAACCGAGGGGTGAACCGCGAATGGAATTAGGTGTACAGCGTCTTTGGAATTACTTTGGAATTCATTAGATAATCTATTGTCATCTATTGTCTTCTACTTGGAAATGAAAGTGGAAGTGGAAGTAGGTGTACACGATTTTAGGTGGCGGTTCACCCCTCGGTTCAAACGTTTTAGGTGTATTCCTGGATATAAAAAATATGTTGATTCTTGAATGGTTTTTATATAATTAAATACATTGAATTTAGTCTTTGTATATTTGAATAAACGTATACCTTTTTTCCTTTTGGTTGTTGTTTCTGGCTGTTCAACAGGAGGCAAGACAGGCCCTACGACCACATCGTCATCCTCTTCCAATTCCTCCTGCTCTTCTTCATTTTTCCGTTTCATAGGCTTATTCATTTTAATTATATTTATTTGATTTAATTCATGAATATATGTTGATTAAATATATATTTTCCATAAAATTAGTCAGAAGGTTAGAAATAAGAGTTTTGTTTTTTGCACCATTTGACAACCAGGTTAACCAATCTCTGGACTCAAAAGGAGCTAAAAAATAAATATTAAATGAATTGAATCATATTAATTAAAATTAGTTAAAAGATAATAGATGACTAGCAATTCTAGTTGAAAAATTAAGATTATTTAAATTATTAAGTAATAAGTTTTCTTTTTTTCAAGATTGATTCTTCTCCTGTAGAAAAAAGCAAGCGAAATTCATATTTTATTCTAAAGTATCGTAATATTTTATTAAATAATAATAAGAAAATAAATAGAATAATAATAATAATTTATTCGCTAAATAAATTACTCATACACAAATAAAAAATTGATTAAGTCATTTTCAAGAGTTTTTTTTTTCTAAGAATGAAAATGCAACGCCAAAGCAATTAAATACTTGATGCAAATAAACACACAAACACATATATCGTAAATATTTATATATAAATAATTAGCTCCAAGGGCCGGCTTCGGCGGCCCTCTCATAGCACAGGAGGGCACGCCCCTGGACCCCAACCCACAATCCCTCCCCTTAAACCCACTCAGCACCCCCCCCCCTCAACATGCACCCGTGACCCTCCCCCACCTCGCCTGCACCAACCCACTACGCCTCTGGACCCTCACCTGAACCCCCACTCCACCTTGCACCACCACCCGCGCACCCAACTCACCCCGGACGGACCCCACCCCGCGCCCTCCACCCTCGCCTCCACACCACTATCCCACACCCCACCCCTCACCACCCCACTACGCCTCTGGGCCCTCACCTGAACCCCCCACTCCACCCTGCACCCCACCCACCCCCGCCCACCACACCACCGCCTAGTCCCCTGGACCTCGACCCCCGCTACGCCCCCCGGACTCTATCGCGCACCACCCCCTTCACCCCCACCCTACTCCGTCTTAACCCCCTCCTCCATCCTCATTCCACTCCCGCAGATTATATATACTAAATTTGGTTGAGTTTGCTCCAAGGGCAAGAATTTACATTTTTTCAGCCTCCCCCCTTTTTGGGGGAATTTTTTCAATCAAAAATCACATCCCCTACAACTTTGCTCATAATAAAATTTGCCGTAGGGTTAATAGTTTATGAGTTATTTGATAATTTTCATTCGTGCGCCCCCTCAAACCCCCTTTTGGGGTCAAAATATCAAAACGTTATATAGCTATAAACGTAAGTTAGAAGACATCTGATGCAAATATGAAATTTCATAATAATCCCTTCAGCTGTTTTTACGTGAATCGTGAGCAACTTTTCGCGGAAACCACGGAAACATACATACAGACAGATAGACAGGAATTTTGTTGAGGGTGTTTTCGTTCATAACTTTGCTTGAAACGCGTGCAACCAAAATTTGGCGTGATTTGGACCAATGTACAGACAAAACCTTAATTTTATATATATAGATTATTTATTTGAATGAGACTATAGTTTCGAAGGCTTGGCCTTCATCATCAGTCTTTTTTAGTTTTAAATATTATTTTTCATGGGGTCAATATCGGGAGGATATTGACATATTTTTGCTCTTACTCAGCCGAGAAGCCAGTCAGAATTAAAAAATGTGCATCAAACAGAAGACAACCTCTTTGTTTCTCTTTATGAATAAATAACTCTGCTAGTACTTGGCAAAATTAAAACTTTTCAATAAATATTTATATTTTTTTATTGGAATTAAAAGTAATTTGGTCACCAAGACAATGTGTATAATACCTAGTCTATATCAAAATATTTAATTTCTTATAGTGTTTCTTTTAAAATCTTAGTAAGTATTTATTGAAATGAGAATTCAAATCTATTTTAACATTTAATAAACGTTTTGTTTTTTTAGAAAATTATATTTATTTTTTTATAAATTACAATCAAGCTCATTATATTTGTAGTAATTTTTTATTATGAAAATATAATTAAATAATCTAAAACAATTACAACTTACAACATAATATATAAATATACTTACTAAATACATATAATATAAAATTTAAATAATAAAAGTTTAAAGAATATATTTAAGCAAAAATAGAGAATTCATTTTTATTAAATAGAACAGTAAAATGCATGTATTTAAAAAATGGAAAATTCATTTCTCATAAAATATGTGATTAAAATTTATAAGATATACCGTAAAACATCTAGTAAGTACATATCCACATAAATGTATAAAAAGCTTAAATATTTATCAAATACATATTTGTTTGAATTTAGAATGTGATTAGTTAGCCTTTTGGTTTTGTTTGTTTTCACTTGAGAATGATAAAATTTTTGGTTTTAATTCTTCAATCTGTTTTGTTAAACTTGTTAAGTCTTTATTCGCATCAATAACCATTACCTAGAAATAAAATATTTATTAATAAATATTAAAACAAATTTTTTTATGCAAAGAGAAGTAAGTATATCTATTTGAGAAAGAAAAATTGAATTTTTCTCAAAATCAACTTGGGATATTTAATCAATTTATTAACGAAAATGAATTTAGGTCGTATCAAAAATTTTAATAGATATGTTTATATTGCATTTGTCCGCCTCTCTGGTGTAATGGTCAGCATCTCTGGCTGGCAACCTGGAGGTCCTGGTTCGATTCCGCCTATACCCAGACATTTTTTTCTCTAAGTATAGGGCCTGATAATAAAAATTAAGTGGGAGATAAATTTAACCTAATTTATCGCGCGGAGAATTTACCACTGCTCGAAGCCCTTAAAAAACTTAGTAAATTGGATTGTATCTAACTTTCTGAGATTTGGCTCGTGATTCCGGCTTCTTTCCTTCTACTCTGTTCTTTTCACGATGGAGAGGCCATCCCATACAGGCCTTTAGGGGATGCACCTTCTGGTGTATCTCCTTCTCACATCAATATCATTAAAAAAAAAAAGGTGGGTCTTGTCCCCTCGGGAGTTGAACCCAAACACTAGTTTGCTTTCCGGGGAACTAGTCTGACCCTTGAGACAATCACCTCCAAACGCAACATACCATATGTATAACGAAAGCCAAAAATTCTTACTCTATTCAATTTGTAGTCAATTTGAAAGTTTATAATGGGAAAATAAGGACAAGTTTTTATGTTGACTTTTTTATTTATCAGCCAACGTTTCGTTGACATTGCCATTCCTAATGGATTTTTTCATTTTAATAATAACTTAGCCAGTGTCATTGACATAAATTTTTAATAAATTGGACAAATGCAAGATAATATAAATTATAGTGTTATTTGAATTTGAGATTTCTTTATGTAAGGATCAAAAGGAGAAAAATATTCTATTCTGGTTCAAACAGGGCTGCCTCCTTCTATAAATTTTGTTTTTTTTTTTTGTTTTTTGGCTTTTCGGCCTTTCTAGCCATAAGCCCAATTAGCGATACTAGCCTATATTTTTAAAATTTGTCTCTACACCCTGGGGTCAGATTTTAGCTGGCTGCCTCGAGTCGGATCTCGAACCCTGGGTCCCCTGGTTAGCTCGTGTCACGCTACCGCCTAGCCTACCGACCCCCCCAATCTATAAATGTTATTTCTTTTTATATCTAATGTAATTGTTAAGGTAGTTGTATTCAGTGACAATACTAGCAAAAAGTTAATGCTAGAGTATATAGAACAGACAATAAGGATTCATAGTTCATAAGCCCAAAACTTTTTGCTGTTTATGTACCAATTCTAGCCAATCCCGTGCTCGTTTGACAAATTTGGCACCATTGTAAGAGATTGAATATTTTTATATTAAAATGACAGAAAAATACATTTTAAATTTCTATAAAAATCGTTTTGTTATTTTTTAACAAATGTAATCAACGCCTACGTTACACCTTATGAAAATTATAATTTTGAAAAAATCTAGCGCATGCATCTTTCGCTGGTTAAATAAATGCGCTGTTGCCAAATTGTTTTTAGTGTAAATTTTTTTATACATTTTTCATTATTTATTCATTATTATCTCAGAAACTGTGTTGTAACTATGAATCAAAATTGTCTTAAAATATGTATTGGTTATTGTTTAATGTTGGTTTAGTTTTTTATAAAAATGGTAAGAAGGGCTTCTTAATTATAATATGTAAATTTTCCGATATCCCGTATAGTGCAATGTTAAAGAGCCTGAAAAACTCTATTTTTGAAATTTAATATCTCCAAAACTGTATTGTTTATTAATTTCTTTTTGCCACCATATGCAGAAGTATTTAAATAATAATCTGTCTAAATTTCAAAAAAATCCTAAGAAAACTCATTTGGCGGAACAACTACCTTAATGTAAAAAGAAAAGAAAGAAAATTTTTTTATGTGAATGTGCCAAATATTTTTTGAAATTTGTGTTTCTGATGGTCTTCAATGGTAACAAAGATAACAAGAAAATTTAGAAGAATGTGTGGCATGACTATTTGGTGGGCAAACAATTAATGCATGTTTGTTTTGGAATTGTAATTGTACTTTTGTAGCTTGATATTAATAATAATATTTTAATTGTAGAAGCCCTGAAGAAGTCGGCAAAGTCGACGAAACGTTGGCTGATAAATAAAAAAGTCACACATAAAAACTTGTCCTTATTTTCCCATTATAAACTTTCAAATTTGTAGTCAATGGAATAGTAAAAATTACTGCTTAACTGAAATAAAGATTCAGCATCGGACCGTAGCGGAGGCTATTAAATGCAAAGAAATATGTATCTATTTGAGAAAAAAGATTGAATTTTTTCTCAAAATTAATTTGCGATATTTAATCAATTCATTTTCGTTAACTTTTTTTATTTTTTAAGCAGCAACTTACAGGTGCAGGGGTTGGAAATTCGCCTTTAATTAGCCAAGACTCATGAAGATCGTGTAATTTTTGAATTAAATCAATTTGGATGTTTCTTTCTTCAAATCTTCCCCTTGATTTGATTCGTGAGAAACATATTTGTGGATCACATCGTAGATAAACTGCAAACAATTTTATTTTTTAACACAATAATATAGAGAAAAATATATAAAATTCAACTGAGATTTTGTGAAGAGAAGAAGAGATTTTTATTTTTATAAGAATTAAGGAGCCCCTAACCATTGCCATTTCTGATGTATGCTTACAATGCACAACATTGACTGGTATTTATTTATTTATTTATTGCCTTTTTTTGGCTTTATACATAACATATAAGGATTTGTGAGAGTTTACTTACCAAAAGTTAAGTGGATGTTGGGCTTTATAAAAAATACTCGTAGGAGGGACACATTGAAATAAATCGAGTTATTGGGATGGACTATCGTTCATAAAAAAATAAGCTAGGAAACAAATTGGATAAACTTTTAAGAACGATCCCGCCCGACAGTGAGATCGTTTGTTAAAGTTAATCCTATAAGTGGCGAATGTTTGAATAAAAATCAAAGAAAGTAATAAAAATTTTGAATAAAATAATTATTGAAAACATTATTTTCTTGTCTTTTTTCGGCAAAATCTTTAATTAACACGTCGAAGGGAATAGAATCCATAATGTCACTTTATATGGGCATAATTGCTAAGTCTTTCTTGTACCATAGTCGATCTTAAAAACGTTTTTATCAACTTAAGTTTTGAAAAAGAACTTTCCCCCGAAGCTACGGCTACTTTTAGGGTTAAAAAAATTCGAATAGCCACTGCAGTGTTTGGAAACATTCGGAGCGGTGACATTGCGGCGTTAGAGAGACGGTTAGTCGCGCCGACTATAGGGCAAATGTGTGCAAAACACACAGGCGGCCAAGTCAAAGGGCGTCAAAACAGCTAAACAGGCACTGGCAAGTTGGTTTGTCCAAGGTATATGTGCCTGAGGCCTCTGCCAAATTTGCCCACGCTTTCCTCTGCCTTGCCACTCTACACCAGTCCCTGCCAACCACCTTCTTTTGGGTTGTTTTCCTTTTGAGGTCCAACGGACACCACTCAGTTGCTGTTTTCGTCCATCTTCCCCGTTCATCCTGGAGTTGTGACCATCCCAATTCCATTTCATTTTCTTTATGTAAATTTTGATATTTGTCGTTTCTGTAAATCTATATATATATTCGGATCTGATTTTATTCCTGCTTCTTATTGTCAAAATAGATATTAGCATGGCTCAATGAGTTGTTTCAGCCTCTGAGCCGTAGGTTAGAACCGGTATTATACACCGATTTAGTACTTTTATTTTGGATTCTAGTACTATTTCTTTATTCTTTATGATAACCTCCTCTTTTTTTGAAGTCGGTTAAAAATATATTTTAGAGACCAGAATTTGTTCCATGCTTGACCGATTCTTCTATTTATTACTTGTAGCTATGTCTTCGAAACTGATGGTTTGTCCAAGGTATATGGTTTCTTTTTTGCAAGGAATTGGAGCTTAGCGGTCATCAAAGTTTACACTGATATTATCCATTTGTGAGTTGGTGATTATTACGCTTTTTTGATGTTTGTCCTCAGTCCGATTTCTTGACTTTTGTTGTTTAATTCTTGAATCATATTTATAAAATCAATACAAATATATGCTATATGCTCTAATATACATTTTTACTGATTGTTATAAAATAATTGTAATTATTTCGTAAATATGTATTTATTTATTTATAAGTACGAATATGTTACTTACTTAGACGACCCGTTCCTCAGTGCGTCTGTTTGGTGCACGCGGGTCCCAATTTCTACGCCATGCCCTTCTGTCTCTTGCCAGTGTCGTCCAGTGCTAGATTACTTTGCGCCCACTCGTGTCTCGAACCGTGTTTTTGTAGTTTAGAGAGTCCCCCCCATCGAATTGGCGGACGTTCAGGCGGTCTCACTTTGTCTCTGGGGATCCACAGCTGGGTAGCGGTACTCCACCGATTATCCTCTCTCCTCACAAGATGACCCGCATAGTTGTGTTTGGCTTCGTAGCGTGAGTCAAAATGTCCTTCACGGAGGACATATTTCTGATGTCGCTATTGTGGAGATTAAGGGACCGTTGTCTTTGGAGAGTGATGCCAAGAAGTCTTCTCTCTAATGAGGACTGAGATGTTTTTAATTTGTTTTCATGGACTTTTGTTAAAACCCATGTTTCGCATCCATAAGTAAGAGCCGGCAGCACATTGGAGTTGAAAAGTCCTGCCTTGAGCTCGGCATCTCTTGATCCATACGAATATATATGTAAATTAATTTATATCGATCAGAGGACACACTCGTTAATTTACTCTATAAATTCAACATCTCTGCTACTCTCACTAAAAAACCTTTTTAGTAGTCGGGAGGCTTGATTCAAACTTCCCTTGCTAAATTAATAGCTTATTCATCAATTACCCACATTGGTTGGATGGGTGGGGCTTTAATGTTGGGGGGTAACTTATGATTAGTATATTTCTTTGTATATAGTTTAATGACAATTTCAGTGATTTGGGTGTTGAATTTAGAAGGTTGCTATCATCTTCCGCATTTGATCAGTCATAACTCCTTATTCGCGTTTTCAGTATTCGAGGATTAAAAAATTGAGAACACTTCTTGTATTCGAAGCTGAAAATTTCATTAATCGCGGATCCAAAACCAACAATACATGTTGTATTTTTAGAATATTATGTATTTATTAAACCAGTTACCTACAAAACAAAAGATTAAGTATCAAAGTATTTATAAACAATGATTTAACTGTCGGTAATGATGAAGAATCCATGCAAATCAAACGTTAATTGAAAACATTGCTCAAGTTGCGAATGGAATAGGACGAGATGGTTTTGAATAGATAGAATCAAGTGACATTCAAGAGTTGCTTGAATCACAAGATGAAGATTTGATTGGAAGAAATGTTAAATCTCCATTCCATTGAAGAGGAAGCTTCAACGAGCACAGAAAAGAAAAACCTGAGTGAAGGTGTACGGGTGGCAAATGAGCTTTGTGATTTCTTCATCAAAATTGATCCGTTTATGGAAAGAAGTCTTGTTTTTAAAAGGCAAATTATTAATGCCACAGGTGAATATCAATCCGAATTGAAAGACCTTCTAAAAAGCGACAAAAGTAGAAAAAATCACTAAATTCTTTAAACCAGTGTTTTTCAACCTGTGGGTCGCGAAGCCTCAGTAAAAAAGAAAATAAAAGTTTAAAAATACATAGTTCAGCGTTGGAGGCTTTTGGCGATATAATCGATGTAAAAATATGTCCGTTATAAATACTTAATTGTGTATTTAGCCGATACCTAATTATATAAATTAATAAAGATGTTGTACGGATTTGATATATGTAACATAATAAAATAGAGGTAACAAACAGGGAGGTCGCGAAAAAAATTACATACTATGGGGGTCGCGTCATGAAAAAGGTTGAAAAACACTGCTTTGAACCATTGCCTAAGCCTGATAATAATAATTAATATTGTTAAAAAATCTCTCATTAAATTGCTTTTATCTATGATATTTTTTTTAATTTTGTAACCTTGGAACGCATCCCCTAAATCCAATACAAATTACAATTCCGTATTCACGGTTTCTGTATTCGCGGCATATTTTCGGAACGTATCCCCCGCGAATAAGGAGATTTGACTGTATTAGGTAACTTTATTTCTGATAAATAAAACTTATTGAATAAAATATAATTGAAGGACCTGTTAATAATCAAATACCTACCAATTAAATCAATAGGATCCAAAAAATATTTGGTAATCCAGTCAAACCAGGAATCAAGAACAGCAAGTTCTGCTCCACTCATGGATCCAGATCTATGAAGATTTTCAACAAAACAATATCGAGCACTATAAATAGAGCGTTCCATCAATTTATGATCGAACTTGGACGGTAAATTTTGTTGTTGTTGAAGAAATGTAAGTTGAATGTAAGATTGGCTTAAGAATGCCCATCTTTTGGGATCGCTGTAACCAAGTTCCTGGAAATTAAAAAATACATACAGTTAGAAAATGTTTAGTTGAAAACTTATGCATTATATATTAATTTGAGAAGGAACACAGATTTAAATCTTAAGTATATTAGACAAAAATAGAAATGATTAGCTATTTTGAAATTTATTGATAATTTTATTGTATTAAATGAACGTTTAAAAAGAATTGATAAAGCAACTATTTTTCCAAATTTCCATTAATAAAGGGAGAATTTCTCCCGAAACGTTTGTATATTTAAGGTAGTTGTTTCGTGACAATACTAGCAAAAAGTTAATGCTAGAGTATATAAAACAGACAATAAGGATTCATAAGCCCAAAACTTTTTGCTGTTTATGTACCGATTCTAGCCAATCCCGTGCTCGTTTGACAAATCTGGCACCAATGTAAGAGTTTGAATATTTTTATATTAAAATAAGATAAAATACATTTTAAAGGTCGATTTATTTCTATAAAAATCGTTTTTTTTTAACAAATGTAATCAACGGCTACGTTACACCTTATGAAAATTATAATTTTGAAAAATCTAGCGCGTGCGCGCTTTATACATCTTCGGCTGGTTAAATAAATGCGCTGTTGCCAAATTGTTTTTAGTGTAAATTTTTTTTATACATTTTTCATTATTTATTCATTAATATATCAGAAACTGTGTTGTAACTATGAATCAAAATTGTCTTAAAATATGTATTGGTTATTGTTTAATGTTGGTTTAGTTTTTTATAAAAATGGTAAGAAGGGTTTCTTAATTATATTTAAATATGTATGTAAATTTTCCGATATCCCGTATAGTGCAATGTATAAGAGCCTGAAAAACTCTATTTTTGAAATTTAATATCTCCGGAAATATATTGTTCATAAATTTCGTTTTGCCACCAATCAATGTAGAAGTATTTAAATAATAATCTGTCTAAATTTCAAAAAAATCCTAAGAAAACCCATTTGGCGGAACAACTACCTTAATTAAAGTTTTGAAATTGTTTTGATAAAAGAACTGTATTTATTTAATAAAAGTTTTTAATAGACAATATTTGGAATAATTTTCAATTTTGTTTTTCTACTAAACTTGGAACACAAAAAGAACATTATTCAAATTTTATTTGTAAGATATTAATAAAAGATTTGGGAAAAAGAAAAAGCTTTCAAAATTATATATATAGAAATATTTATAAAATTAAAGGTTTTTTTGCCAGAAGTTAAGTTGTTATTGTATTTATAAGAAAAGAATGTGTCCTCTGCTTGGAGTAAATATATAAAAATCCATTGATTGAGACTATAAATGTTTAAAAGAATTTGCTTTCATCTTCAGTCATTAATTGAGTTATGTCATAATTAAAATCACTAGTAAAGATAAGAATGAAAGTTATTCTCAATCTGAAGAAATATTTATAAAAGTTTCTTTGTGCCGAGAGTAGCAGAATTTTTATAAATTGAAGGAGACAATAAAAGAGTGTGTCTTTAAATTCTTCTTCTTATTTTTAAACCTATAGGTTTGTTTCTTTCAGAACGTCATACCATCTCTTCTTAGGACGACCTCTACTTCTTATTCCGACCGGATTGTTTATCATCACTTTTTTTACCAGTCGGTCTTCTGGCATTCTTCTCACATGCGCATACCAATCCGCTCTTCTTCTTTTAACCCATTCGCCCACCTTTTGTATTCCATATTTTTCTCTAATATATACACTCTTCATTCTATCGAGCCTGGTCACGTTCATTATCCTTCGTAATGTCTTCATTTCAGTCGTTCCCAATAATTAAGTTTTTCTAGTGTCGGGTCTTGTTTCTGCTGCGTGAGTTAATATTGGAAGTACTACGGTTTTGTAGACTCGTACCTTGGCTTCCGTTCTTAAATATTGATTTGACCAGATTGTATTGTTAAGGCAACCCGATATTTTTAAGCCCTTTATTGCCTGATGTTTTACCTCTGTTTCTAGGTCTTGATGAGAGGTCATTTGGATCCCAAGGTACGTGAAGGACATTACCTGTTCGACAATCGTATAATTGTAGTTTACATCGGAGTGGTGATTTAGAGATTGTGAGTGTTTTGGTCTTCTTGGTTGACAGGGTGAGACCGAATTTATGTGCAAGACAGCTAAATTTATACAGGAGGCGCTAGAGGGAATCTTCGTCTTCTGCAACGAGTGTTGCATCGTCTGTGTAGAAAACGCATGTTATATTCTCGTCCCCTAAGGAATATCCTTTTAGATTTTTGATTTCGCCAATGATTTCATCCATAACTACACTCCCGAGCAAAGAAATGGAATCACTTTCTTTTCATTAATTAATCATTCTTTGTATGATTCTTTGTAATTTATTAGAAATTTAAATATTTTTTCTATAAGTTTCATTTTCAGCATTTAATGTGCTCTCTACAGTATGGCCCAAAGTGAGCCAAACAAGTTGACCATATTGGCCACCAATAAAACGAGTTAATTTGACTGTGCCTCCACACAGTGGTCCAAGAGTTGGGCTAATGTCTATGGCCCTGTGTAAACGACACCTAGCCACTGCGCACTTTTCGTAACATTGGCCCTCTTTGATATATCGAAAAAACCGTTCCGAAGGCCAACCATCTCCAATCTCATCGCCAGCGTCAACCAATGACCAATACAAGCCAACCCCCTCTACACATTGGCGTTGGCTTGAATTGGCCCAAGTTGGCTCATAGTATAGAGGAGGCATAAAATAAATATAGAATGATAACCTAATGGAAATATATTATATTGTTAAGTGGATATCGATGAGGCAGTCCAAAAAAAAGAAGATAATTTACACTATCTTTTTATTCATAAAACCGACATTTCGGAGGCTATTTCCTCCTTCTTCAGAGTTTTGAAAGGAATAGCCTCCGAAACGTCGGTTTTATGAATAAAAAGATAGTGTAAATTATCTTCTTTTTTTTTTTTGGACTGCCTCATCGATATTCACTTATCAGTCCGTCTCCAAAAATTACTCCAATCTTATATTATATCTTATCTAATTAAGAAAAAGAAGGAAAAATTTTTTTTTTGTCTTTCTATGCCTTTTGTTACAAATGAAGAAAGTTTTTGAACATTACTGTGGAGACAAGAAGGAAACATTTTATTTGTTTCATTCATTGACCCTTTGAAACCCTGAAGACGGAGGGAAAAATCCTCTGAAACGTCGGTTTGAAAGGAAAGGAAGAAGGATTCCAATAAATTACACCTTATTTTATATGTGTTAATTTTTTCTTTCCTCACTACCTCTGGGCTGCCTTCCATTACTTTCAATTATTATTACTTATATTATATTGTTATTATTATATTTGAGAATGAAAATTATATTTGATAACTCGCAAGGGAAGTGATTCCATTTCTTTGCTCGTGAGTGTATATTAAAAAGCAGCGGACTAAGGGAGTCTCCCTGCCTAATACCTTGATTCACTGGGTTGTTTCCGGACAGTCTTCCTTCGGTTTTTATTCTGGCGGTGTTGTTCGAGTAAATATCCTGTATCAGGTTTATGAGATTATCTGGGATTTTAAACTTGTCCAGGATTCTTATGACGTGCTTAAAAGTTGGACTTTATCGAACGCCTTTTCTATATCGATAAAACAGAAAAACGCCGGCTTGTTAAATTCGTAGGCCTTTTCGCAGAGCTGTTTAATGGCGAATATAGCGTTGACACAGGATCGACCTTTCCTGAAGCCTTGTTGCTCGTCATGCAAGTTTATTAGTTTGTGCCAGTTCTTTAAATTAAAAATTTATAATTCCAGCAGATCACACACTCTTTATTGTCTCCTTCAACTGCAAAAAAGTTAATTCCCACCTTAAAATGTTCAGAATTTTATGCAGATTATTAATATCAATAGAAAAAAAAGGGATCTGTATAGGTCTGTGACGTGATTTGGAAACAAAGAACGAATATTTTTTTATTTAATAAACCTAGATTTACATGAAACCGAACCTATGAAAAGTTCTCTAAGTGAAACATTTCAGCCGAAAAATAATTTAAGTCAATTTGTTAAGATGTACCTTTAGAATTCCAGACCCTATTCAGGTTCATTGATCAGACTGCCCTTACCTTAAGTATTATTTATAATAAAAAAAAAGAATATATTATCGACAAGGGATTATTTAATTAGTTTTTTATAGTAATAATAAAAATAATTCTTTTGATTATTTATGTCCATTGATTAAATTAATAAGTTGTTGTAGGGAAATAAGGACAATAGCTTATGCAAGTATTTTTTATTTTATGCCAACGTTTCGTTAACTTTGTTGACTTCCTCAGGGCTCAAACAAATTAATCTCTTTGCATATTTGTCATTATATAAATATTCATTATTAATCATAAGTTTCCTGTATTTGATTCGATCGCAAATCGAATGCAGATGATTTTTGTCAAATATTAAGTGAAAATAATATCCGAATTTATATATTTCTAACTTGAAATAGTAAAGTTAATTTTCTCATTAATATATTAAAGAATAATTAACACATTAACGAGAATTGTTTTTGATCGCGCTTTTTAAACAAGATATACAGAGGGGTCCAAAAAAATGATCCACTGTTTAAAAGTCCATAACTTGCAAACTAATTGATGGAGTTGTCTCATTTTTGGTGAAAGTGTATCTTAAAGTCCAACTTAAAGATATCACTGTAGGTGTTCGAAATGGTCACCATTTACATCCACACACAAACGATGCCGCCGAACTGCAGCACGAACTACTGACTGCAACATGTTCAGTTGGATATTTGCACATGAATGTACGATGGATTCTCGAAGTTCATCCAATGTGCGTGGCTTTTGTCGATAAACGACGAATGTTGTCTAATTTCTAGGCGCGAAAATAGGAGATTTCCCCTGATATTCACTTCGATTCGAATACCCTGAAAATGTGTGACAGCCTATCCATGTTGGGCGTCTCTGTCGCATCTGACCTGTCTTGGAATGAACACATCTCCTCTGTGGCGAAATCTGCAGCAAGGAAGATTGGCTTCTATTCAGGTCCAAGCGATTTTACAAACCCCCACAACTTCTCACCATCTACAAGGCCCAAATCCGCCCCTGTCTCGAATACGGCTCTCATCTGTGGAGAGGAGCCTCAAAATATTCTCTTGCTACCCTGAATGCAATTCAGAAACGAGCCGTCAGGCTAATTGACGATTCTACCCTCACCGACTCCCTCGACTCGCTGGCTCATCGAAGAGATGTCTCTGCCCTTTCCCTTTTCTATAGATACTATCACGGCAGGTGCTCTGATGAGATAAAATCAATAATTCCCCCAAAGCATGCTTTGCACGCAGCACACGTTTTGCCGACTCCCAACACTCTTTCGCGGTCAAATTGGAAAAGTGCCGGACCACTTCATTCGCGAATACATATATCCCCATGACTTCAAGGAACTGGAACTCTCTCCCAGCCTCTATCTTTCCCAGCACCTATGATCTTCAAACCTTCAAAACCAGGGTGCATAGACACCTACGTCTACACCCCTCTCTTAATCAACTTTCCCTTCTCTTCGGTAATGCAAGGGTCTTTCGAGATCCATAGGGGCTACATCTTTACTGGTGCACCCCTTCTTGCATTCGATTGCATTAAAAAAAAAAAAAAAAAAAAAAAAAAAAACGTCCTTTAGTGTTCCCCACAGGTAAAAGTCCATCGGAGTTAGGTCTGGGGTACGTGGTGGATACTCCACAGCACCTCTACGGCCTATCCATCTTCCTGGTAGATTTTCGTCGAGATACGCCCTAACACGATTTTGGTAGTGGGCTGGGGCACCATCTTGTTGAAAGTAAAATCTTCCGTCTCCATACAAGTCTCGGATGGCAGGTAAAATGGATGTCTGAAGCTTCTGAAGGTACACCTCACCGGTAACTGTGCCGTCAAAGAAGAATGGCCCAATCAAGCCCCGGTAAGACAACCCACACCACACATTCACTCCTGGCAAATTCACGGCTTTGTCTACATGGACGTTCGGATTTATCGGCGGCCCAGTAGATGCAATTTTGGCAATTTACTGTACCAATGAGTTTGAACTGTGCCTCATCAGACCACACAATATCTCTGCACTCTTCATCGTTGCGCACCATGTTAGTAAACCACTGGCAGTACTCCATTCTACTCTAACAAAACAAAACAACGCAATACAACGCTTGTGTGGAGATTGCCGGAACTACAAACTATTACACTACCAAAGATGAGATAACTCCGTCAATTAGTTTGCGGGTTATGGACTTTTAAACAGTGGATACATTGAAGGAGACAATAAAAGAGTGTGTCTTCTGCTGGAATTATAAATTTTATTTATTTATAACGAGACTATAGTTTCATAAATTAATTCCTGTGAATACATTGTAATAGACTGATGAAGATGACAATGCCCTCGAAACTATAGTCTCGTTATAAATAAATAAAATTTATAATTCCAGCAGAAGACACACTCTTTTATTGTCTCCTTCAATATATAAAAATTCTGCTACTCTCGGCAAAAACTTTCAATTTAAGTGGATACATTTTTTTGGACCCCTCTGTATATCGCAAGACTACTGCTGGTTGAAGCTATTGGAGTCTGCTGAGTCCTAAGTCTGAACCAAGAGGGAATGAAAAAGATATGATCCATTTGGCTATAATCCAGCATCATTTCGTGTTTAGCCAGCATGACGTTTTTTATATCAAACACTGATATGGATCCATATCCATAATGTGTTAATTATTCTTTGATATATTCATTCTTACCGAACACATATAGGCACAGATTGAAAATATTTCCTATTTAAATCCTATTAGCAAACACATATAGGCACAGATTGAAAATATTTCCTATTTAGATTTCAATAGGAAATATTTTCAATCTGTACCTATATGTGTTTGCTAAGAATGAATATTTATAAAATGACAAATATGCAAAGAGATTAATTTGTTTGAGCCCTGAGGAAGTCAACAAAGTTGACGAAACGTCGGCATAAAATAAAAAATACCTGCATAAGCTATTGTCCTTATTTCCCTACAATAACTTATTAATTAATAATAATAATAATATAATAATAATTACAAGCAGATTGTGTCCCTGAAGGTCCCTCCACTGGTTGACAGGTTCCGTGACCAGGGTGACCGGCTCTTTTTCAAACATTTGCAAGAAAGTACTTTTTCCAACGCCTATATTCCCTTCTACAGAGATTATTTTCTCATTTTTCGAGCCTGTATTCAATCTATACGTACACATATTTTTAAAGTTTTTAAATAATCGATTATAACCTGTACAAAACATCAATGTTATTGTTTTTTTATCAAATGTTTATAAAAACATATAAAATATTCTATTAATAAATACCTGGTAAACGTGACATGTTTATTTTTATTTGAATAGAATATATTTATTATTATTTTTCCATATAAATGTATTTCTATTTGGCTTTTAATTTGTTTTTCCTTCACATGCCATGGATGATTTAGAATAATTTCCTGTTTTCCAGATGTAGCGCAAACTTGAAAATATTGATTAAATACAAATATATATATATGTTAAATAATGTCACGATAATTTAATATTTAATCGCAGAATAAAAGATTCTGTCATAATTTTGAAATTATGTACTCATAAAATATAGGTTTTAAAAATACCGGTTCAAAAAAAAATTTAAATTTAATGTCATCAAATTTTGAGGTTGTTCTTTGCGGTTTGTTCATTTGACATCTAAACTAAAACTAAAACATGCGCGGATCCAGAGGGGGCGATGGGGGCGACCGCCCCCCCCCCCCAAAGCATTGGAGATCAACATTTTTTATATGTTTATTTAATTTTTTTTATAACATTAAATTTTAAAATTGAAGAAAATAAAGTTCTATGTGGGGGTGGAGGTGGGGGGCGGCGTCTCTGACCATTCTATATTGGATTTTTGACGTTTCGGTTTTTATTGGTAACCATTGCTGAAGACATAGAGGAATCGACTTTAAGCCAAAAATAGCGATTGATTCTCATCTAGTACGTGAGGAATAACCATTCTATATTTTTTTATTTTAAATTCCTTAAAACTTATTCAATTGATCGTTTTATATAGCTCATTTAACCTTGCTTAAGTAAGAATGGATAGGCTTCTCTCTGTGAAATGCTAAAAATTTGGGAGGAAATTTTATAAGTAACCATAGGAACTGCGTTGTTTTCTTATCCCTTACCTTTGCTGAAGACATAGAGGAATCGACTTTAAGCCAAAAATAGCGATTGATTCTCATCTAATACTTGAAGAATAACCATTCTATATTGGATTTTTGACGTTTCGGTTTTTATTGGTAACCATTGCTGAAGACATAGAGGAATTCTATATGGGATTTTTGACGTTTCGGTTTTTATTGGTAACCATTGCTGAAGACATAAAGGAATCCAATTAAAACCAAAAATATCGATTGATTCTCATCTAGTACTTGAGGAATAACCATTCTATATTGGATTTTTGGCATTTCGGTTATTATTAGTAACCATTAATGAAGACACAGAGGAATCGATTTAAAATCAAAAATAGTCATCTATTCTCATCTAATACTTGAGGAATAACAATTTTACATTAGATTTTTGACGCTTCGATTATTATTGGTAACCATTGCTGAAGACATGGAGGTATCGGCTTAAAATCAAAAATAACGATCGATTCTTATCTAATACTCGAGGAATAACCTTATTGCATTCCATTTTTGATGTTTTGACTATTAATGGCAACCTCTACTGAAAACGTGGAGGAATCGACTTAAAATCCAAAAGACTAAATTCTTTTTTGGTAAATAACTCAAGCTTGAGGTGGTGAATTGTAACAGTATTCTTATAGCTCTGTCACAAATGTTCGAAAAATCATTTTTTATTTTTATTTAAAATTGACCAACATTATTATTATTATAAAAAGAACCGTGTTTGGTGGCCCTATTTTATTTAAATTGAATTGGCTAAGGGGCCAGTAATAACTTTATATTTTTACATTTATGAATAACTAATTAACTAGACTGTCAAATCTATTGAAAAATATATCATTCGATTCATAAAAGTTTAATTATTGTTCTATATAAATTTGTTGAAAATCGATTAATTTGTATAGAAGTTATAGCCCTTTTAAAAGGTCGGTCCATTGGTCCATTTACTTCCATGTTAAAAGGTCAATTTTCTAATAATTTTTTCTCGGTAATGAGACAAACCATCAACTTCAAATTTCGGGAATAAATATTTAATACATCAAATGATTCGATGGTAAAAATTTGAGAATTTTTCTTATAAAAATGATAAACAGTCCCGCATCCCCTTAAATAAATTATCTATTTTTAAATTAATAATAAATTATTACATAGTTAGTTTTTAATTTAATTTGAAAAAGAAATATGTACCTATATAAATTTGAAATTAGATTCTTTAAATTTTTTTAATATATTTTATAATAAGAATCTTTCTTATAAACTACTCCCTCCGTCCGGAAATATGGTATACATTTGAAAAATAATCTTAGATTATCCAGAGTTTCGAAAGCAACTGGCAATACTCATTATATTGTTATTGTTCACATTGATAACTAAAATATCCTAACATATTTGGCAGACGTTGCTTTTGTGTTGAGTTGGAATTTGAAGATCAAATATTAGTTTTTTAAGAAAAATAAAATAGTCACCGCTATAATTTCAAAATTGAAAATTTTAACTCAAATAACGTGAATTTACAAAGAAGAGATGCCAAATCGAATCAATTGACTATTGAACAACGTCATGGTATCTTGAAACATATATTACAATATTTGAAGAGCAAAGAAAAATTAAAACACGGTGCTATTAATAAATTGATTGAAAGCGTTCAAGATGCATTTAATAAACTAAAGACAAATCTCTTGATAACGTTTTCATAACATTAAAAACGTGTATGGAATCAATTATGTTGAAAGGAGGGAAAAATTCCTAGAAAATTCCTCATAAGTAGGTAAATAAGGTAAAACTTTGTCGTGAGGGTCGATTAGTTGAAAAGTATATATGTTCAGAAGAAGCGGTCAACAAGGCTAAATTTCACTTTAACCAAATTTGGATTACCCTAAAATGGTTTGTATTTAGTTATATTGTGATAATAAAATGAATTTAATATTTTTTTATATTTAATTTTAGTATTATTTGATTTTTTTTGCAAATGTATACCATATTTTCGGACAATAAAAATCGCGAAATGTATACCATATTTCCGGACGGAGGTAGTATATTTTTAGATTATCAATCAAGAAGTTTCGGTCAATCTATCTAATTTTGAAATTTTTAATCTGATAAACTTATTAGGTATATACAAAATCTTTCGAACTCTATTTCTGTTTTCTGAGTTTTTAAAAGCTTATTCCCAATCTGTAACATTGCTCGAAACCTTATCCCAGGTAACCACAATATCCTAAGAATATTCTAAGGATATTCTAAGGACATTTAAATCTTCTAGAATATTCTGAGGATATTGTGTGTTACCTGGGTATAGGTATAGTGTTTCTTGTAGATTCCGATTTCTCAAAAATTGTTGAAACAATTTTTGATGGAACAAACTTTATTAAGCAATTTCAACATTAATGAAACTATCTAAGCAAGTCTCAACTTCGAGATTACTCAATTTTGCAGGAATTTAATTAATTAAATTTATTATTCATAGATTAGTTAAAATATGGTAAATAATTAAAAATAATATTGATAAAAAAACAAATTGGATCTATTTATCTATTCAAAAGATTATTTATTTTGATAGAGTTAAATGTTGAAAATATAATGCTGGTGGGATCGAATTGTTGGCCAAAAAATAGATAAATTTTGATTTCATTTTATTTTAATTCTGTATTTAAATAAAAATCTATAATTTTATCTGAATGTGAAATTAAAATTAATAATAATAATATACCTCTCCTTAAAGTAGTTCAAAAAATTACCGAGCAATGCTCATTCACAGCCAGGTAGTTTTTAACATAATTGAGTTGGCTAATCAAATATAAAA
This sequence comes from Forficula auricularia, assembly GCA_024734495.1. Lineage (NCBI taxonomy): Eukaryota > Metazoa > Arthropoda > Insecta > Dermaptera > Forficulidae > Forficula > Forficula auricularia. Next base: position 21,307,099 of record JALMQS010000070.1, read on the forward strand.
TCAACGAAATATTAAGTTTATTTATTTTCAATATAAATAATGATCTTGGTCATTATTTTGAGGTGGAAATTCTTTCGAGATAAATTACAATAATTTGAAAAGACAGTGGCAGAGATGTCCTCTTTTAAATAAGAGCATTATCCCAAGAAAAAAATGAATAAATAAAATAAAATTGAAAATGATATAATTGAAGCCTTAAAATGCAATCTCGTCTGTTAATCTTTCAAATATGTTGCCTAAATTCAGGCGTTCCATAAAGTGCTGCCACGTTGCGGAAATGTTTTGAATTAAGGCATTGGGGCTCGGAATTTAAAAACTATTTATAATATGAACATTAGGGTGAGATCCTTATTTTGGGTATTTTCGAATTTTTACTATGTCAGAGGCTCATATATAAATAAAAATAATTATCTCCCAAGTTTCAAGTCTCTATCTTAATTTTAACCTATGTCGGACAGCGATTCAATTTTCCCATCTAAATAACATGGGGGTTTTGTCATTGAAAAATCAATTTTTTATTCCGGCTAAAGCAATGGTTCAAAAAAATTTGAAACTCTATAAATTATAAATAATAGTAACTATCCTTCAGAATTTTTACAGACTTTTACCTATTATAATTTTGGAGTCTATAACTTACTAACGGTAAGAGATATAGCAGTAATTTATCTAGATGTGACTCCAAAATTATAATAGGTTAAAATCTGTAAAAATTCTAATGGATAGCTAATATTATACAAATAAAGTCTACAGAGTTTTAAATTTTTTGAATTATTACTTTGGTCGGAATAAAAAAATTGATCGTTCAATGCCAAAAACCCCATGTTATTTAGATGGGAAACTTACATCACTGTCCGACACAGGTTAAAATTAAGATAAAGACTTGAAACTTGGGGAATATATTTTTTATTAATTTCGAAACATATGAGCCTCTGTCAGGATAAAAATTCGAAAATACCCAAAATAAGAACAATCCTAATGTATATATCATACCCTATTACAAGAACTAGGTAACTCCAAAAATTCTTTTTTGAGATACCTGGCTATTTCATAGCTAAAAATACATTTGAATTATTATTCATAACTGTAATAATAATAATCTGTAGTCATATTAAGCAGTTTATACAGATAAGCACTTTAAATATGCCTGGTATGGAATAGGTAAAACATTTTCAGCTCATTTTTCAAGAACTTGAAAAATCGAGCTACCTAGTTCTTGCAATGGGGTGACGATATATAATGACCAGATTTAAAGTTTTAACTTTTTATTTAATGAAAAACAATAATATTTTGGATTGGGCGGGCCCTCCGGGTTTATGGGCTCCTCCAGGCCATCCACCGTTAAATCCATCATTGATTCATTCACTCAATAATAATAAAGCAAATAATCCATTATAGGTCAAATTCAAAAGAAATTATTTTTTCAAGGCTAGTTTTTATATTAAGATAACAAAATGCATATACTCATATACCAGATAGCAATTTAAACTTGAAGCCTAGTTGCAAGAAGTTTGATGTGTCAAAAGTGAAAGCTTGTGGCAAGTTTGTCGCGGCAAGTACATACACTTGAGGCAAGTTTAAATTAAACCTCCTAGTTTCCCGGCGACAAGCTTGCATGTTGTTTGTTTTTGCAAAGCATATGTAACTTTGACATAATATACTTCCAGGGTGTATGTTTTTGTAAAGTATATGCAACATTGGCATAAGTAAGCTTAACCTACTAAAATAAAATCGACTTAAATTTTAAAAATCAGTTATTTACTTATTGATCCTTGGAGAATGTCATCTTTAGGTGAATGCCATCAATAGACAATAGGTGTTTCTACCTTACTTGCTGTTTCTTTGTTAAATTAGAAAGAAGTAAATATTGGGCAGGAAAATACAAGGGAAAAAAACTAACAAAAAAACTTGATTGAAAAAATTGATTTAACTTTTTTTAATCCTTTTATTAAAATTATAAAAAATCAAATATAAAAAAAAAACACTTTCTCTTTGTCATTTCTTAAATCTTATTTTGTATTTCCTCTTTCTGTTGTCTCTCTAGTCTGAAACAAATAAACAAGATTACTATATAATACTTAACACATCAAATTATTAGTGAATTATAGAGTTTCGTCAAACCAGATGCTAAGGAGCACTCGTGTAATTTAAAGCTTACCTTCTTGTTATCCTAACTTTTGCTTGATTCAGCCAATCGCCAATTATTTCTTTGAGAGTATTTTCAGTTACATCTCCATAGACTTTTTTGCAGATTTCTGAAAAAATATCATTGAATTAAATTTCGTCAATGATATTATGGTAAATAGAATAATTGTCATTGGGCGGGCAAAGTTGTTGGATTGGAGGGGATTTAGAATTATGAGGTAATGAACTTTGGTGAATATTTTCCAACTTATCTGCGTCAGCTGGCCTAACAGTTTCTTGGTAAGAAGACGAAATTTCCTGTGCAGAGTGCATGTCATCATTGGTTCTAATATATTTCATGAGTTTGTGTCATTTCTCTTTTTATTCTTTTTAACTGCCCTTGTCTGATCATTTGCAAGAAAGGTTTTTGAGACATGTTGTTCAGGCTGTTCTTAAAAATAGAATAACCACACTATAATTAAATAAAAATAATTTTAATTTGAATTAATAATAATTTTAATAATACCTCAAGTATTCCGCCCGTTTGAATTCTGGATTAAAAAAGTAGTTAGTTTTTTAGGAAATGTTTATAATTATAATTGAATGCGATGGAAGAAGTCCAGAGGTAGGAGGAAAGGGCTAACATATATCAACTAAGGTGTGATTTCTAACTTTTCCCTTTTTCAAACCGATTACGCCCCGGAGGATTCTTCTTCAGGCCTCAAAGGGTCACGCATGGATCAAATAAAAAGTAGCCTTTCTTCACCTAATAGTAGTTAAAATTTTTCATTTTTAACAAAGGCATAGAAAAACAATTTTTTGTTTTCTACGCCTTTGTTAAAAATGAAGAAAGTTTTTGAACACTACTGTGGAGTGAAGAAGGAAACATTTTATTTGTTTCATTCATTGACTCTTTGGAACCTTGAAGAAGGAGGGAAAAATCCTCCGAAACGTCGGTTTGAAAGGAAAGCAGGAAGGATTCCATAAATTACACCTTATTTGATACGTGTTAATTTTTTCTTTCCTCACTACCTCTGGGCTGCCTTCCATTACATTCAATTAAAGTTTCTACTCAGTCCGTCTCTCCAGAGAAAATTTCGTTGCAAAAAAGTTTATAATTATATTCAAAATAAAATACATTTCCAAGTTGACAGTTATAGATAAAAGATATAACTAAACATAGCCGAGATGATTAATATATTTGTGGCTAGATGGCGCCAATGAAAAAGCTAGTAAGCAAGTTTGTATCAAGTTTAGAAACAAACTTGATAATTCACTCTTGAATGTATCAAGTTAGAAAAAAACTTAATAATTCACCCTTGAAACATTCAAGATTGCTGCAAAATTACCACAAATTTATCTTGTCATATTTGACGTGACAATTTAAATTCAGACACAGGGCCGTGCCTGGCATATGGCCGCCTGCGTGCCAGTCTGTATGGCTGCCCCCAGGATAACATTAAAAAAACTACTTTAATTTTTAATGTTTATTATTATACACAGGGCATCAAACCGGGAAAAAAATCAGTTTTTGGTTAACCGAAATCGAGAACGAAAAATATTGGTTTTGTTCCCAAAACCGGTTTCTGAAAAGAAAACCGGCTAAAAACCGGTTTTATGAGATTTATATGTTTGGATGAAATTTAAGAAAAAAATGCACAAAATAAACATTTTTTTATTTAAAATTTAAACAAAAATAATAACATGAAAAAAATTATGGTATTGGTTTTATAATCACAGACAAAATTATCAAACATAAAGAACAAGGAATAACCCTTAAATCTAAACTAACATATTAGGATAACAAAGCTCAGTGGCCAATGGCAGATCTGGGCTGACTTGCAACTTGGGAGGTATACAAAATAGAATTAATTTACTTACTTTAATAATAACATGAAAAAAGTAATTATGGTATTGGTATTATAATCACAGACAAAATTATCAAACATAAAGAACATAGGAATACGATAATTTAAAAATCCTAGGTGTCGCTCAGTGACAATTTAAAATTATTTGATTTTAAAAAACAACAATAGTATATGAAACTATAAACAATAGAATATTCTATTTATAAATCAATTTAAAATAAAAATTAAATAAAACTTATAAAAAGACTATTTAAATCAAAGTTAAATTCAAAATATATCAAAGCTAATTATAGAAAATCTATCGTTGAAAAGAAAAATAATTTAAAAATAAATTTAAAAGATATTAAAATCAAATCAAAGATATTTATAGAAAATTTATAAAATAATTTAAAAATAAATTTTAAAATATAAAAATAGAATAATAGTGTATTTATAGAAAGCTATTAATAATAAAAGTTATAAATAAATAATAGCTATTAATAGAATATCAAACCGATTGTATTTTTGCCCAGTAAACAACTTGTAACGATTTGGCCGCCTCTTAATTTCGGCCGCCTGCTGTGCGAGCACGCAATGAACGCCCGTCAGGCACGGCCCTGTTCAGACAAAAGTTAAGTTTGCGGCAAGTCCACTTGCTATCTGGGTAGTAACTAGTATGTATATTTTCCAAAGTTTATTTGAATAAGAGAAAGAAAATAATCGTATAAGATATCTCAAAACATACATTTTTAAATAGATGTCGATCTAAAGTGTATGAATATGAATATTAAGATAGATTTAGTTTTATTAGCAACAGGTGGGAAAACAAGCTCAGACTTGTTTGATCGAATTGGAATAAATTGATCAATAGGATGCTTATAAAATTTCCTTTTTACTATTAGGAATGTGCACAATAACTATACTACTTGACCATGCCCTGTATGTTAAAGTAATAATAATAATTTGAATATGATTCAGTCGAGCTAAAATAAAAAAAATAAATAAATACATTCAAATATTACAGATTCTTATATTTAAAAATTCTACAAAATGAGTCTATTTTTTATATAAATATATCGATATACATCTCTACAATGTGATTAAAAACTTATTATAAGAGGACTTCTTATTCAGACAATTAAATTCACCACACGGAACACTTTTCGACAGGGTTCATTGGAGATCCACTCGGACAATTGAATACAGCAGCGAAATCCTCTGAGTTAGAGAGAGTTCCAATCACTCTGAAAATCATACCAAAATATTTATTAACAGAATATATAATAAAACATACAGGGTGGGCCATAAAGATCTAACACATTTTGCAGAGGTATAAAAAAATGATAAAATTTAACTAGAAAAAAACTGAATATATTTTTGAAAAAAACATAAAATATTTTTTTTAATGTGTTTTAAACATTATCGGTCAAAAAAGGGGGTGGTCAAAAATGAAAATTCTAACCCTTTCGACCAAACTCATCCAAATTTTGTATGCATATTCTGTGGGCCCCCAGAAGGCTAGACATGGAAAAACTAACCATATATATTGTATATTCTTTCATTAAAACACATTATAATTTCATATTGATTAATGGTTTTATTTATCTGGTCCAATTATTTAACCACTAAAGTGAATTATTAACGGTTTTAGAATGTTTTCTTTTTGTTATGAACTCAAACGACTTTGTTTTGCTTCTTTTCGAAAATCCGGACATTTTGATAATTCAGATTATATCTTCGCTCTACTGTATTAAGTTTAAATCTCATCTAATCAAAATATTCCATTTCTGTCTTTGGCTTAGAAAGTCAGTCAAAAAGTACTTTGAAAAATAAAATTAGCTGAAAAATCAAAAAATTTACTCATTCATGGTTTTGGAATCATGATGACTATGTGTCAAATTTGTTTTGCCTCGAAGGACAATCATATTCCAAGAGCTGGTGACACATTTTGACTACGGATTTGACACAACTAGAAATAATGCGTAATAGTACCGTCTATGATAGTTGTACCGGGAATGGCCTGTCTGGCTGGCTGTAGCAGGTGGACCAGGTACTGCGCATGGTGTGAGTGCAAAATAGCATCAAATATTTTTTTTTAAAAATACACTTTGGGGTGGTCTCGTTCCACGTTCCACCACTCAATTGGTCTGGGGTGAATATATTATGTTTATAATTGATTATAAATTATAATTTTTATAATTTCATTGTGGGTCAAAAATTATAATTTATAATCAATTATAAACATAATATATTCACCCCAGACCATTTGAGTGTTGGAACGTGGAACCAGATCTCAACCCCAAAGTGTATTTAAAAAAAAATATTTGATGCTATTTTGCACTCACATCATGCACAGTACCTGGTCCACCTGCTAAGCCAGCCAACTGCCATTCCCGGATACAACTATCATAGACGGTACTATTACGCATTATTTTTAGTTGGGTCAAATCCGTAGTCAAAATGTGTCACCAGCTCTTGGACTATCAGTGCCCGGGTTCAATTCCGGGGGTAAATACAGCTATTCTAACATGTAATAAAAACTCTCCATAACCGCTCGCATTCAGTAGATGACAATCTGTTGTCATTTTTTAGAAAAAATATTTTCTTGCTGTCACTCGCTTTACCTATATCGTCCAGGCGAGTGTATGGCAGTTTTCAAATTATTACGTGTTGCTTCTGGTCGCTTGGCTTCGCACCAAACTTGAGCGAAATTTAGGAAAAAAAGCTGTTCTCCGTTGAGATCCAACCCTGGAAGGGTTTCGTTACAGTCAGACTCTTGCGAATTCACCCAATTCTTATATGCCTATTAAAAAAAGAAGATACGAATAATAGGAGTACTGTACCTAAATAAAGTAAAAATCTTTTGGCGATTCCCAAAGTTAAAAATGACAAAACATGCAAATTATTTATTTATTTATTTAATGCTATCTATTTTACAAACCAAGAAAGTTGAAAAATATGATTTATAACTAGGGGCAAATTTCTATTAAAGAATGCATTTTAGGTAATTTTATTATCTTATTTCTTTAGGAGAATTTATCAGTAAAAAAATTAGATGATGGAATCGTGGAAAATGCATTCTCTAATGAAAATTCGACCCTTGTTAGGAACCATATTAGAAAAAAAATCAAAATCTTTGTAGGTATTTGAAAAATTAATTAAAAAGTAAACATATCTAAATAAACTACTCTAAAAAAATACCTAGTATATTTTATAGAGTTTAAAATAAATACTTTCGTGGGACAATCTAGAAAGAATTACATTTTGAACCCTTCCTGATAAAGGGAGCTTATCAAGTTAATTGAAAATTCTAGGGAAAATCAAATATTAATTTTCAAAAAACTAAACTTATTTTAAATAGGATATTTTTATCAAGAGTTTAAAATATATACTTTCGTCGGAATATCTCGAAAAATATTACATTGTGTACCCTCTTAGAAAAAAGAGCTTGCTTGATAAAAAGGGGGACCCTTATCAACTTAATTGAAAATTTCTAGGGAAAATAAAATATTAATTAAATTAAATTAGGGAACGAAGAAAAAGATTTTAATATTATAGACAAAAGGATCAGCCAGGATTCGAAACCGGGATCTTCGCATGTGCGCTGCGACGCCTTTATAAAGCTCTTATCTTCTCGGCCACTGATCCCCGAAACCAAGCTGATACTTAATGTCTACATGAATTTGGAATTTCATTTTTATTTAATCTTTTAATCTCTTCCTCGTTCATTTTTCGTAGCTCTGAAGTTGGCTTGACTAATTAAACCAGGCAGCTAAGGCTCTTATAAAGGCGTCGCAGCGCACGTGCGAAGATCCCGGGTTCGAATCCAGGCTGATCCTTTTGTCTATAATATAAAAATCTTTTCTTCGTTCCTAATTTAATTTAATTTTTAATTGTCTTTCGACGTGGCCTCATTGTGATTGCGCCCTGGAGTGAAGAAGAAAATTATTTTCGACCTTTGGGTTCCCGATCGAGTGGGAGGCGTTTGGATGTAATAAAATATTAATTTTCAAAAAACTAAACTCTTTTTAAAAAGTATATTTTATCAAGAGTTTAAAATATATACTTTTGTGGGAATATCTTGAAAAAAATTATATTTTAAACCCTGTCTGAAAAGGGATCTTGATATAAAGAGGAGGAAAATTTATAAGGAAAATAAAATATTAATTTTCAAAAAACTAAACTCATTTTAAATACCTACTGAAACGATTTTAATCAAATCTTGTTTATAAGAAGACTATAAATCTTCATATAATAAAAACAATTTTGTAAATAAAAATTACAAATGACGACTTAATCACATATTCAATCTGAGGCCCTATCTTATAATACATTAAAAACAATGGGATTTTCATATAACTTTTATAATGATCTAGGAAATAGAAATGAGTGTTACCTTGAATGCTTCTTTGATCCCACCGTTATCTGCTATATTCTCCCCTTGGGTGTTAACACCGTCAACTTGCAAGTCTACTTCCTGCACAGTATAGTGGCTATACTGATCTATAAAAAAAACTCACATTTAAAAATTTTCAATTTTGTCAAATTTGTGTTTAGAGATGCCTGTAACTGAAAGAAATATCATGAATATTTTTTGTCTGTCTATCTATGTTTCTACGATATCTACGATAATTCTTTTTTAAATTTAATTCACTTGAAAACTCAGTTTAAATTCAGTTTAAGCTCAGCGGGCGGAATTTGCCAGGAAGCCGAGAGTCAAATTGACTAGGCCAGTGACAGTTCTCACAGTGGGGGTCACGAAAAATATTTTGGGCGTCGTAAAAAAAATGATGACGAATCAATTTTTTTATTTTTCTAAATATTTTATGATTTATGTTTAGTAAACTTAGTTAGTTAAGTTAATGTCAAAACATATTTCATTTAAATATTTTTCTAATTAATATATTAAGTGAATATATTATATATCAAAGTTATTTTTGACCGCAACATTTTTAAACAAGATATTTAATATTATATCGCTAAACCACTGCTGGTTGAAGCTATTGGGAGTCAGCTGAATCTGTAAATCTGCGGTACTCAACCTTTTTGGTTGGAGGGCCAAATTTGGCAATTAGATCTCTAGTAACTACGAATGTTTCAAACTATATAGTAACTACATAGCGCCTATATAAATTTCGAGAATCTATATAGGCACTATATAGTTACTATATAGTGTGAAACATTGAGGGATCAGTCTGATTGACAACAAAAATATTTTTTGTATCACGCAAAAGGGATTATTGTAGGATAAGTAGGCGAATATAATATATTTAAACACCTAGAAATATGAATATAACTGATATAAGAAAAATAAACACCATGGGGTACTATTTTCACTGGCTTTGTTTTCATTAATTAAATAAAGTCGGCTGCACACGAGGCTTGTTTTAATAATTTTTTGTCTCCTTGATGAAAGCAGATGGCTTCCAAGGAACAAGCCGGTAAATAGAACATGCCCTATCTTTTAAATCAAGCAAGCTAGCCAGAAAGACAGCAAGGCGTGATGTCATTTCGACCCCGACAGACCTCCAAATTCCAAACAAAGCTCCCATTCCCAAAACAGGCAGAAGGAAAAAGCCCGTGTGCAGCGAGCTTGGACTAAAAACATGGTCATATTTTCTACTCAAGATTAGGTTGTTGCTGGAGCTTTAGATAAATTGAGAAGGATTTTACATTCATCAATTAATATTTTTTAATTAAATGATTATTTTAAGCCAAGTTTTCAATCCTCTCGGGCCAAACAACAGAGCTCATCGGGCCGCACTTTGAGTACGCTGCTTTAAAATAAAGTCCCTAAATTGTTTATTTTTGGCCGATTTGAGGAAATTGATGTAAAATTGAGAAAAATTGAAAAATTCTGTTATTAAAGACAAATAAGTTCAAATATGATATCGTCGCCTTAGAGTGTAAACCTGGTAACTCACAACAAAGAAATTTTACAGGACAGAGAAAAAACAAACAAAATTTAATATTGTTGTTATGAAAAAAACTATTTTTCACAACTTACGATCGTAATTTTAAGTAGCAGTTTTACTTGGACGATGATGCATCTCTTTTTCTTTCGAATGGTATTAATATGTCATATATGATAAAAAATTGATTTAGCAGGTTTACACTCTAGGGTGACGATATATGTATCAAATATTTTGAAAAATATAAGGCTCGGGACCTCGAAATTTGAGTCCGACTCGCACTTGGCGGACTTATTTTCTTCATTCGCTAATCTCACAACATTTTCACCTGATTTCTCGAATCGAAAATTAAACTACTATTATGGTATACTTATAGAAGTCATATAGGTACTATGTTATCTCATATGTAAATAGTTTGGCTAACTTACCAATTAGACATTGAGCTCTCTGTTGAAAGGCTTGGATGGCCTCATCTTTCCACCACTTATGGAGATTTCCATATTTATCAAAGAAGTCGACCATTATCGTCAAAAGCCATGGGTTATTTCGTGTCCAATCACGACTCCGATGCCTCCATAGTTCAACGATCGAGGAAAAATACCGATGATAGAAAGGTGGTTGGAGAATTCCAGCAGGAAACACTAAAACAGACACATATTGATTTATAGAAACAGTAAAAATCCCATTACTTATATTTATTAATTATATCTATTGAAAGATGTTAGAAAATAAAGTAAAAATGAAAAATTTCAAAAAAAATAAAATTTGCTGAAGGACAATAAAGGAACAATTAGATTTTTTAAGCTCTTGTCTGGTATTCAAGTCTAGTAGTATTCAAATTTGCACTTCCAATAGTGAAATTTTTATCCCTCCGCTTTTATGGGAACAAAAATACTAAAATCACCAAATTTTTGTAATTAAAGATTTAATTGTAATAAATTCCACGAATTTCGCTTGACTTGATTCTTTATAAAGATGGGGAGCAAAGCTGGAGCCAGCGGAGCGTTAGGGGTTATAACCCCCCCCCCCAGATATTGAGGTATAACTCGAAGTTTTACAAAGTAAGATAACATCCAATAAAATTAAAAAAAATACTCTGATAAAAAAAGCAATTGTGAAATTCAGCTAGTTTTTGATAGTGTACAGAGAGCGCATTGCGCACTACCTATTGGTTTTATAAAATTTTCATTAATAAATTAGTCAATTAGTAGTCAAAGAATGACCGATAGATGTTTCAAATATTTCACACTTTTGAATGGCTTAGAGAAAAATTTCTGGATCACAAAGAAGTATTTGTATTTTGAAACCCTGATACAATAAAGTTTGCAGTAAGCCTATTAATCCTTTAGACACTGAAAGCTACAAGTTAATCTAAACAAAGTTAATTTGGATCTGTTACAATCAGAATTCTACAGAGAACAAGAGGAATTTTAACAAAAGAAGTTTTCGCTGAATTTGCATAAAAAAGATAGCAGAGTCTCGACCTAAACTCTTTAGAAAAATGGACTCTCAACATTTAGTTAGCTTTAATTCAAAGACTCAATAAAATAAAAATTTCTCTGACATCTTCTTTGGTTCAAATATCCTGAAAATGTGTGACAGGGTGTCCATATTGGGCGTCTCCCTGAAGCTTCTCACCTTCTACGGTCCAAATCCACCCCTCTCTCGAATATGTCTCTCATCTGAGGCCTTCAAGAATTTTCTTGGCACCGTGGATTCAATTCAGAAAAGAGCTAGCAGGCTAATTGACGATCCGACCCTTACCGTCTACCTCGACTCCCTGGCCCAGAAGAAGCGTTTCCGCGCTTTGCCTATTTTCACGATACTATCACGGCATGTGCTCTTTTGAGTTGAAGTCACTAATTCCCCCCAAAGCCTGCTTTGCGCGTAACATTCAAACCTTCAAAATCTTAGTGCAGACACCTATGCCTCCACTATTTCGATTGATCAAAATCTCCTTCCCGTCGGAAATATAAAGGTCTTTCGAGTCTATAGGGGCTGCATCTTCTTGGTGCGCCCCTTTTTTGCATTTGATAGCGATTAAAAAACAACTTGTATTTGAACCCAAGAGAAACAAATAACAGATAGAATATTTCTAATTTCTTCCTTATGAATCCATCTTCTTAATCTTTTAAATAGACACACGTGTCTGTTTATCCAATTTGTTTCAACCTTCGGGGTCGTAGCTTTCCTTCCATCTTTTCTTTGGTCTGCCTCTGCTTCTGTACACTCCTTGGACGGTTTTGCAGAATGATCATCGGGAGACGGTCTTCAGACATTCTTTCAACATGTTCGGCCCAATATCGCCTTCGATCATTAACCCATTCAACTATATCTTTTATCCCACTTCGGTTCCTTAGCTTTTCACTGTAGATTCCGTCGCAAAAGCTTTCCCGTGTATGGTACTTACAATTCTCATTTAGGTTGTTCGAGTACTATAGTTGTTGTGTAAGAACTGTATCCACCCTTGTTTCGGGGCCATACTAGTATGTTATTACAGACTGAACGCAAGATTTGTAAATGCGTTTTTTGCTTTCCGGTGACATAAATTTGTCCTTCCATTTTAAGTTATAAAGGCAGCTGGAAATTTAAACGATTGTGACTTCACTTCGTCCTCTAAATTTCTTTTGCTTGAAATTTCCACGCTCAGGTAGCTGAATTTCGATAGTTGTTCTATGGGGATATTATTTACTTGTAAATTACAAGTAGTGTTTGTTTTAGATATAGCCATGGATTTGGTTTTTTTTTTATTAAGATTTCCATATTGACCCGATCAGAGACTCTTTGAAATGTATTCCGGAGTAATTGAAAAGTTTTTGTTTTGCCGAGAGTAGCAGAGTTGTTGATTCACAAAGAGAAACAAGGAGTTTGTCCTCTGCTTGATGTTCCTAGCCGACCACCAGTGACGATGGAACACCAAGTTTTCAATATCCAATGATATTGACTCCATGAAAAACATTTATAATTGAAAAAAGACTGATGATGAAGACCAAGTCTTTGAAACTATGGTCTCAAACAAATAAATAATATATATATACAGATATATCATCTCGATATATTAGTGTGTATGTTTATTTGCATCAAGCAGAGGACAACCTCTTTGTTTCTCTTTGTGTATTCCGGAGTGTTTGTAGGTCCTCTTGACTTTCTACTAATCCAAGATTCCTAAATTTGAAATTTAAATTGTCTGTTTGCTACGTACTGATTTGATTTTTATTTCTATTATAATTGGCATTGACCACCGTCGGAGCCGTATTCCATTGGGTTTTATTCACGGGCTTGCCGAGCCTATCTTGTCCCGCTCGAGTTTGAATCTTGAGGAAATCGAGCGTGTTCTCAAAATATTTCTCACGCAAAATCACCACCTGAAATCATTTTCAACATTAAAATTCCTAATAAGCTTTATCTCAATCAAATGGCTTAGAAGAAAGTCCCAGAATAATCAATTTTTTTATCTTTGTAATTTTTAAAGCTTTTTTTTAAAAACTATTGTAAGTATGTAAGATGATATAGAAGAATATCGACAAACTGGAAAAAGCTGCAAAAGATCGAGAAAACTGAGACATTTGGAGGAGGCCTATGTTCAGCAGTGGACAAGAAAAAGTGCTGATTGATGATGATGATGATTGTAAGTAATCATGAATGAGATGCTTTGTTGGTTGTATTTTCGAAATACTTATCTAACAACTATTAAAACTACATACTTTAAAAATTGAGCGAATTCACGAAATTTCTGTTTTATGTTTAGATGTTTTATATTGAAATGAAGAGAAAATGTTAACTCCTGATGATGCATCCGAAATATATTATATATCGAGATAAAACTCAAAATATATTTGTTTTAATTTGGGAAACCTAGCTTGAAATTGTCCTTACTTTTTATTAAAAATGTTTCACCTTGAACTGACACTTACTCTTTAAATATTATTGAAATTAAGAGCTGATTAGATTTTCAATGATATCACACCAAAAATTAGGCCTGGGGACGGTCTTTGAAAATTTGAACCCCTGTCATAATCGGACTAAATTATGCATAGTTTATCTTTATTAGGGCAAATAAATAAAGTATCCAAAATGGATATGAGTAGGGATGGGGTGAAAAATCAAAATTCTAGGCCGTTTGTCCGATTCGAATAAAATTTTTAAATAGTTAATCTTTAGGCACTGCAAATCTATTGTTGAAAAAATATATTATCCAAAATAGGTGGGATAGGGGGGGGGGGTAGGCTAGGGTTAGCATGTCAACCCTAACCATGGACCCGGGTTCGAATCCGACTTGAGGCATCCGGCTAAAACCTGACCCCGGGAGGGATAGAGACAAATTTAATAAAAAATCATTAGTATCGTAAATTCGCTTATGGCTAGAAAGGGCGAAAAGCTAAAAACAAAAGCAAAAAAAAATAGGTGGGGTAGAGAGGGGGTGAAATATCAAAGGGAATATTTTTATGGAAAAGTCGTCATAGTTGGCCCTAGCCTGCAGGGACCCGAACTCGGCCGTGACTTTTTTTGAAGTGAAACTTCTTTACGCGCGTCATGGATTCTCGACGAAGGGAGTAAACCCGGCTCATGGCCGTCACGAAAAACCGTCATAGCTAGGTGGTAACTACGCCCCCAGGGACCCTCACCACCGCTCACCAAATGCACACGTACATAGAAGTGGGAAATTTAAAATATATTTCTTATCATCATATACCTATACCTACTATATAATATTCATCTAGATTAATTTGTAACAACGCTTAGAGAAATTTCTCTAAAAAAATTACGCTCTTGCCTAGAATCGAACCGACGAACTCTTGAACTATAGTCATTGGCTCTACCGATTACTCCATTGGGACATTAATATTTATATCTTGATTTTTCTTACTAAAACTAGATATTTTTGATTTGGACTTTGTGTCGAGATAATATTGTATTCATTTGAACTCGAATGAAAATGAAAAAACACCAATAGATTTTAAATTAAGAGACATTAAATATATAATAATTAACGAGGCAAATTTGAAATATAATTGTCAGCGCGGCTCCAATCGATTTTCATTAACCAGGCAAATTTGAAATTCTAATTTCTAATTTGGACTCGAATTTTGAAATGAAAGACTCCAATTCATTTTGAATTAAGAAACATTAAATATATTGATCATTATTCCTCCCCCCCCCCTCGCCACTCAAAAGTTAAAGAGGCGAAACTTTTAAGAGACGATGTATTTTCGGTAGTTTACCGGTATACATTTGGAGTGTGGTTTTTTAAGAGGAATAAAATTTTTGGACCGAGACGCTGCCCGCCAGGGCACCAGCCCGGAGGGCCGAGCTTCGAGGGCGTGCCGAAGGCACGCACGAAAAGCTCGTTACAAATAATTAAATAGCAAAATAGAAATTAGTGTTGAAACCATCTAAATTGACATTTTTCGATAAGATATTCTTATTAAAAAATCTCACTTTAGATGGCTTCAGCTCAAACTTCTATTTCGCTTAGATAGTTAATCAAATCTGGAAAATAAATAAATAAATAAGACATAAATTATAATAGAATTACAATACATATATATTGTTTGGATTAAATATTTTCCATAAATTCTTAATTTCTAAACTTTATTTAAAAAATAATACAAAAAATACATGATATTTTAGAAAAGTTGGGGGTGGGGGTTAGTGGGTTAGGGGGGTTCGAGGGCTGGGGGTCCAGGGGGCGTGACCCCTGGCTAGCAAGAGGGCCGCCGAAGGCGGGACTTACAGCTAGTTTATTTATATTAGTTTCAATAGAACCTTTGAATTTAAAATTTTTTAAACATTCCTTTATTTTGATATTTTCGAATGTTGTTTTTATTCAGATTTGAAAAATGTATAAATATACCTGTTGTTACTTAAAAAAATAACTCAAAGCCATTTCCGATTGAATCAAAAATTAAAAATATCATCAATAAATTTTTTGACCATAATATAAACATCAAAAAAGATAATAGATTGTTTTGGGATTTTCTCAAAACCTTGAATATTAAAATATAAAATTTGATTTATTACATCTTTATAACGATCGTTGAGCTGTTCTGTATTCAGGATAAATTCAGGATACCCTATTCGTAAAGTCATCGCATCTAATTTCCCTTCAGCTAGCATCTTCGTTTCAGGATCAATCCACGTAGTTTCTTTGAGCAGACTTCGAAATGAATCCATTATTTCCAGGGTCATGTCTAAAGTCTGTCCAAAAATGGAACCATTTCAAATTTTTTGATTTGATTGATAATTTAGAAAAAACAACAACAAATAAATACGTAAAATAAATTATAAAGACTATTTAAGAGAAAAAAAATCATTTCTTTAAACTGCTTCCAAGCTGATATTTACGTTTTAAATACCAACCTCCATGTCAAATTATATTAGCTCCAATAGTTTCATAAAATCGGGAAGAAATCGGATGAAAAAGTGATTTGGTTTTTCCCTGTTTGACCCCCTTTAAGTTTGAATTTTTAAAAAATGTTCTTTACAAGCATTTCTTATAAAAAGTCAAGTCTATAAGGAATTTCATATCCCTCTCGGAGAAATTATGATGAAACTGGATGAAACTACAATTTTTTGCTTTTCCTTTTCCACCCTTTTTAAATTTAAATTTTAAAACCCTTTCTTAGGATTCTCGTCTAAAAAGTAACCTCCATACTAAATTTCAAATTTCTAGCCCCAGTAGTTCCGGAGAAATAATGATAAATAATGAGTAGTAGATTTTAGATTTTATATATAAAAATACTTATTGGAAATCAGCAGCCCTTAGGGCCAGTTGTATGTCGGTTTGTAAAGTCTTTGTTAAAGTTGACAAAGGGTAAAACTTTAGAATTCACGTTGTCATCATCATCATCATTGAGTATACAGTCCTAAGACTGGTTTGATGCAACAATCCGTCTCCACTCGACTCTGTCCCCCGCCAGAGGTTTGACTTTTCTAAATGTCTGGCATCCCATATCCCCAATATTTTGGTTGAAATATTCTAATCTGGGCCTTCCACTTTCCCACCTCCCCCTCCAATATATCCCTAAGCAGTCCCCCATGTCTCAGTGTGTGGCCCATCATCTGACTTCTTCTCTTCTTCAGACTCTTCCACAAGGTTCTTCTTTCTCCGATTCTTCCAAGAACTTCTTCATTTGTAATTTTATCCATCCATTTGATATTCATCATTCTTCTGTAGCACCACATTTCGAAAGCATCTAGTCTCTTTCTCTCCTCTTCTCTAATTGTCCAGGTTTCACACCGTACATGGCTATGCTCCATACATATGTCTTCAATAGCATCTTCCTGTTTTCTAAGCTGATTGAGGAGGAGCATAGTAGTTTTTGTTTTGAATTAACCCCCATTTTTGCTTGGGCAATTCTTGATTTAATTTCGTTTTCGCTCCTCCCATCCCATGTTATTTTACTTCCTAGGTAGCGGAATTCCTTAACTCCTTCTAGGTTTTCTTGGTTAATTTTGATGCATTCCTGTCTCGTTTGTTCTTTTTTGTACATACTAGGACCTTGGTTTTATTCTTGTGTATTTTCATTTTGATTTCTTATATTAGTATTTGGTTAATTCCATTCAGTGCGTCCTTTAATTATTTTTTGTTGCTTTCTAGAAGGGCAATGTCATCGGCAAATCTTAACATAGCGATCTTTTGACCTTGGATTTCGATACCTGTATCAATTTTGTCTTTGAATTCTTTAATCGCCTCTTCTATGTATAAGTTGAAAATCATGGGTGACAGCACACATCCTTGTCTTACACCTTTTTTTATTTTGGCTTCACTTTGCTGATCTCCAATATTTATTATTGCCGTCTGGTTTTGGTATAGATTGTAGATTAGTCTTCTCTCCCTGAATTTTATTCCCGCCTGTTTTAAGATTTTAAACTATATTCACGTTGTGCCCGGCCGAATAGCCAATCAGATGAGACGGACTTCATATGTTTGGCTATCCCGCCGGGCACAAGGTGAATTCTAAGGTTTTACCCTTTGTCAACTTTAACAAAGACTTTACGAATCGACATACAACTGGCCGTTAGAGGCGCTAGCTAACAAAAACAAAAAACTACATTTTTACAAGAATACGTATATGTTTGTTTACTTTTATATTCCTCGTTAGCTAATACCGCAAATGATTGCCAATAGATGTTAGGGGGGGGACTTTAATTGATTAATTCTATATATCTCAAAGAGATGAAACAACCACCAATAATTGTGATTTTATCCAATATTAAAAGTGAAAATAAAAGACCTTGTAAAAATTTCTCTTAATTTCAGAAATGTTTTAAGGTAGTTGTTTCACCACATGGGTTTTTTAGGATTTTTGAAATTTAGATAGATTATTATTTAAATACTTCTGCATCAATTGGTGGCAAAACAGAATTTATGAACAATATAGTTCCGGAGATATTAAATTCCAAAGATAGAGATTTTCAGACTCTTATACATTGCACTATACGGGATATTGGAAAGTTTACATACATATTTAATTATAATTAAGAAACTCTTCTTACCATTGTTATAAAAAACTAAGCCAACATTAAACAATAACTAATACATTTTTAAGACATTTTTAATTCATAGTTACAACACAGTTTCTGAGATAATAATGAATAAATAATGAAAAATGTATAATAAAAAATTTAACTTAAAAAACAGGCTGGCAACAACGCATTTATTTAACCTAAGAAGTGTGTTAACTAAAGTACTTTTTTGATTTTTTTGCTTCAGCAATTGTCGCAACAGCTTTCAATTGCTTATTAAGAACTTTTTGTTTAATAAATCGAACTTTATAATGTACTTTATCTGACATTTCTATGATAAAATATATACAAGTTCGGACAGTGTTGCCAGATTTTTCAAACGATCACGGGATTTGCTAGTTAGTAGTGGTACATAAACACCAAAAAGTTTTGGGCTTATGAATCCTCATTGTTTGTTTAATATACTCTAGCATTGACTTTTTCCTAGTATTGTCGCGAAACAACTACATTAAATTGAATAATTGAAAATTCAATTACTGGCCACTGGGCCAGCCAGCCAGCTGAGCTTGGAATTAATTATTTTGATTTTTAATGATTCATATGCCTAGATTAAAATTTAATAATTATTATTGCGAGCTTACATCGTTTTTGCTATTTTCATCAAAATATTTTTGCACGAACATCGATCCGAGGGCCATGCCCATGTTGCTGTTGACTTGGCTGATACAATTCTTCCACCTTGGAGGAGCCTGCTCTCTCCCAAACAGAATATAATTAAATTTTTGTTTCGCTTCCTGGAAGCGATCGTCGAGGATATTGGCGCAGTGTCTTACAAACCTCCATAATAAATAATCTGCAATTGTACTGAGAGAAATACAAAAAATAAGTCATCTTTGTCTTATTTCATTGTCTTGGTTTGAATTAATAATATATTAATTAAAGATTAGTAATTTTGCTTTGGGGGTTGGGCGTAGAATAGACCCGCAGTAATCCCTGCTTGTCGCAAGAGGCGACTAATAGGGAAAGGGTGGATGGGACTATTCAGTCTTGATCAGATACCCGTCTAGGGTGAAAAACCCTAAACAAATTAGGAGTGAAGCCCCTTTAGACGCTTGAGGGGCAAACTTGACCCTCCTGCGGCAGCTTTTGCATTCTGGCTGACTCCAGACGTGTTGTTTACCTTCCCTCTAGACCCCGTCAGTTCGAACGAGAGGGGGGTATCGGAACTGGCCAGCCTTTACTACCATAGATAGAACCAAGGCAGAGGTGTTTGGTAATTTGGTAATGATAATGAGCAGACTGCGGATTTACGTGCAAAACTAAGTTTCATGCAATTTTGTGCAGAAACAAACAAATGAAAACTTATCAATAAAAAAACTTAAAAACTTTATTAATCCGAAAATTTGTTGAAATTTACAATAATTAGCATTTCTATATTTATATCCTGTAAATTATGACGAAGCGATTTCCTGCAATATCATTCAAAAAA
The DNA here is from genome assembly GCA_024734495.1 of Forficula auricularia. Classification (NCBI taxonomy): domain Eukaryota; kingdom Metazoa; phylum Arthropoda; class Insecta; order Dermaptera; family Forficulidae; genus Forficula; species Forficula auricularia. Next base: position 21,326,937 of record JALMQS010000070.1, read on the forward strand.
TGCAATTTCATGCAACATTAGAATTGATAGATAGCTTATAAAATATGTGTTTCGCATAGATACCAAATATAACATGGCTATCTATTAGCAAAAAAAGTGCAATAACATGTGAATCCGCTCTCTGATAATGTGTCACCTTAGGAGCTGCACCATTGCTTGCTCTTAAACCCTCTAAAATTGTCCGTCAGTACAAAAAAGGTCATTATATATAATTATAAAGATTACTCATTAAAGGTTTTATTTTTAATAAATAAATTGGAAGTCCAAGAGAACTGTCTTGATTGTATTTTTGTCTCGTGGGCGTGAATACATTATTTCTAACATAGAATATAACTATGTCCATAACGGCCCAGATTTAGTAGTCGATAACTTCTCGTGATTTTCTTTAGAGATCTTAACTCTACTACTATCTGCAAATTGCATTTTTAGATAATAACTCTCTTCAGGACCGGCGCTAGGGCCAGGCAAACCGGGCCCCTGCCGAGGGCGGCAACCTTAGCAGACGGCAAACGGGCTGTAAAATTAACTAGTTTATGAAGAGAATTATTTAACCAAGATTCATTTAAATATTTAATAGGTCGAATTTTAATAAAATTTACTTTTAATATGTTTTACAAATTTTTAAGTATAGGTACACACTCACTTCAAAAATACTCAAGTTTTGAAAGATGGGTATAAAAACACGTTTTGAAAGATGAGTAGAGTTTTCATGTATTAAAGACCAAATTCAAAACCGAACCTAAAATACAGATCAATATAGATATAATTTTTATAAAAAAAATAAAACCGACTTCAAAAAAATTAAATGCAACAAATAAAATAATAATAACTTAAAAATAAAATAAAATACACTAAAAGGTATAAAATAATTATATAATTTAGTCACAACCAAACGACGAAATATTAACATGAAATCACTTTTGAAGTCGGTGCCAAACAAACTATACCTATAAGCGAGCGTACCCGCCAAACGTACTAAGTAAGATCCGTCGAGTTCGATTCATAAAATGTATATGTTTGGCACCGACTTCAAAAAGTGATTTCATGTTAATATTTCGTCGTTTAGTTGTAACTAAATTATATAATTATTTTATACCTTTTAGTGTATTTTATTTGATTTTTAAGTTATTATTATTTTATTTGTTGCATTTAATTTTTTTAAGTCGGTTTTATTATTTTTATAAAAATTATTTTTATTTTTCTCTTTTTAGTGATGTTATTAATAGTGACTTAATATAATACCTTGCATGGGTCTCTTAATAGAAAGCGTCGGGCGAATGAATCAGAAAATGATAATAAAATTAAATTCAAAAATATAGAAATTCTCTGGAAACGTTTGCGGGTTTTAAATGAATGTTTTAAGATTTTATTTTATAAAAGATTTTATTTATTATAATTTCTATTATTTGGTGATAAAAATTGGAGATTTACGTTATTTCGTCATTGATCATATCTTCAGAACTTGACCAAATTAATATGGTACTACCCTTGAGGTACCCTCTTTTCAATAAAAAAAGAATCATTAAAATCGGTTCATAAACAAGAAGTTATGCCTGAACAAACATATCAAAAAAGGTCCAATACAAAAAAAAAAATTCAGTCGAATTGAGAACCTCCTCCTTTTTTGAAGTCGGTTAAAAATATCAAACTATTTCAAGGAAACCGCTCACAAGCATAATAAACTCCCGGTTAAAAATGGTTACGCTACTATTATAAAAGGAAAAGAGACAGTTCGATTGTTTTATTAATGCAATAATTGCCTTACAGGTTGGTTACTAGTGAAATAGAGTGCGTTACATGCAATTATTACATGCCGTGAGCTTTTGAAAATTGTATCATAAATCGTGTTGTAAAAGTAATGTGAGTTGGTAATAATTCAAAAATAGGCAGCGTTTCTAAACAAATATTTAAATTGCTTCTACAGGATGTTTTTGGAAAAACGCTCAAATTCGTCAATTTTTTGGCCACTTTGGTGTTTCATGCAGTAAAATACGCCTCCTAGGAGTAACTTTTACCCCTCTTATTTAGATAGTGAATATGGGCTGAGTGGCAACTTCTTTTTAAGGGCTCTTAATTCTTCTTACTACGGTCGATTTTTTTTATCAATCGTTTGAATAGTTTACTTTTATTTTACTACTAAGCGTCGGAAGGATTTAGGATATCTATTTTAATTTTTGTTATAAAGGGGCGGCTTTTTATCTTTTTGCCCGGGGTGGTGAAACTGCTAGCGCCGGCCCTGCTCTCTTACAATTTTTGTTCTAAAAGCTTTTTTATGAATATTGACTGATAATATCAAAAATTAAGATTACCTGGAATCCGTATTTCCCAGAAGATTGACCAAGTCTTTGAAATATTTAAGGGAAAACACCAAAACGGGTTCAGAAGATCTCACAGGTACATCAAACACTATAGACATATATCGTAGCCAGTTGATCTGGGGTACTTGCTTCTGTAAAGACCTAAGAGTCATCCGCTGGTATAATTCATTAACATTCCTCCGTGGGGATGTTGTTATCTGAAATCATACCAAAATCTTTACATATTATTTTTAGTCATTTGCAAAGTGAATTATTTAAAGTGTAAGAACCATCTTCAATTAAGTTTTTTTGTGCCATTCTTTATAATTAGTCTGAGTAAAAATGAAAGTATAGATCTGTCTTCTGCCTTTTGTGTGCAGGAATCGCACTTCAAAGACCGACAATGTTTTTACAAGCTTTTATTATTATAACTCGCACTCTCTGTTGAATCGTCAAATATTGGAGGTCATTTTTGAAGCACTTCTACTCTAATGATTTTCTCGAAATTTTACTTACATTTATTTTTTTATGACAAATGACAAAGCAATGTTCTATAACAGTATTCCGCAAACTTTTTGTGTTCAAGGTAGACCTACCAAATCAAGAATTTTTAAAAGTACACCAAAGTAAAAAACCAATGTTTATTTAATATTTATTTATTATTAAAATCAATATAATATGAAAAAATGTTTAATGAGAAAAGTGAGCCTGCTTAACTGAGCACAGGCGATCAATATTTAGAGCAATCGTTGATAAGGCTTCTCGCAGCTATGTGTTGGTGCATTATCTTCATAAAACTTGACATTTTTCCGCGGCACACCAATTAAGGACCACCCATATTCACTATCTAAATAAGAGGGGTAAAAGTTACCCCTCATAGGAGGCGTATTCTACTGCATGAAACACCAAAGTGGCCAAAAAATTGACGGATTTGAGCGTTTTTACTAAAAACATCCTGTAACCACACCAGTGTGCCGCGGCACACACTTTGCGGAACACTGTTCTATAACACTGCTCGACAAAAATTAAACACAAATTTATCCCCGTAAACCTAACAGTGGATTCCAGTAGAGTTTTATACGCTGATTATCATGTAATTTCCCGATTTTTTAAAACACGTCAAAGTTTTGAGATATTATCATATTATAGATCAAAATGACGAAAAAGGCCATTTTGACATATTTTCGAGTCGCATTAGATATCAAACAGCAATATTTTGTTGACTTAATAGAAAACAGCTTCCTCTTTGATTTTCAAATTACCATTTGTTTTTAGCTCAATTAGAACTCGAGTTATAACTAAAAAACTAAGACCTATGTTTTTGTCTATGTTTATTATCCTTTATAATCACGTAGTTTTAGTTTTTTAGTTATAACTCAACTTCTAATTGAGCTAAAAACAAGTGGTAATTTGAAAATCAGAGAAGAAGCTGTTTTCTATTACGTCACAAAATATTTTGATTTCAAATATTGCTGTTTATTATTTAATGAGACTCGAAAATAGGTCGAAATGACCTTTTTCGTCATTTTGTCTGATAATAATCGGGAAATTTCATAATAATCAGCGTATATAACTCTACTGGAATCCATTGTTAGGTTTATGGGGTAAAATTTTTGTTTAGTACCTAGTGTAATTAGTCAGTTCTCTCCCAAATTCAGACACCATCATTGTTTTTATTTTTATACTCGTATAGTCAACTTGCCGATTTTTTTTGAAATTTTTAACTCATACATATATACTGGCGATGACTCAAATTTGAATTGGCTTTCTCCCCATTCTCTTACGTGTTTTTATTATTTGTGTGTCTTGAAATCTTGAATAGTCTTTTTTGATCACTTCTACCCAAATTTTTTTTTTGAAATTTTAAGCACATGTATTTCCAATGACACATGTTCTATTCAATTTTACTTGGGCCTCCTCCGGATCCAGTCACCACCGTTGTTTTTATTTATTTATTTATTTCAAAATCAAGAAGGAGCTAATACTGATACATAGGTGTTGTATCTTCAGGATATAACATCTGTATCTTTATCATAAAAAAAATGTCACCTGCTAGCCATGTCTGCTTTGAGCTATTATCCTTATTTATTTAATTATTTGAAGTTTTTTTATATTAAATTAAAATTAATACCTTGGCTAATTTTGTTTCAAAATCGATGAGCTCCTCCGCATGTCGGGTAGCGTTTTTGACCGAAGCCCCAAGTAATTTGGCAATATTGATCATATACTTCTTATAGGCATTGAGATACAAATCATTCGACGACTCAAGGAAATATTCTCGACTCGGGAGACCCAAACTCGTTTGGTCGAGCTGAAATTCAAATCAAACATCATCAGAAGACATCAACATAAATTGGTTTTCATTTATTAGCTCACCTGGATAATATATTGGTCGGAATTTTTTATATCCAGTCCGACCCACTGAGATATCAGAATGTCATAGTTATATAAACGAAGCTGCGCTGTTAAGAGAAGCCAGTCGAAGTTTTTCGATCCCAATCAGGACAGAGAACTGGCCATCCTCCCAGTTCGTCCAAAAGACGAACAAGCGGTTCTTCTCCGCGATGTTCTAACATCTCTAAGAAATAAAATAGTCGAAAATTAAACTAGTCATTTCTTTATTATATATGAAGATATTTAACACATTCCTCATCCACGTCATTTTATTTGGGTAAGCAAGCATGTTGTAAAGCCATTGCTTCCGTTCACATTAAGCATTAGTACCATTTTTCTACAATTCATGTGTATATCATACAGGGGCGTAGCCAGAACTTAGTTCTAGGAGGGAGTCTACTAGTTAGTTTTTTGAACAAAATGTTTTTATTTCTAAATTAAATTTACAAATTTATTTTTTATTTTACAATTATTTGAACATCGATCAATACTCCCTACTCATGTCCATTAGCTGTAATCCAACGTCGAATAAAGAAGAATTTTCTGAACATGTGATTACGATGTCGATTTAAAGATCTCTGACTAGCAGGCGCATTATACAGGGTGATTCTAAATTAATGCGAAATATTTGAAGGGGTGATTTTTCACCAAAAATTAAAGGGTGTATTTCATATAATTTTTTGTTCAAAACCCCTTTCCCTCCAAGTTATAACTCTCTAAAGTTAGGGCTGCCATAAGGGGTAACAATGGTAAATTTGGCTGTAACTTGGAGGAGAAGAGGTTTTGAACAAAAAATTATATTAAAGACCCCCATGTCCATTAGCTGTAATCCAACGTTGAATAAAGAATAATTTTCTGAAGGTGTGATAAAGATGTTGATTTAAAGATCTCTCACTAGCAGGGGCATTATACAGGGTGATTCTAAATTGATCACCTTAATTTTAACACCCCCTTAATTTTTGGAGAAAAGTCACCCCTTAAAATATTTCGCATCAATTTAGAAACACCCTGTATAATGCGGCTGCTAGTGAGAGATCTTTAAATCGACATCGTTATCACACGTTCATAAAATTCTTCTTTATTCAACGTTGGATTACAGCTAAAAGTATTAGATATACAAAACAAATATAAGTGTGCTTTTTTATAGGAAATTTAATAAACTATATTTTTTATCTGAATAATTTTTTCATATCAGTTTTAGTTGCCGAGATCTAGGCAAAAAACTGAAAAAGTGTTCTTTTTTCCTAGATTGAGGCTCGAGCGCAACAGATTTTGACGGGGACTTTTAGTATCTTCAATGGGAAGCCTTAATAAAGATGTATACGAAAATTTAGATCTTTACCGATTAATGTTTTTATTTGTCGAAAATTGGTCTAATTCGACTGGACTATTAGCCCATATCTTTCTAACACCAAAATGTATATTTCATTTTTGCTTTTTACTTAACTTTAGATTTCATGTTACAATTACAATACACATTAAAATACAATACAATACATTACATACACGTTATGTTATATGTCAGATGTTACAATACCCATTTCACTAATTAGATTAGCTCCTTGTGAAATTTTCAGTTACTTTAATAAATATATCTTTTCAACTTCAAATATGTACAAATCAATTTCAAAATGGCAATAGCCATTATTGATAGCAGTTTTCAAAAAAAATCTTATTACCAAAAATTTAACATGGTTTTATAATATATGAAAGTCGTGACTTTTTGATTCATACTTACCATAATTCATACACGATTGATAAAGATGTTTGGCTTTTACAATGGCATCTTTGTGACAACCTTTCTGGTCTTGATCCACAACCTTGTCTAATAATTCCCGAAGCACAAAGTAGAGAGAATCCCGAAGCATTTCGAAAGTGTCATAGCCAGATTTATCTTTTGGAATAGGATTGTAGCGGGCCCAATTTCCACAAGCATATTGATAAAAATCATCGCAAGGGTCCACTGTCGCATTCATGAATCGCCTCATCATTCTAGCTACAACAGGAAAATTATACTTTAGGGCTAAGGACTTGAATATTATAAGTTATAAGCTATTCAAGTTTCCAAGATGTCAGTATAAAAACTCGTTATATATATAATATATATTTAGGGTAATAACATAACATATTAGCATTATATTAATATTTCATATGTTTATAGTTAAAGTCTGGCAACCACCTTTGCTACTTTTTTAACATCCTACATTTTATCATTTTTACTACTTTACTCTTTAATAATAAACTCTCATTATATTTTTCTTTAAATATTGAGAATCTCCAACTACCTCGTGGGCTCAATTAACCTAAGGAAATTTCTATATATGATAATTTTAAACTATTTATAAAGTATACTATTTAAAATAAGTTAAGTTTTTTGAAAATTAATATTTTTCCCTAGAAATTTTCAATTATGTTGATAAGGGTGCCCCCTTTGTATCAAGCTTCCTTTTCAGAGAGTGTAAAAAAAGTAATTTTTTTGAGATATTCTAATGAAAATATACTCTTTTAACTCTGTTTAAAATATACGATTTAAAATGAGTTTAGTTTTTTGAAAATTAATATTTTATTTTCCCTAGAAATTTTCAATTATGTTGATAAGGGTGCCCCCTTTGTATCAAGCTTCCTTTTCAGAGAGGGTAAAAAAGTAATTTTTTTCGAGATATTCTAATGAAAATATACTCTTTTAACTCTGTTTAAAATATACGATTTAAAATGAGTTTAGTTTTTTGAAAATTAATATTTTATTTTCCCTAGAAATTTTCAATTATGTTGATAAGGGTGCCCCCTTTGTATCAAGCTTCCTTTTCAGAGAGTGTAAAAAAGTAATTTTTTTCGAGATATTCTAATGAAAATATACTCTTTTAACTCTGTTTAAAATATACGATTTAAAATGAGTTTAGTTTTTTGAAAATTAATATTTTATTTTCCCTAGAAATTTTCAATTATGTTGATAAGGGTGCCCCCTTTGTATCAAGCTTCCTTTTCAGAGAGGGTAAAAAAGTAATTTTTTTCGAGATATTCTAATGAAAATATACTCTTTTAACTCTGTTTAAAATATACCATTTAAAATGAGTTTAGTTTTTTGAAAATTAATATTTTATTTTCCCTAGAAATTTTCAATTATGTTGATAAGGGTGCCCCCTTTGTATCAAGCTTCCTTTTCAGAGAGGGTAAAAAAAGTAATTTTTTTCGAGATATTCTAATGAAAATATACTCTTTTAACTCTGTTTAAAATATACGATTTAAAATGAGTTTAGTTTTTTGAAAATTAATATTTTGTATTCTCTAGAAATTTTTTATTAAATTGATTAGTTTATATGTTGAAACAAATTGTTACAAGTTCATTAATTAGCTACTCGATGTTCGCGCCTTGCATGGGGACTCTTTTTCATTTCTATATAAATAATAACTAAACATTTTTGAACGAGGCTTTTATTGACTAGAACTAACCCTGTTCCTTCCGAATGGCCTCCACATCTTCTTGTTCGCATTCAGATGAATCAGGTTGCGATTCCTCTAGGCTCTCATCTGATTCTCCGTTATTTATTATTTTTCGCTGCCATCTTCGGAAAGAAGGACGGTGCCTGCGCCTCCGCAATCGCTGCCGCAGCTGCTGATGGTGGTTCTTTAAGGTCCCCACTCGAGGTCCTAGGAAGCAACTAAAGTCATAATATTGTTCACTCTTTTATTTTCAAAATTTTCTTATGATATTTTTTATTTATCTAGAAAATTAAACTCTATATAAAAGAAGGAAAATGAAATTGTTGAATCTTTATAAATTACACTGAAACCCCTCAAATCCGAACTAATTTTGGCTTTAGCCTGTTCAGATTTCAATTTGTTCGGATTAGCCGAAAGCTGGTTTTGCCGCGGGTTTCTGTTTGAGTTGCGTTGTTATTGTCGAGTTTTTACTTAAGTAAACGGTGTTGATTAATGTTTTGATTTTAAATTATGACAAGAAACCGAAAACAGTTATTGTACCGTAGAACAAAAACTGAAAGCTTTAAAGCGTCTGGAGACTGAAAAAAAATCCTGTCAAAATTGAACAGTTTTGCAATGTAACAAGTGATAAAACCTTAAATTTGTGAAAAAAACTCTTCTGGATTTCCGGGGTTCGGATTTTAGGCGTTTCACTGTCCCAGACAAAAAAAGGGAATATTGCAGCAATATTGGGAACCTTGCACAATATTGACAATATTGCAGCAACATTGCAGTGGCAACATTGAAATGACAATATTGCAACAATATTCCTGCAAGGTTTAATAATGCAATGTAATATTGCTGCAATATTGCTGCAACATTCATTTCTGTCTAGGGTAATACATAAAACAATTTCAAAAAATAATTTATGTATTTAAAATCTGGCTAATTGAATAATGATTCAATAAATTACACTTTAAGTAAGTTCATAGATACATTTGCCTAATCTTATTTTTCATTGTATAAATAAATAAAATTAATAATTAATTAAACTTTTGTAAAGAGAAATCCTTGAATTGTCCTTTGCTTGATGCAATTAAAAATATACATATTACAGATACTACTATACTTATAAATATGTTTATTGTATATATATATTAGAAGGGTCGGTTAAAAATTAAAATTTTTCCGACGCCCCTAAAAAGCATCTTTTTGATGAAAAAACGCGACGTAAAACATAATTTCTTTTATTAAAATCAACAAGTTCCGCACGCAAAACGATCTAAGTTAATTTTTTGGTGAAATCATGTTTTTTGGAAATTTCTTATCACAAATAGTATTTTTCCTGAAATATGGCACACATGTTGTTTTTAATAAAAAAAATTACCTCGCGCTTTTTTCATCAAAAGAAAGCTTTTTTAGGGGGGGGGAGGGTCGGAAAAATTTAATTTTTAACGACCAGTCTAATAATATCTATATATATCGCCGCCTTAAAGAGTAAACCTGCTAACTCACAACAAGGAAATTTTACAGTGGAGAGAAAAAAACAAACAAAATTTAATATTATTGTTATGGAAAAAAAATATTTTTCACATTTTTTCTACAACTTACGATCGTAATTTTAAGTAGCAGTTTTACTTGGACATTGCTGGATCTCTTTTACTTTCGAATGGAATTAATATGTCAAATTTGATAAAAAGTGGAGTTAGCAGCTTTACACTCTAAAGGCCGGTTGTATGTCGCAAAGTAAATGCTTTTTACAAGTGACAAATGGTAGATGGTAAATGGAGGGACTGGGATGGCCAATCAGATGACTCAGTGCCTTTCATCTGAAACCGGCCTCTAAGAGCCAGTTGTATGTCGGTTGGTAAACTCTTTTTAACCGTTGACAAAGGGTAAAAAGAGTTTACCAACCGATATACAACTGGCTCCAAGCCGACGATATATAATATATTTGTTTGGTTCTATAGTTTCGAAGGTTTGATTTTCATTTTTTTAATGAAAAATATTTTATCTGTTATTTCTCATGAGGTCAATTACTTAAATGGATATTAAAAATTCCGTTTGTAGTCATAGCAAGCTAGAAGTGGCTAACGAATTTTCTATATTCAATCGGGTAATTGACCCCATGAGAAGAACGGATTAAATATTTCTAATTAAAGAGACTAATGATGAATATCAAACCTTCGAGACTATAAGTAGTCTCAAACAAATAAATTATATATACCCGAGGGTGATCCGCGATTGGAAGTAGGTGTACACCTCTTTGGAATTATTTTGGAAGTACTTGAAAATATTTGGAACAGATACTTGGAAATATTTGAAGTACTTGAAATATTTGGAAGTACTTGAAATATTTGGAAGTACTTGGAAATATTTGAAAGTACTTGGAAATATTTGGAAGTACTTGGAAATATTTGGAAGTGCTTGGAAATATTTGGAAGTACTTGGAAATGTTTGGAAGTGCTTGGAAATATTTGGAGTACTTGGAAATATTTGGAAGTACTTGGAAATATTTGGAAATACTTGGAAATATTTGGAAGTACTTGGAAATATTTGGAAGTACTTGGAAATATTTGGATGTACTTGGAAATATTTGGAAGTACAAGTGGAAGTAGGTGTACAGCATATTAGGTCGTGGTTCACCCCTCGTTATATACCTATCATATTTATATATGGTATATAAATGTATATGTTTATTTAAAGCAAGCAGAGGACAACCTCATTGATTTCTCTTTATGAATCTACAACTCTCTTACTCTCGGCAAATCAAAACCTTTTCAATAGTTTTTTGTATTCTCGTTTGTACTTACTCTGAATTGAACTCTCCATCGGACTGTGGTTTATGGTTAGGCTTTTTTTGTTTAAGGGAAATCTCTTCAGGGTTATAATCTTCCAAAAGTTTTTCTCTTTCAAACATTTCAGCTTCATTTATGGGAAGAGCATTAGGATCTTCTTGGTTTGTTGGAAACTGATTGGGATCATTCTTAGGATAATAAGGCAATCCAAGTTGTTGATCAGGAAACTTTTCTATAAATCCACGGTGAATGATTTCATTTGGTTTTTTAATCTTATGATGTTGCTTGGGTGGATTTAAATCAACATCTAGAAAAATATTAAATCCAATGATAATTAATATTGATGCTAAAAATGTTAAAAATATGCTGACAAAAATTAAAAAATATCACCAAGAATTTTTAAAAGCGAGAATCAAATATCTTATTAGTAGAGACCGGATTTTTATGCAATAAAAACTGTCAAAATATGCCATAAAATATCCAGTTAAAAAGGCTGAAATTTGCAAGTAATACGCAGAATACGTTGAAATATGCAATATATATGCAGTAACATAAAATTGCAAAAAAAATATTTTATGCACTAAAAATTAAAATTGAAGACAAAAAGACTATATATTTGAAGGAGTGGTATGAAAGAAATAAAATAATAAAGTAAGCTATTAACACCAAATGTCAAATATGTACTTTTATTGAGTAAAAAAATTTCACGAAATTCTCATTATATTTAATATATTAAAAATCTTTAAACTTAAAGAAATAATGTGTGCTCTTGAATAAAATCAACATAATAAATATAATAATGTTTCAAAAAATGTCATCGAAAAAATACGGGGGGAGGGGGGGTAGTTTTATTTCACAGACACGATTGTATTTTATTGCTTTTATTTTTTTATATTAACAAGCATTTCTTATTGACGTACAAATAATAAACTAGTAAAATAATGCAAATATTTGTCCGGCTATAATATGATCACTACACTAATTTCCACACACTTTCACACACCCACGAAGACTCAATGGCCAAAATAGTCTATAGTTACGGAAGGCCATTAAAAAAAAATAATAAAAAAGAAATAATTATCAAAGGATGTCAAAAATAATTAAAATTTTATTGTAATTGTGAATTATTTATGTTTACAAGTATTTTACTAAATTATCTTCAGGTTATTATGTCTACGGTCACTTAAAATTGATTTATACGATGAAAAGGAGAGCTCCACATCCTCAGATATATTGGGGGGCAAATTTAAAGGAAACTTATAAATATATATATTTTTTCATTTTTCTCCGAAAATTTACTTATAAAAATTTGTATTTGGTTCGAAATAGGCAATATTTGACAAAAAAATCCTTCAAATATGCAATTTTATACAATATTACTCAAATATGCAAAAATATGTAGTATAAATTTAACTCCACAGTATCCTTCGGATAGATAATTGACCCTCTGGGTCGTATGTGGCAGTAAACAAAATATGCAATTGCATATGAATCCGGTCTCTACTTATTAGATATATTTTATTAATGTTAAAAGAGATTCCCCAACAGGCGTCGAATCCAAGTGCCAAGCTTGTTTTCCGGGCAGTTAGCTTAACCTTAAAGAATAAATTCTTGTGACATACATACTAGTATATGATAAGCAAGCAAATTTTACTAAAGTATTAAAAAATTCAATTCTATGATTCTGCTAGCTACTGAATCAAATTTTCAAGGAAAGAATTTTACAAATTGAGTTTTCTAATATGCTTTTTAGAATAATTCTCTTGCCTAGCATATTTTTTAAATCAGAAAGATATCGTCTCTAGGGCTAAGCCAAATTCCCGGAAAGAAAGTTTATTTATTTATTTTACAATGCATACAATAGGACCTTGGGTCTCACCTAGTGTTAATTACAAAATTTGAAAATATCCACCCAAAATGAGAGAAGAGGGTCAAAAATGAAAATTCTAGCCCTTTCGACCAAACTAATCCAAATTTAGTATACATATTCTGAGGACCCCCAGAAGGAGAGAAATACAAAAACTAACAACTCAAAATGGGTGAGGGTCAAAAATGAAAATTCTAGCCCTTTAGACCAAACTCAACCAAATTTTGTATACAAAATCAGTGGGCCTCCAAAAGGCTAGAAATGCAAACGCGATACCTTTCTTTCAATAGATCTCAGGAGGGATGAATAGGTACGTATGATTTTAAATGTAATTATTAATTCTATATATCTCGAAGAGATATCACGCTCATTGTAATTTTTGCCAATATTTATATTTCATTTTTTTTTTTTTTTTTTTTATTCATATCTTTGGTACTAAAAGCGAGGTGAAAGAAAATAATGTTTTTCTTACCTGTAGATATTTGTGGAAATCCCCGATGTGGTGAATTGACCTGTTTTAGCCGAGACCTTGCTTGTTCTCTATCAGGCTTTGTTTGATAATCCTCTAAATTTGTGATTGGATATTTCGAAACATGTCGATTATTGTAAGAGAAAGGATTTTCTTCAAATTTGTCGTATGTAAAAACCTCATGATTTTTAAGTGAATTTCTTAATTTATTAATATATCCAGGCAAATTTCTATCAAAAAGCTAAGTAGTCTTGGGGTAATTCAATTTCCTTTTAAACATAATAAATATATTATTATTATTATATATTGGCATTCCACGCCAAATCCGACGGTTTGAAAAATTTAAATTTTTCATTTCTTTCATTTTTTGACATGGTTTAGAACCCATCAAAAAACTCTTCCTGGTAGATTTTGAAATTTTTTGATCACCGGTTTAAAAGATATCGGATTTCGGTTTTTTGCTCATAACTTCTTCAAAATGGTCCAAATTCAAAAATTTTGCTTTTTTTATATACTTTTCAGTAAAAAAAATAGAAAAAATTATTTAAAGTGTTATAATATGCGATTTTTGAGTTTTAAAATTTTTAATCTTGTTTTAGAAACTGTATGTACCCTTCGATTTTTTACTTTACCATACAGGGTATGGTCAAGTATTGTAATCGTGCATGAAAAAAGTGTTTTTTCCTTATTTTTTTTTTCGAAATATCTCAAAAACGGCTGAAACTATTTTGATTAGAAAAATTGAGCAAAACCATGGCATTTCGCTCTACAAAAAAGCTCTAATAAATAAACATCGAAAAAATTATATTTTTTGAGATAATAATTGTTTTGTCTGTTAGTTAGTTTGTCTGGTTTTTAGTCTGTGCGTTACCAAATTTTTGTGGACTAGCTAGCTCAAAAACTAGTGTGAATATCGAAACCAAATTTCACACGTAGTTTTGGTCCATTGAGATAAAAAGCTGATTAGATTTTTGGGGCATATCGGCCCAAAGTTAAGGGGGGGTTAAAAATTAAAAATCTAGGCCGTTTGAGCAAACTCAATCAAATTTTGTATATACAATCAGTGGACCCTGAGAAGTATAAAAATAACTAACAGCCCAAAATGGGGAGGGGGGGGGGTGTAGTGTAAAAAAATGAAAATCTTGGCCATTTACCAAACTCAACCAAATTTTGTATACATAATCAGTGGGACCCCAGTAGTATCAAAATGCAAAAACTAACCCCCCTACATTATTATAAATAATTTTAGGGGCCAGGTTGTATTGTAAAGTCAAGTGGATGGCCACATCAGAACACGTCAGCTTTTTTATTTTAAACTTCTATTCATTCTACAAATTTTAAGACCGGTTTGATTGATAGTGCATGGTCCTATGATAGGTACTATTTTTTTTATTTTCTTTCAACAAACTAATATACTAATTATTTATTTTAAACGCCTGTTAACGATAAAAATCATTTCAAAATAACTAAAAAGAGAACTCAATTCCAAAAATGGTTTTATAGTGAATAATTTTTTGTGAATAATTATAGTGAATTCTCTGTCGTTACATCCACCTTAACCACTTCATAGTATTTTAATCAATTTACCACTAACTCAATGAAAATTTCATTATTATAAATTATGAATTCTAAAGTAGATCAGAGAGGGAGAAATAAAAATAGTTTGATTTAACCTTTCCCTCGGGAGTTATTAGAAACAGTTTATTAGGTTATTTCTCTAGTAATTTAAGATTTAAAGAAGAGTTTACTGAAAAAAGTTAACACGAATAAGCAGGAAGGTTCCGAGGATTAAAATATCTTTTCCTTTTCATGAAGAAAATATATATCCGTTTTGATCGACTTAAATGATAGATAAAGTTTGGGAAAGCGGTGTTGGTTTATAGTGAAACATATTAAACACAGGAATTATTTAACGGATTATAGTGGTGTTTCACAAAGTGGAAATAAAATTAAAAAAATTAAAAAATCTTTTAAATTATTTTGAAGATTTTTTTATTTATCTCTATACATATTTCGGGCTATGAACCTTTCATCAGGAGGTTTAACAGAAAACTGAAAATAAAATTTTTTACATTGTATTGATATTATTTTAGTACAGGGCGAGTGGGGGGGGGGGGGTGAGCCAATGGGCGTTGAAAGAATTGTGTGGTTGAATTTAAAGGTAAATTTTATTTCCACTTTGTGAAACACCACTATAATACGTTAAATAATTCCTGTATTAAATGATAGAGTTTAATTGAAATGAAATAAAACCCTGCCTACCTCTGATGGATATTTCTGCCCTTTTTCTGCTGCTCTTCTCCGCCTCTTTAAAACCCCGGACATCTGCAATTGTTCACTTGATTTTGGATCTTGATGTTTTAATTTAGTACCTTCCGGTTCAAGGAAGACCGCCTCTATAAAAGACAATCAATATCCCCATTTTATGAATACATTCTTTGACTAGCAGTTTCTTTTGAGAAAAAGATCTGCAAATTTACTGAAGTCCTATAAGACTAGTTAGCAGAAGTTCCATTTGGAATATCTAATCCCCCCTTCATTTGATATTTTTGATCCCTTTTAAACCATGAAGAAGGAGGGAAGGATCCTTCGAAACGTCGGTTTTTGAGTGAGGAAAAAATAACTGTCAATAAATCTATTTTATTCGAGAGAATTTTGTTCGTTATCCTTGGGCTGCCTTTCCATCACTTCTCAATTAAAATTTCTACCAGTCGGTCTCTCCCGAAGTGAAATTTTTTTCTAATATATTAAAATACATATTTTAGGACCTTATGTTCTAAAAATGGAAAAGAGTTGTAGGGCCATTAAATTCCCCAAAAATCAATTACTCAAATTTTGTATAAATATAAAGGTATTAACTGATCAGTAGTTAACCGAAAATTAATTAAGACGTTTGTTTATTTATTAAATGTATCATTTTATATATATTTTTTTCTTTTAATTAAAACGAGATTTCGAATCAGTGGGTATTTTAGTCTTAAGATAAATTCTATTGAGAAAATAATAAGTTAAATAAATAATGTAAAGATTTAAGCATATTTTTTGAGTACCTATACTTTTTTGAAAGAACATGGAATTTTTTAAAAATATACGCAGGTTAGGTACATAACCATTATAATATTAAGAAATTTTTACTTTACCATACAGGGTATGGTCAAGTATTGTAATCGTGCATGAAAAAAGTGGTTTTTTCCTTCTTTTTTTCAAAATATCTCAAAAACAGCTGAAACTATTTCGATTAAAAAAATTGAGCAAAACAATGGCATTTCGCTCTACAAAAAGCTCTAATAAGTGAACATCGAAAACATTATATTTTTCGAGATAATAATTGTTTTGCCAAAATGTCTGTTAGTTAGTCTGTCTGGTTGTTAGTCTGTGCGTTACCAAATTTTTGTGGACGAGCTAGCTCAAAAACTAGTCTGAATATCGAAACCAAATTTCACACTTAGTTTTGGTCCATTGAGATTAAGAGCTGATTAGATTTTGGTGCATATCGACCCAAAATTAAGGGGGGTGGAGGGGGGTTAAAAATTAAAAATCTAGGTCGTTTGGGCAAACTCAACCAAATATTGTATACATAATCAGTGGACCCCGAGAAGTCTAAAAATGCAAAAAATAACCGCCCGAAATGGGGGGTGGGGGGTCAAAAAATGAAAATATTGGCCATTGACCAAACTCAACCAAATTTTGTATACATAATCAGTGGGTCCCCAGAAGTCTAAACATGCAAAAACTAACCGCCCAAAATGGGGGGAGGGGAGGTGGAGGTTCAAAAAATAAAAATCTTGGCCATTTATCAAACTCAACCAAATTTTGTATACATAGGAGTCTAAAAATGCAAAAACTAACCCCCCTCCCCTACATGATTATAAATAATTTTATTAAATATTAATGTAAGTGAGGGCCTAGGTTTTATGGTAAAGTCAAATGGATGGCCACATCAGAACAAGTCAGCTTATTTGTATTTAGGGACTAATCAAAGATTTTAGTAGAAATATTTTTACATTGCATATCAGAGGGCTTCGTCCCCTCAGGAATCGAACTCAAACGCTAACTGGTTAGCCAAACCCTTAAAACAAATCTCTCTCCGATATGCAACATATTTAAGAAATATAGCTAAAGATTTTTCACTTCTTTCAACTAGAAGGGAAAAGCAAAAAATTATTTTGGTTCCTGAGGGGACGAAGCCCTCTGATATGCAATGTAAAAATATTTCTACTAAAATCTTAGATTCGTCCTTAAATAAATTAAATTCGTTTTTTAATAATAAGTTAAGTTATAACGAAGAATTTTTTCCTTAAACAAAACCTAAAGGTATCAATACCCATCCCTCGATTTACACTATACTTCTTTTACACGGTTTCGCTTTTGCACTGTTTTTAAATATGATCGTCTATCCCTTGATTCACAGTAGGTTAAGTTAGGTACCGACTATGATACCTATACCAAATTTCATTCAAATTTATAATATCGTTTGAACTTGACCGACTTTGAAAATCCACAATTTTGCTGATAAATCCGTAGATTTTAGGTAGCTAGGAGTCAAATTTTGAAAAATGCAATTCACACTTTTCTTATATGATTTTAAAAATGAGCTGTCCAAAATTTGGGCAAGATCAACCAAAGCCTGGGTGGTTTTTGTCCCCCCCCCCCTGGACGCCCCGTTCTAAAAAATAACAAAATAATACTCGCCCATTATGTTCTCAATGAAAAAATACATATACCATATGCCAACTTTCATGGTGATAGGTCAAACGGTGTCGAAGTCTATTAATGTCAAATAAACCAACATCCAAATTTTATATATGTTGGTATAGATGCATGGTTTGGCTCATTTTCCACGGTTTTGAATTACACGTTTTCTCCAGGATCATATCTACCATGTAAATCGAGAGATAGAGGAGTACATTAATTTTATATATCTTATTCAGGAATAGTAATTATTTGATTCTTATAATATTTTTTATAATCAGGAACGAGGCTTTTGAATCACAGTAGGAAGATCGAGTCCTTATAGAATGATGGTTATTTTTTCTTTTTTTCAATAAAAAATTTTCATCAGGGTTTATAATTTAATTTTATTTGATACAAGAGACGTTTCGGCATTAACTCAATGCCATCTTCAGTCTATAAAAACATTTAACAATATATCTTTGCACCCCTTGGTTTTCAGGTTCTTTGGTTTTATGATTTTTTGTTTATTTTTTCTCGTTTCTATTTGCTTCTAGCTAGTTTTCTTTCATTTATCTTGTATTTTGGCTTATATTTTTTTAAATTTTACATTTCTGAGTTGCCTTAAGTGAATTAACTCACTGTTTGAGATGCGTGTTGACCTCAGTAATTTAATTTCTTTTCATTTTGCCTCTGTGAAGGAAATATAATGATATCTTATTTTTTAACATAGGTAAGACCATTAGTTAAATATTATCTTTGTGAATTGTGATATATTAATTGTGAAATGTAATGTGATATATTGTTAAATGTTTTTATAGACTGAAGATGGCATTGAGTTAATGCCGAAACGTCTCTTGTTTCAAATAAAATTAAATTATAAACCCTGATGAAAATTTTTTATTGAAAAAAAGAAAAAATAACCATCATTCTATAAGGACTCGATCTTCCTACTGTGATTCAAAAAGCCTCGTTCCTGATTATAAAAAAATTACTATCTTATATTAACAACATTTTATAATGAGAAAATATAAATAATATTATAAAGAAAGTTCATCCTGGCCTTGAATATTTAGAATTTTATGCAGATTATTAATATCAAAAGAAAAATTAAATACTTAAGTTGTCTCGTTATGGATACCTCTAGGACGGGTTCACCCCAAAATCCCGAAACCCAAAATCCCGACAGCTAAAATCTCGACAACCCAAAACTTCGACAAAAAAATCCCGACAGCCGTTGTCGGGATTTTGAATTTTCGGGTTTTGGCTGTCTGGATTTTGGTTGCCACCCATCTAGGACATCATACTCCCTGTTTCTACAGCTAGTGTGAGCTAATGTGATGAAGAGTGTGACTCACTTTCAAAAATGATTGGTGTGACAGATTCGCCACTGCCTGGTTGAGCTAATTGGCTGCGATGCAGCCAACGCGATGACATTTTGAGAGAGATAAGTCACTAGCAGAAACAAAATCGCTGCAAATAGTATCAATGCCGGAAGCATGTAGAGAAACCAGCATCGTCTTCTTCGGTATTTATTCTCTCTTTCACACCATTTCAAAATCATTTTTAATTTAAAAGAATATACATTTATAAATCAATAAACATTAACTAGGAAAACAAGATTTATACTCTTTGTTATAGTAGAACGTCGACAAACTTTTTTTTTGAATGGGCCCATATATCCAGGAAAATTACGATTTGAAAAGACAATAATTCTCGGTAAAGGTTTTATTGCTGGAATACCTTTATTAGTACTTCAATATTACTAACCTAAGTTTTCCCCCAAATCTGTGTTGTGGAAATTTTTCTAAGCCCCTCAAAATGAAAAAAATTTCGATGTTTTTTTTCAGTGTTTCTTGAATAATTCTAAAACCGCTTATCAAATCAAAAATATATTTTTTAGATAAATTAAAGCTCTTTAAATTCCGCGTAAAATGATAAAAGTTTCATCTATGTAGGTTCAGTAGAACTGGTACTAGCGTATGTCAAAAAATAGCCCCCAGGATCACTTTTGAATATTTATTTATTTATTTATTTATTTATTTATTTATTTGTTTCAACGGCTAAAAAGCCTCAATTTACAAAAATTATAAGAAATAACAATACTCATTACATACATCAATAATATTAATTACATACATCAATACATTACATAATTATATATTAACATTTCATTCATTATTCATAAACAAGCGTGAGCTTCTTGAACAAAGCCGCTACCTTATTGATTTCCAAGGAAAATTCCTGAGGGTTAACCAATTTTGGTGCCAGCTCATTGTAACAATGACAGAGTCTGAAGACTGGATTTCTTTCAGGATGTCTACCAGTAGGCATCTCTGGATAGAATGGCATTGTAGAACTTTGTGCTGAACTCTCTCAATCCTATCAATGTCACCCCTCAAATTCGGTCTCCAAATAGCAGATGCATACATAAGTATGGATTTAGTTAGAGTTGAATATAAATATTTAATCACATCAGGACTTTTGAATGACTTAGTGCTACGAGAAATAAAACCCCAACTCTGATTAGCTCTACCCACCACATACGTGATGTGTTCTTTAAAGGTGAGTTTGGAGTCGAAAATAACTCCAAGATCTTTAATAGAGTTAACTCTAGTACAGGTAGTGCCATTTTCGAGTATATAATTGAATTTAAAGTGGTTTGGTTCTTTAGAAAAACTAATAGTAAAATCCTAATAGTAAAATATCCCTAAAACTTGTACTTTTTTCGAATTTTCTCCAATTTGAACATGAAGGAGCAGGTTTTCGACAAAGACAACTCTATACATTTTTAAACTAGATTAAATTTGCTACAATTTAAATAAGGTTTCATCTTAATTGGATAATGGTAACATGAGGTTGAAGTTTTGAAAAAAAAGCAATTTTTTGCGAAAAATCGCAGTTTTTCCTTTATAAAATAAAAACTACTCATTCTAGAAACTTAATTTCTATCTCGTTGTCTAGGAAATTTTGTTGACTTGAACGTTTACTTGGGACCACTTTTTTGTTAAAATTCTTAGATTTATATTATATATATATATATATATATATATATATAGAATATATATATATATATATATATATATATAATTTCATTGAAATATCTTTAAAATAATTACTTTTTATCCCCTTGAAAATAGCAGAAAAGTAGGTTAGGTCCCCCTTATCAACTCTTTACGGATTTTGATAGAAAAATAAAATTTAATTTACTTGAAAATTTTACTATTTTTTTAATTAATATTTCATATAGAGATGAATGGATATAATTTCATTGAAATATCTTTAAAATATATTAATTTTTACTCCCTTGAAAAAAGCAGAAAAGTAGGTAAGGTTCCCCCTTATTGGCTCGCTGTAATACTGGCTTCATTGGCTGGACGGAAAGTACACTCCTGTTCGTTCCTGGTATACGGATACAAATTTTAAAAATTTTAAGAAAATCAGTCCTTAACGTTGATAACAAGTCTACATTCCACTTGGCTCGCTGTAATTCTGGCTTCATTGCTAGCTCGATTTATACAGATTAAAATAAGCTGACGTGTTCTGATGTGGCCATCCACTTGACTTTACCATACAACCTGGCCCCTCGCTTACATTAATATGTAATAAAATTATTTATAATCATGTAGGGGAGGGGGGTTAGTTTTTGCATTTTTAGACTTCTGGGGACCCACTGATTATGTATACAAAATTTGGTTGAGTTTGGTAAATGGCCGAGATTTTTATTTTTTGACCCCCCTCCATTTTGGATGGTTAGTTTTTGCATTTTTATACTTCTGGGGACCCACTGATTATGTATACAAAATTTGATTGAGTTTGCTCAAACAGCCTAGATTTTTAATTTTTAACCCCCTCCACTCCCCCTTAATTTTGGGTCGATATGCACCAAAATCTATTCAGCTCTTAATCTCAATGGACCAAAACTACGTGTGAAGTTTGGTTTTGATATTCAAACTAGTTTTTGAGCTAGCTCGTCCACAAAAATTTGGTAACGCACAGACTAACTAACTAACTAACAACCAGACAGACTAACAGACATTTTGACTAAACAATTATTATCTCAAAAAATAAAGAAATTTCGATGTTTACTTATTTGAGCTTTTTTGTAGAGCTAGAGATATTCCATGGTCTCGCTCAATTATTTTAATCGAAATAATTTCAGCCGTTTTTGAGATATTACGAAAAAAGAAGGAAAAAAACACTTTTTTCATGCACGATTACAATACTTGACCATACCCTGTATGGTAATGTAAAATATATTCATTGATCTATTTAAAAACTCGAGTAGGAAAAATTGTATAATAAACCATATGAAAAGAAACGATGATTCGTGAAATGAAACTCGATGTTTACTGATTTCTTTCATTTCACCTAGTCTTGAGATCGACAAAATTTTAGTGTTCTACCCTTTACCATCCTTTCATTTACTTCCATGCGGCTATTTCCATCTTTATTAAATATTACACCCAAATATTTATATTTTTCAACCTCCGATAACTTCTTCCCTTCCTCAAATAATAATATTATTCATGAAAATAAAAATGTTAAGTATTGTAATTTAAAATGCACGTTTTTTATACACCCAATTTCCCCAAAATCTAGAAAAATTTTAAAATGTGCCAACACCGTCATCGGTAAGTTATATTTTGTAGCTAGAAAAGTAGCATGATGTTGATATTTTGACGAAAAATTAAATAAATATCTCATATTTTAGTGCTAGGAGATTTCTCGCTCTACAAAAAGTTAAGAAACACTGAATTAAGAGAAAGATATCCTTATCGACAAATGAGCTATTATACTGTTGGTAATTGTTTTTCGAGGGGTAAACCGCGATGGAATTAGGTGTATACCGTCTTTGGAGTTATTTGGAATTATTTTGGAATTCATTAGATAATATATTGTCTTCTACTTGGAAATGAAAGTGGAAGTGGAAGTAGGTGTGCACAATTTTAGGTCGCGATTCAACCCTCGTTGTTTTTCTATGTAACTTGTATCTCGTTACCTAAAATAATTCAACTTGCCCAATCATGTATATAACTTAAGTTATATGGTAGCATCCTTGCTGTAAAAAAATATACATATTTATTCGGGTAGGTTTACAAAGTGATTTATTAAAATAGCACAGTGAACATTGTTGAAATAAAATACTATTGCACAGATAAAACAAATATTAGTAAAAAGTTTAAAAGGAAATGAGTTAAAGAGGTTAATAGTGGAATGAAATAAAATAGAAATTTAGTTTTTTAATCAACATTCATATATTCAGGTATCAAACAAAAATTAAATCGTATATTTATCATTTATATATATATAATTTTTACAAATTAATTTAATAATAATCTGACATTATCACCCATAAACGTCCCAGTATCTTAGAAGTTTGTTTGTATATAGAAGATGATTATGATATTTTGCTTCAGATTAGATTTAGTTATATTTATATATATACATTTATTTAAGTGTATAAGTTATCATTTATATATACACGTGTATGTATTTTTATATATATGTTGATTTTGTTTTATTTATTATTTACATTTATAAAAAAATAGAATATCACACTATTTCATTCGCACATTTTGTTTAAGATCACTTAAAAAAACAACATAGTCCACCAACTATTCACCCACAAATGAGAATTAAGAAGAATGCTATCTACATATCTTTCAGATCTCTTGATAAAAAAATTCGATTCGAAATATTATACATAGTTTTATTAATCAAATAGCGAAAGTATTTAATGGAATTAAAGAAAAAATTGGAGATTTATTCGAATTTTTACAATCCTTATTTAGAATATTATCCAAGCCAAGCAGTTATATGATTTTTTTTTTTATAATTATAAATCAAATAATAAAAAAATTATTGGTGATTAATTAATATTTTTTTGTAATTATCACTTTTGTTAAGTATCTAGATACATTTTAATTTTTTAATAATGGGTGATTGAATATATAACATCTCAGATTACAAATCCATTTGGTGATTCATATGTTTGGTATAAAAGCGTCATGCGGGCTAATCGCGAAATGATGCTGGATCATACCTAGATGGATCACATCTTTTTCATTCTCTCTTGGTCCAGACTTAAGATTCAGCAGACTCCAATAGCCTCAACCAGCAGAGTCGAGGATATATACTTAAAATTATTGGATAAAAAAATACTTGGTAGTTATCCAATAATTTTAAAAAATGTTTCACCAAAAGCAACTAACACCAAATTCCTTTAAAACTATATATATATATATCTTGTTTAGTAAAACCCGTGATCTAAAACAATTCTCTTTAATATGTTAATTATTCTTTAATATATTAATTAGAAAATTATTTTAATTTCAATCAAATCTTTATTTCTATTTGAATTTGTGGATCGAAGTTGTAGACTATAAACTGCAAGGTCAGTTTTTTAAAATTATATATTTGTAAAACAGTGACCTTATATAGTCCTGAAGATCATCAAACAAACTATTATAATCTTAAAAATAAATAAATAATGTTTTATTTTTGATCGAAAACTTGTTACTTCCTCAACATTTTTATTATTTTTGTTATATTCCCTCAATTCTATTTATTTTGTATGTATTCATTATTTAATTTTAATGAAAAATCTAATTTTTACTTTACCATATAGGGTATGGTCAAGTATTGTAATTTTTTTTAAATGTAACTTATAGCATGATTTTCAACTTAGATCTTTAATTAATAAAACATTTATGGTCACCCAACAAATAATATATATAACTTCGACGTTTCGAACGACTAATTCTGTGATCTTTTCAAGTGCGAGTCTCCACTCTGAGCTGGCCTTTAGGTACTAGTTATAATTTATAATCTTATAAGTGATTTAAATAAATATTTAATTCTTTGTGCCATGGATAAACCGTTTAATATCAAAAAATTATTGAATTAATAGAATTTTTAGAAAGACTACTAATTTTGTCATTTTTCATCCACTTTTATTTAATTTGAAAAATAAATTAATTTATAAACAAAAATATCTAAATCCAAATATTCTTATTAGGCCACCATCACATTTTATTTTTTATGTATTGCAAGAGTTTATTTCTTGTGTAGTTTTGTAAATTTTAAATAAAATATACAGGTACCTATGAATTAGGAATGAAAATTCCGAAGCTATTTTTGCAAATATTTAAGAGTAGGAAATCTTTTTGTATTTAGGACTCTACAAAAATGTAATCTAGATAATTTCCAAAAATGATAGTTAAAAATACTGGTATTTATATATTTAACTATAATAATTATATTTAAAAAGAACCATGTTTGGTGGCCCTATTTTATTTTAATGAATTGGCTAAGGGGCCAGTTATGGGAAAAAAGTTGAAACAAAAGCCAACTTTTATTTAATACTTTATTTTGGGCTTAGGTAATCGATACTTTACAACGTTTCGAGCGCTACACGGCTGCTCTTCATCAGTGCACGTCAAGCAAGTCACAAAAACAAGCAAAATTTATCTCCAGCAGACGTTTTACATTTGCAATGATTCCAAATGTAAACTATCTCTAGAGATAAATTTTTCGTGTTTTTGTGACTTTTTGTCCGCCTCATTGGTGTAGTGGTCAGCATGTCTGGATGGCAACCCGGAGGTCTCGGGTTCGATTCCTGACATTTTTCCTTAAGTATAGGGTATGGAAAAAAAATTAAGTGAATGATAAATTTAACCTAATTTATCGAACGGAGAATTTACCACTGCTCGAAGCCCTTAAAAAACAGTAAATTGGATTGTATCTAACTTTCTGAGATTTGGCTCGTGATCCCGGCTTCTTTCCTTCTACTCTGTTCTTTTCACGATTGAGGGGCCATCCCATACAGGCCTTTAGGGGATGCACCTCCTGGTGTATCTCCTTCTCACATCAATATCATTAAAAAAAACTTGGTTGACGTGCACTGATGAAGAGCAGCGGTGAATCGCTCGAAACGTTATAAAATATCGATTACGTCTATCCAAAATAAAGTCTTAAATAAAAGTTAGCTTTTATTTCAAATTTTTTTTCTCATAACTGGCCCCTTAGCCAATTCATTAAAATAATAATTATAGTTTTATTTATAGGTAGGCAATACCTAGCCAAATTTATGATAACATGTTAAAATATCAAAGAGATATATTTTTAATATTTATGAAAAAGGAATATGAAAAAATAAAATTTAGACGAAACGTCTCAGGGATAATTTTTGTTTTCCTTTGCTTTAACTTCTTTTCTCCCTTTAAAATAATCTATTGAACAGACACATAAAATAATTCTGATTGATATATTTTTGTAAGATATCTATATAATTTGCTATTAATAATTGTAAACACAAGAGAGTAATATTAAAATATTATTATTATAACAATTCATATGTATTTTTCAATTAACTGAAAAAGAGGCAATTTGAAATGCCTGAAATCTAGAAAAACCTCCAAATTTTAATTCGTTTATTAGATTATGATATTTTATTTTTGAAAATGATGAAGATATAAAAAGCAAAAGAGTAATTTGATGTATATGTGGTCAATTACCCAAGCTTTCGACAGTTTACTCACACTATAACATAATTATACAATAAGACGAATAATATTAAATTTAATCAAATAAAATTTAAATTTTGAATAAACCTAGTGTAGAAACTTGACCAAAACCCAATAAAGAAATAGTTTGGACAAATATACAAAATTTAATTAATTGACCACAAGCCTGCTATTTCTTCATATTTAATCAAAATTGGTCGATAATTTAGCTTCATGAAAAATATAATATTAAACATTAATCAATGAAAAAATTAATCATTATTCGGAAGGCATGTCATTCTATTCATGAACATAATCTGACTAAGTGCAAGTATCAATAATTTATATAAATAAAATAAATAAATAAATATGAAATTTCAAACTCGATTTCCTTAGGTGCTAACCTTAAGTATTAGAGATAATTTTTGGTCCTTTTAAAAAAATTAAAAACTTTTTAAAAATAATCGGCCATTTCTATTTGTTAATACATTAAAGAAATTTTAAATAAAATACAGAAAATTTCCTGTTCAAACTATATTATTAGTTAAAGAGAATGTAAGACATAAATGAAAGGCTAGATGATGTTATATGGTATATGGAGAGCTGAGAATACAAATAGATTTATCATCTATCACATTGCAGTGGTACACCGTAGGCGCTATGGGTTGAAAAAATGAAGAAATTAATAAAATAATTAAATTCTTTTTGGAAAAAAAAAATATTTTTCGTATATAATATATACACTGTGGTGCAAAAAAGTGGAACATTTAGATTGATTTGGTGATTCGGTGTCAAAAAAGGGCCTGTCGCTGGTCTCTTTGACATTTTCTCTTACTTGTTCAACCTACTTACAATTTGAAGCTAGTTCAGTCAGGCTGATTTTTCGCCTGTTGGGTTCACACGGAGCTTTTTCAGAAAATTTTCAAGTTAGCCGGCTAGGTTGCGCACGCATGTGTCAGTCCAAACAGCTGGACTATCATCTTTCCGTTTCAGCTCAGATGTAAACAAAAATGGCTGACAATAATATTATTGCAGAAATTATCAATCGTAGACGAATTTTGAAGGCATATTCTCTTTATTCATTGCAGTAAAGAGATGAACAGTGAGAAACAAAATATCAGCTGTTCTATGATATCAGCTGATGTATTGTGCCAATGCGCATGTCACCCACGTGATAAAATAATGCTTTCCAATTGGCTGCCCATTGCCACTTTCAAGTAGCTAAACTTTTTTTTTAGAACATGCCCTATCTTTAGTATCAAGCAAGCATGCTAGTAAAGCAGTCCGGAGTGACCGTCATTTCGATCCCTTCCATGCCTCCAAATTTACAGTTAGCGGTACAAGTAAGGAACAAGTCTCGTGTTAAGCCGCCTTTAGGTTGACTTGTCGAGTTTGGAGAAGTCGTTGTTGAATTTGAGCTGCTGTACAATTCCGATCCCTCAATACATCCAATAGTATGAATCGGTCACCTCTCTCTC
Source organism: Forficula auricularia (assembly GCA_024734495.1). NCBI lineage: Eukaryota > Metazoa > Arthropoda > Insecta > Dermaptera > Forficulidae > Forficula > Forficula auricularia. The sequence continues at coordinate 21,354,838 of JALMQS010000070.1, forward strand.
ATTTGAAGCTCTAATTCGACCAGATCCCGGTCTCCTGGCTTAAGAGTTTGTTTGTCAATATCGTTTTCCAGTTCTGTGGACACTTCCAACCGATGCTTTAAGTCGTTGAGCGACATACCAGATAAAATCTTCCAGCATTTATTAGAGCTACAGCTTGAGCTACTTCCTCGCTCTTTAAAGGCATTATGCTTGGACAATATTTCAAATGAAATTAAACTAAAAGATGAGATATTCAAATCGAACTGATAATCATAAAAATATTATAGAGCTTAAATAAAAATATTCAATTTACTTCGATATTAGACGATAATCATTTAATACAATTCAATAAAGGGATCAGATTTCAAACCTGAAAATGTATGCTAGTTGTAATAAATTAATTTTAAAGGGTTTAAAATAAAGTAATAGATTGTTTTCACTCTAAAAATGTTTTAAATATTTGTATAATCACAGAATGTATTAAAAATTTAAACAAAATATGTTTTTTCTGAAAATTATTTGAAAAAACCAAATTTTTCTAAGTGTTCCACTTTTTTTGCACCACCATATATTTTATTTAGGGTAATTTCATCTCCAAGACAATCTGTATCATTGCCCATTTTCAAAATATTTATTTGTTTATATTTGCTTTTACATTCCTTTTTAAAGTAACTATAATTTTTTCAAATTCCATTGATTAGGGAGAATTTGTCCCGAACTTTTGGACTGTTAATCAACGTTTCCAGATTGTTTTATAAAAGAATTTGTATTTATATATTTATAACAACCATGTATATTGTATATGCATGTTAGTTTGTATATGCCATGTATCAATAGTACTTACGCCAATAGCGGTTCTCAATCTTTTCAAAGCGGAACTCCTTCATTGCATTTTATTTAATCTCTACTATTGACCTGGTAGTATGGAGAGAACATATTTTCAAAAAACTGGGATTAAATGTCTAAATAAAATCCAAATATCCAGTCCCTAATTTGTATATAATTAATTCTAACGTATATATACAGTAATTAATTAAACATGATTATGTTTTGATATATTTTTAATTAAGGAGGTCCTTTCACTGGCAATGTCAAAAAGAAAATATTAGATTATAAGTATAACTTAATTTTTTATAATAATTCAAGTCTCTATCTATGCTTTGGTGAAGTTTGAATCAAACATTACCCCGCAAATTTTTGAAAATAATTTTTTTTTTAATGTAAACATTTTTTCAGAGTCTTATGGAAAATTAAGATCTTGACACTTTCTCTATACTACTATACTACTATTAGTTGATTATATAAAGTTAAAAAAAACTAAAAATTAACTTTTTGAAACATGCAGGTTTCTTATTTTGCAATAAAATATATGATTGACCGTCGAATTTACTGAGATATTTACTTTAAAAAATCACATAAATGCTATGTTTGGATGTAAACATAAACAGTATTAATACAACGCATTGCCAAATCATACAAGAGATATTATCAGCTGATTTGAATAAATCAAACTAACTTTTGTATTTAATTATTATTTTTTTATAATTGTTTTTATTTCAAACATTTACGGCTTTCATACTATTTATTTTTTTAATTCTATTATTTTTCATTTGTATTTTAACTTATTTTATTAAATAGTAGATACTATACTTCTTTTGACTCAACTGGAGCGAAAGGACCTCCTTAAGTTGCAAAATACGAAAATAAATGTCTCAAAAGGCCTTTTTGTTTTATTATGGGATTTCTCTTGCGACACCCCTGGGGAGGCAACCCGCGCCTTTCGAGAATCACTGTTATAAAGAATACAGCCCGAAGACTGGTTTGATGGGACTATTGGTCTCCACTCAACTCTAACCTATAATTTTTACATTTCTAAAAGTCCTTTCTTCAAAATTTCAGGAAAATATTCTAATCTTGATCATTCTCTCCAACTTTTCTTTTTTTCTTCATTCTCCTGGATATCTCTCAGCAAAACCACATGTAAAGTAGATTAAGTTGAAAATTGAAAAAATAATTGAATAATGAGTTAGCAGCGTATAATCATCAAAGAGACGTCGCCCGAGAAAATATTCAAGGAAGTTCTCAATATATAATTTTTTAATCTAGTTAAGAACTTAGAATTAGATTCTGAATGTTTTATTCGGGTTAAGTGATTTGGAAATTTTCTGTTTTTTTTTTTTTTTTTTTTTTTTTTTAATTAAATATAACATGAAATAATTAATTTCACAGTTGTTTCTAAGTTAATATTAACGGACAAGAAATATTATTTACAACAATTATAGAGTTAGCTATAAAAAGTAGGTACAATAGTTAGTAGAAATTTAGACAATTAGAAAAATAAAATAAAATCTTTAATTACTTTTTTTTAACATATAATATATTATATACTCTTATTTAGTTTGATAAGATAATAATCATCGCTAGCATTTTGTTCTCTTTATAAAAAGATTCAGAGATAATTTCATTCTTAATCTTCTCTATTCAAATTCTTAAAAAAAAAATTAATTATGTTTTAAATTATCTATAATAACATAGGGTCCTCCAAAAGCAACAGGGATTTTAAATTAGCAACCATTTTGAAACGGTCAAGTTTATATTAGTCATATCTTACAATTATCATCTAGACCAGGAATCCCCAACCTATAAATCGCGAACTCACAATTATATAATTTTTTTTACTAGGTAATTATTATAAATGATTTTGTAATACAGTCCACTCTTGATAATTCGAAATTCAAGGGGCTACAAGAAAAATTCGAATTATCAAGAGGAAAGAAAAAAGATTCGAATTATTAAGAGTTTTTAATATATTTTTAAAAATATACTAATATGAGCTTACATCAATTTTATATACCCAGGTAACACACAATATCCCCAGAATATTCTAAGAAGTTATTTAAAGGATTTATTTATATATTTCAATTATTTCCAGGGATCCACAGATAATTTGTATGGGATTTAATCTTTCTGAAAATATTCTTTTCCGAATATTCCAAGAATGGGCAACTTGGAATATTCCAGGAAAGGGAATTTAATGTCCTACACGAATATTTTAGTTCCAAGAAAATCCCCAGAATATCTACGAAGATTGAATGATTATTCACAGAAAATTCCAATGTCCAGAGAAGATTTTATCGGAATATTTATAGATTATTCTTGTGCTACCTGGGTACAGACTCAAACAAAAAAGGAAAAATAATGAAAACGACAAAAAAAGAACAAAAAAATTACATACATTTATACATTACGCTGAAAATGAGGAGTAAACATTGCAAGGAAAAATTCGAATTATAAAGAGGGAAAGTGGCCTAGTTCGAATTATAGAACGTTCTCGCCCCCTCTTGTTACAAAAAGAATTTCGAGTTATTGATCGAATCAAAATACATATAATTTTTTTGGTTTACCGAAGTTAACAGCTGAAGAGTTCGAATTATGGAGGTTCGAATTTTCGAGAGTCGACTGTATATAAAAATCAAAGAACAATAATTATTTACAGTCTTAATCTTACAATTGATTTGTTTGAGATCACCACATAACATGGTTAACTTAATTTCCCATAGGGTTGTGCATAAAATACCTGACGGTAAATCCCAGCATTTTCGAGTCCCCCTGGCCACAGTTCGATACATTTTTATAGACCCCTCTAGTTATAATTATTAAGACATGATACTCCAGTTCCCGTCCTTGCTTAAAGGGAAAAATAAATAATAATTTGTATAAATCTCCGTGATACTAATATATTCATCCCAGGTAGCACAAGAATAATCTATAAATATTCCGATAATATATTTTCTGGACAATGGAATATCCTGTGAATAATCCTTCAATCTTCGTAGATATTCTGGGAATTTTCCTAGGACTAAAATATTCGTGTAGGATATTCAATTCAATTTACTAGAATATTCTTAGTTGAACATTCTTAGATTATCCACCAAAGTATATTCTCGGAAGATTCGTACAAGAATTTTTCCGGTGCAAATATTCTAAGAATCTCCTGAGGATAATTGGAATATATATGTACTTTTAATATAGTGGTGGAAAGAAATTTTATTTAAAAGAAACTCAATTTAGTAAGTACAAAATTAGAATATTTTGAAAAAATATCATAAATCAAGTTTCAAAATCATTAGGGTTAAGTAAAGCTTAACTTATGTTAATTCCCGCCCTAAAAATGATTTTTGCTCAACGTAAAAAGATATAAATTTTAAATTTTAATGAAACATAAATTTGAAAATAAAATCTCTTAAAAATTGTAATCCATTCCATTTACACTATAAAACTCCAATATTTTTGCTATCAAAATCAAAGAAAATGAATAACGAGAGATTGGGGTATTAAATTGACAATGATATTATAATTAAATTAGAATTATACTATTTTCAAAGAAATTAATCAAGAATATAACTCAATTACATTACAAAACCCCAATTTTTGCTATCGAGATCGAAGAAAATGAGATAACGAGAGATCGGGGTAGAGTTTTAAATTGAAAATGATAATAAATTTAGTAATGAAGCTGTTGAAGCTTTTATTTTTGTGATTAATTTGATTAAAATTTGAATTTTTATTTAAATCACACATAATTAATTATAATTATTTATTGAACACGAACAAATAATACAAATAACTACGACGTTCGATCGACTTATTCTACGATCGCTCTCAAGTATGAGCACCCACTCCGATTATAGGTCAACTGAACCAATCACGTGTCGTTCAGGCCCATATAGTCTTCATGTACAGTAGTACAGTCCAGTCAAAAGACCAACACCTCATAATGCTCAGCCCGACAGGGGCGCTGAGGTCGTCAGTGTGTTGGTTTTTTGGACTGTACATGGAGTCTATATAAGCCTGACCGACATGTGATTGGCTCAGTTAACCTATAATCGGAGTGGGTTCTCATACTTGAGATCGATCGCAGACTAAGTCGATCGAAACGTCATAGTTATAATATATTATATTATTTGTTCGTGTTCAATAAATAATTATAATCAACTATGTGTGATTTAAATAAAAATTCAAAGTTTAATGATAATTAACTTGTTTTCCCAGTGGATTTAAAATATTCTTATTATTTTATTAAATTGTACAATTTGAAAGCGTTTTGCATTCGTGGGCCAATGTTTAATTACTTTCCATGTCTCTAGATATTAATTGTAAAATATCGCTCCTTTAGTTTATCGAAAGAGAAGTTTGGGCTAAAACAACCTAGATTGAAGATTTTCAATGAGAAAATCTCATCAGGATGCACGACGTTACGACGGTATCGAAACGACTTGCATTCTGATGAGATTTTTCCATTAAAAATTTGGAATTTTAGGTGGATTTAGCCGAAACTTCTCTTTCGATAAACAACTCTCACCTTTAGGTTTAACTCTCGAAATAATGCCAAATAATTTAACAGACATCATGTTGCTATTGGAACTTTTTATATAATATAAATTTATAATAGAAAAAAAAATTGTTTTTTACCTTCGATATACTGCTTGGCTTTTTACTTTCATTTTATTTTTTATTAATATTTTTTTTTTAATAATTTTTATTATTTATTTATAAGTATTAAATATAAAATGTACTCGTCAGAAATGTTCACCATTGTATCCAGACTAAGTGTACCATATGTGTGGGGAGATTTTTGTCTCTTTTCACCACCAGGGTGAGAGGGAAAATAGTCATTCAACAGCTTTTGATAAACCTTCACTAAACTAACATGAATTTTTTTGGTTCCGGTATACTTGCAAAATGTAAGTATAACACAAACAAACAAGAAAAAAAACACATTTTGATCTTGTGTTGTAGTTGTTGTTTTTTTCATTTCAATGTAAAATCAATGTAGTTTTCGGCGAGAACAAGCTGCTCCGGGAATGGACTGATCTGCAATACAAAACAAAGTTACATTAATTTTGGAATTGAATACTTAAATAAATAAATAAATAGAAAATATTATTTCAATATCATTATTAGTTACAAAGATTTAACCTTAATTATGTCATTTTAATTAGTAAGTAATTTTTAAAATACTCCAATAATAGTGAAATATCTTTTAACACATTAAAATTTAATATACCGGGTGAGTTTTTTTATCTTGAGACAGTCTTATAACTCAAAAACACTGCATTATATGAAAAAGTTTCAAATAAAAGTTTATTTATATCAAAGGAAAACTAAACTACGCTATTGTTTGTTTACCAAGAACAAGCTTTCAAGGGTATTTCAAGGTCAACTTCTGTTTTTTAAATAGAAACCCTTTCTGTGCATATTCTGAATCTACAAAAAAAACTGATCAACTTTCATTGGAACTATTTTTTTATTCGATATCAAATAAACAAAATATTAAATCAATTAGATCTCGGAAAAAACCACTAATAATTATTTTTAACAATTTTTTTGCAACGAAATCTTCTCTAATTAAGAAAAGAAGGAAAAAAAAAATTTTTTGTCTTTCTATGCCTTTTGTTAAAAATGAAGAAAGTTTTTGAACACTACTGTGGAGAGAAGAAGGAAACATTTTATTTGTTTCATTCATTGACCCTTTGAAACCCTGAAGAAGGAGGGAAAAATCCTCCGAAACGTCGGTTTGAAAGGAAAGGAGGAAGGATTCCAATAAATTACACCTTATTTTATATGTGTTAATTTTTTCTTTCCTCACTACCTCTGGGCTGCCTTCCATTACTTTCAATTTTTAACAATTATTTAACTTAATTATCAAATAATAATGATCAAATATTTAATTATTAAATAAATAATTATTAAATCGAAAAGTCACAACAATGAAAATAAGTGTTTATTAATGATCATTAAACTTCATTATACACAGATTTAAGAGGTTATTTTCTACTTAAAACTACTTAAGTTTAAAAAAAAGTTCATTTCTCGTGTCAATCCAGTAGATAGTTATAATGTATTATCAAAATAAAAATGGATCATTTTTTGTTGAATACAGAATTAAAATGGTCTTAATTTATGGTGAATGTGGAAGATAGCGTTGTGGGGCTGCAATTGAAATGGATGCCAATATTTTCCTGACAGAGCTACTCCCTCAAGAGCTTCATTTTATTGTGTTGTAAATCGATTAAAAAAAAATCAGGAAATGTAAAGGCTGCGAAGAAACTTAAAGGCCAAAATAACGAAATAGGAACTGGAATTCATACAGAAAACTTGCGATACACATCCTGGAATATTACAGAACAGTGTCGGAAAATTATTAAATTATTAATTACTATTAAATTATTTATTTAATAATTGAATATTTGATCATTATTATTTTATAATTAAGTTGAATAATTGTTAAAAATAATTATTAGGACTTTTTCTGAATCTAATTGATTTAATTTTTTGTTTATTTGATATTAAATAAAAAAATAGTTCTTATGAAAGTTGTTCAGTTTTATTTGTAGATTCAGAATATATACAGAAACATATAGGTTTCTATTTAAAAACAGAAGTTGACCTTGAAATACCCTTTGAAAGCTTGTTCTTGGTAAACAAACAATAGCGTAGTTTAGTTTCCCCTCCATATAAATAAACTTTTATTTGAAACTTTTTTTCATATAATGCACTGTTTTTGAATTATAAGACTGTCTCAAGATAAAAACCCGGTATATAAATTCACTGACCCACAGTCGCCTTCTCCCCAAGAAACAAATGAAAATATTTTAATTTTGATTTGATTTTTTTAAATTGCTCATTCTTTTTTATTTAATTATATTTTGGTTGCATGATCCGTTAAGAGACTTGAAATTTAATTAGAACCCATCTCAGACTAGGATTATTAAATTTTAAACTTGAATATATATTCTCCCATGAATGGAGATTTCATTACGTGTCTTAACATATATATGTTTAGTGAAATTTTATTGTTGTTTTGTTATGAATTCAAAGCACTCCGTTATGGAATTAAATCTGAATCTCATAAAACGTGTTAAGTTAACTTGAATTTCGATTCATCGCGTCAAAGGCGAAGAATTTAAGTATTCACATTAACACTAATAAAAGACTATTAACGAGTTTATTTTAATAAAATAAAGGATTCCTATTTATATAATTATGTATATTAATAAGAGTTTAGTAAGTGGATTTAATTAAAAGGGTAAAAAAAAACATTTGAATATATTAAGAAAATTGTTACAAAAGTAATATGGTTGTTGTATAGTAAATGTTTAATTAAAAGAAATATTATAACGCCTATTTAAATAAACTTGTAATATCCAAAAGGGGGTGCAACGATTCGTTTTAATGATACAGATCTAAAGAGCAACGCCTCGAAGAGCAAGCATAGAAAACTGTTTAGATTAAAAAATCGATGGTCAAAGTGAAAAGACTCGGTACACTCTGCAAATTTTGATGATTTGGCAATTTCTTTGAGAGAAAACAGTTTGAGCTAGAAAGATGAAACTGAGCTGAAAGATGCAGCATAATATAGGGTGGGCCATTTAACTTTTGGAATTTGAATCGGCTTTAAAATAAAACTAATGGATATTTCTTCAAAATTAGTGAGTTTATTAGAAGATTGGACATTTTCATTTATGAATGAAACACAAAATCATTATTCGATTTCCAAAAACAGTGTGCAAAAGATCGATTGTTATGTTGGCTGTGTGGCAAGTGGCCCCGTCCTGTTAAAACCAAATGTCACCCATGTCATCCTTTTAAATTTTTGAAACAAAAATGTTGTTTTTCATTCTTAAATGAAAATGTCCAAACTCATAATTTTGAAAAAATATCCATTAGTTTTTTTTATAGCCGATTCAAATTCCAAAAGTTAGATGGCACCCATATATATATATATATATACGAGTACACATATATACATTACATACATATATATATATATATATATATAAATAATATTACATCGTTAAATTTAGTCGCATAAAAAAACTATGAATTTAAAATTATGAATACTGAAGATTGGACATTTTCATTTAAGAATGAGCACAACATCATTCAAACGACGGCAGGCTTGACGGTATCCTACCCGATCAACCCAATTTTTCAGTACATTTTCAATTGGGCTGATCGGATGGGGTACTGTCAAGCCAGCAGTCATTTGAATGATGTTGTGTTTCATTCTTAAATGAAAATGTCCATTCTTTCTAATAAGCTCATAATTTTTAAAAATATCTTTTAGTTTTTTTTTTATAGCCGATTCAAATTCCAAACGTTAGATGGTCCACCCTATATAAGTTCTTCATTTCCAAAGCTGAAGTTCTAGAACTCCCATATTAAAGAATATTGATTTTTTTTTTATTTACTTCATTTTTCATTTAGACTCTCTGAAGCCACAAATATAACAATCACTTCTTCGTTTAGAAATACAAAAATTTCGGACCTAGAAAGAGCATTCATTTTAGTTATCGAAGATAATTGGAATCTAAAACAGATAAATAAAATAATTTTTGAATATATATACATATATACTATTATTTATTATTTTTAATTCATCAGAGAGTTTTGTTCACCACTGGAAGACCATTCTCAGAAGTAAATGTCGTATTAGTTTCTGGAGATATCATTTTTCAAAGATATATACAAGGGTGATTCACGGTCGAAGGCACGTTAGACGTTTATGGAAAACGGAACTCAGGATTTTTCTGAAAATTTAGCACCTTACATTTTCTTACCTGTTCTATCGATCTAAAATATTTTCAGCATTGCCACGTTTCGGCTTCCATCGAAAAGTCGTAGCAACTTTATTTTTTTAAATAAAACACCACGTATATTAACACGTTTTTAGAACCGACTTTTTATTAAAATACATTTTTGTTAATATTGTCCTATACCTATCTCTATCGGTTTTCGAGATAAAATATAATTTGTGTTAAATATGGTCCAAAACATGGCCCTAATTAAACTTAAATAAAATAGTGATCTCAATTCATGAAAAGTTGATATTTTGGTGGTAGTTTAGACAGACCCCAAGTATTTAATTTACGCCGAGAAATAGACTCCATATTATACAGGGCGTGCTAAAATTACTATTATTTCCGTTATTCTTAAAAGGGGTCAAATGTTTAAAACACATTAAAAAAAAATTATTTTATGTTCTTTTCAAAAATATATTCAGTTTGTTTCTAGTTAAATTTTTACATTTTTAATACCTATTCAAAATGTAGTAGATCTTTATGACCCACCCTGTATCATAAGCGTATTAATAAAAGCTACTTCTATAAAATAATCTTTGTACATAAGTAGGTACTATCAATCTTAAGATTTATTGGAAATTTATAGGCAAAACCTCTCATATAAAACTTAAATCAGATAAATCAGTTTTAAAATGGGAAGATATAAAAATAAAGAAGGAAATCGATCGTTTTAACAATCTTATTTAACGCCAAACGTTTTTGAGGTATTCTTTCGAAGCGAATAATCTAATCATTATGGGTTTAGG
>JALMQS010000070.1:21365306-21590132 GCA_024734495.1 Forficula auricularia
TCCTTTGGGATAATTAACTTTCATTTTATGTCTATGTTTGTGCGGGTGTTTAAATTGGTGTAGGGCTTAGATTATTGCGGGTCAAATGTTTGTAGATAACCGGGTTTGAACCCTCTCTGTTTGCAAAGATTCTATCCCCTCGGATAACTTAACCCTTATAATATTGTAAATAAAATTAATTTTTAAAGGAGAGTGAATAAAATTCAATTGCTTCTTTCCAGTAATTATTAATTCTAGTATTTTATCCAAATATTTCCACTTGAGGAAGATCATAGTGCTCTCGAAATATTTAGCTAAACACTAGAATAATAAAACTAAGATACGATGAGGTTTCACAAAAAAGAAATAAAACAAAATTGAGTTTTGAGTTCGATATATTTCGGGGGTTAGCCCATCATCAGGAGTCTAAGAAAACATGGGCTAACCTCCGAAATATATCGAACTCAAAACTCAATTTTGTTTATTTTTTTTTTGTGAAACCTACCTCGTATCTTAGTTTTATTATTATATTAAAATGTTTCACCTAGAACCAACACCGAACTCCTTAAAAGTTATAAACCACTAGAATTGATAAAAAATTACTGGAAAGAAGCAATTGAATTTCATTCATCCTCCTTTAAAAATTAACATATCCAGTACGCACCAAGCCTTTTAAATTTCATATTAAATAAAATTAAATCAATACAGGCTGTAGCTGTAATCCGAGATGGTTCGGGGGTGTGTTATTTATATGGGACAAAATAAAGAAAAAATTTCATATAAACATAATTCGGGAAACGCTTCTTTCACCAGCTATTTTTTTTAATTAAAAAAATAACTCAAAAACGGTAAATTTTTTTAAAAAACGTCAATAGAAATTTTTGGTAGCTTGATAAATTTCCTATCGAATGGTTTATCTATCAAAACTATAGCACAAAGGAAAACAGTAAATCAGCGTCCATTATATTATTGCGAGCGGTAGGCTATTACCAGCGCAGGATTTACGTATAAGCTACACAAGTTATAGCTTAGGGCCCCCCAAAAAAAATTGTCCGAGTGAGCAATTGTCATATATATACTTAAATATACTGCAGCATTATTTGTCCCAATGCTGCACGTCCGGAACGTCCCATAATCTTCACCCAATTTAGATAATAAGCCTTTGTAAATTGTTTAAAATAACTTTTGTTTCTTTTTACCAGAGTTTGCATTTTCAAGTTTGTTATTAATAAAAATGATTTTAAGTTAAAGATTTATTATTTCATTATCTATATACTTCTTAATTGTATTTCAGTTTAACCCTCTAGGTATCCGAAAGTGGAGGGGGGGGGGGGGGGTTAAAAATTAAAAAATCTAGGCCATTTGAGCAAACTCAACCAAATTTTGTATACATAATCAGTGGACCCAGAAGTCAAAAAATGCAAAAACTAACCGACCAAAATGGGGTGGGGGGTCAAAAAATGAAAATTTTGGCCATTTACCAAACTCAACCAAATTTTGTATACATAATCAGTGGGACCCTAGAAGTACAAAAATGCAAAAACTAACCCCCCCCCCTACATGATTATAAATCATTTTAGGGGCCAGGTTGTATGGTAAAGTCAAGTGGATGGCCACATTAGAACACGTCAGCTTATTTGGGACAGTGTCGACCTTTGGCAACAAAGTTGGTTTTGGGTAAAGTAACGGTAAAATTTCTTTCTTTAGGAGGTCCGCTGACCCCCTTGACAAATTCCCAGGTCTGTTGACCCTGACTCCACGGTTCCGCCGTCCCTGTGTGTGTTTAATCCCACCAACAAGTAATTAAAAAAGAACAAGAATGGTTCCCATTAAAAGTATTGCATTTTTTTTTCTTTTAGGATCAGCCTGATCACCACGCCTTTGGTGGAGGTAGTTCGTTTTTTGGAAGTCACTTTGGAAATAATTACCATCAAGAACATAGCAAGCGGGCTCAACAACCTCATCATTATGGACAACAGCAGCAATATTATGCTCAACCCGATTTTTCTCACCAGCAATCTTGTCGAACAGTTACACAAAGGGTGGGCAATATGATCACCACTTACACACAATGTTCTTAAAAATTATATTTATTTATTTCTAACCACAACTATTTATGAAATTATTGCAAATTATATTTATTTATTTCTAACCACAACTATTTTTGAAATTATTGCCTGCGTTTTTATGTATCTATTCAAAATTTGAATGTTATTGAAGTACACCATGTTTTTTTTCTGGTTATTTAATAAATAGAAATATTCTATTGAATGGTTTTATTTTCATTCCTCATCTGTTAAGTTATTACAATTCTGTCCGCATTCCTAGGAGACCCTTTTCGTGACAAATTTGGAAGATCTCTCTAAATATTAGTGCTTTAGAGCTGTTATATTAGCCAGAGAATTATCTTATCTTATATTATTAGAGCAATGCTTGTATATTAGAATTTGCCAATTTAATATATAAAATCGGTTTCTCGAAAACGGCTCTAACGATTTGGATGAAATTCACGAGTTAGGAGGTTTTTAGCTTCGCATTTCGATCTGTCACGGTCTCATCTTCGGCTAAGTTGTTTTTGATGGGTTTTTTGTTAATGGAAATAATTATTCACAGGTGGTTGTCTCGATAAAAATGTATAATTACATTTTTATTCAATTTCTCTTAAATAATTAATTGTTTTTTCAATTTTAAATTCCCCTATTAGATCATTACAAATATTATTATAAATTAGAATTTCTCAATTTAATTAATTAGAGGTATTTTTCTACAAAATAATTTATTAGAATATCAATTTCGGGCGAGAGGAGAGAAAACGGAAGAGAAGAAGATGGAAGAGAAGAAGACAGAAGAAGAATTAGGGATCCGGCAAGATATCGGGAAGTGTCGGGAAGTGAAGTGAGTGTTAAAAGGTTTACCTTTTAAGGTGGGAGTGTGTCAAGTAGAATTGCTCCAAATTCGCGCCATGAGTTTGATGTAGGGCTTTTGGATGAGCCACTCTGTGTGTTGGCATCTCTGAACTTGAAAAGATGAGATGGCATGTTTTTGAAACAAAGAAGTTAGTTCATAGATGAAAGTTATTAAATAATTGTTATAGAATATAGTCAAGTTATTGCTGAGTTATTGTTTGTTTGTATTTGGAATAAGAAAAGTTTTGTTATATGTTTATAGAAATAATCTTCATGTTGTTATTAAATATTAATTGTTAAAACGAATTTATTAACGCAACTATTTCCCTCGTTAACCTTCGTCCAGGATCCAAATTTGAATCCCCATACCTTAATCTAATATTGAAGTAATTCGACACATGGATTGGGAGGCATTGGAGACGATGAGAAAATTATTTGACTATTAGGCAATTTAAAATTAGGAATTAGTTTTGCGGGACGAGGTCTACTTTGTTTCTTAGACCTAAATGTAAAATGTTTTTTCTTGTTATCTTCGTCAGTCACTCTGATTTTTTGCTCTCTTACGGAGTAAATTACTGGAATTTTTCCAACTACCAAGCTTGGGAAAGTTATCAGAGTCAAAAGTGATTGGACGATTAGGAATAACTGAAAGAGAATCAGCGAATGGTTTATACTTTACAGTTTCAAATGCCTCTTTGAAAGAGTAATTTTTAATAAAAATAAGTTCCTTTATTTTTTTTTTGAATATTATATTCTGGACATACAGCTGTGTTGGTTGCTAAGTGCTCTCCTTTACAGAAACGGCACTTAGGAGCTTGAGTTCTGCAAATTGAATCATCATGGTCCACCTCCCCTCCCCCACAGGACGGACAGCGGGTCTTGCCTTTGCAAACTTGGGATCGGTGGCCATATCTGACACATTTCCGGCAAATTATAGGATTTGGAATATGTGGGATGACTCCTGTTCTCACAGAGTGAATGACAATATATTCAGGAAGTGACTGAGTAAGAAAAACAATTTTCACAGAATTTGTGGGCAACAAGGATGGCAATCCATTCCCGTATTTCACCATTCGCTTGAATCTCTCGGCTCTGATTATTTTGTATGGGGAAATACAAAAATCGGGTTCTAGCAAATCACTAACATTCCATTTCTACTGGAAAATTTCTAATTATTCCAGTTTTGGTTGTTAAAAAAATGGAATATATGCCTCGAAATTATTATCAATCAATGTGGTGTCCTTCACAAATGCATTATCATCTGTGGAAGTCTGAAATTGGATTCTTATTTTAAATTTATTAATGCTACTGATACCAATTTGTTCATTTTTACATAAATAAATTTTCCAAATAGCATTGGATGTACTTTATTATTAAAATGACAATTTTTTTTTATTCAGGATTTTGGATTTAAATATTTTTTTATTTCTGGTTTATCCTCTCCATTGAGTCAGGTCGCCTGGAGTGGGCATTTCCGTTACGTGACGATTTCTGCAAGTTAGAATTCTGTCTGATCCTGATAAACTCACTTTTAAATTTTCCGCCAATACAAAAAAAATGCAAAGCAAAAAGTTACCGAGCATCGCTCAGTGGCCAGGTACTATATATTAATTTATGGATCAATTTAATATGAAAGTAAAATAACAACAAAAAAATATGTATTAAGTTTGTTTTTTTATGAAAAGATTTGTTTATATTTATTATTTTTTACAAGATAAAAGCTCCAAATAAAAAATTCAGCCTTACAAATAAATATTTACAAACGAATATATCCTTTTGCTTATAAAATTTAGTTTTTAGATCTATAATCTTATAATAATTCGACCGCAGGGAATGAAATATTTAATTATCATTCCTTTGGTCGAAATTTTTATAATATCCTTTTTACATTCATTCAAAAATAACCAATTAAATACTATAGATGGTGATAAAGACTAGTTTTTAATTTTTTTTTTTTATTTTTTTATTTTTTTTATAAACGTAACCAAAGTTGTTTGTTAAAATATATTTTTTTTATAGATGAATCCATTGAAATATCAAGATTATTAGGTTGTAAACAGGTTGACTCATAACTTTATGGTTATTTACGTGTGAGAAAAGACATCACGCGATGCAATTTATGGATGGATGACGCACATAAAAAATAATAAGGCTATATATGAATCGCTCAAAATCAATGCTTCAAGTCGTTGAAACAACAATTGATAAGAATTTATGTTTTTTAAATTCCATCCCCATTAGAAAACATATTCAGAAAAAACTACCGAGGAGAATCAAAGTAATAATTAATAGATATTGTCGAAGGGTGAACCGCGACCTAAAATCCTGTACACCTACTTCCATTTCCAGTTTCATTTTTAAGTAGAAGACAATAGATGACAATAGATTATTTAATGAATTCCAAAGTAATTCCAAAGACGGTGTACACCTAATTCCAATCGCGGTTCACCCCTCGAAGATTGTGCTGTTGGTGCAAGGTGAAACATCTTTAATAAAGATAAAAGTAAATAAATATTTTATGAGATATTAAATTTACTATGAGTTAGGTTTTCTAGGTCACTTGTTTCACGTTAAAAATTAAAAAGATAAAAGAGGTAAATTTTTCAATATATATATTTCGGGCCATCAACCCATCTTCAGGAATTACAGAAAATAACTAATTCAACTTATTGAATGCTAGAGTATATAAAAAGTTGAATTAGTTATTTTCTGCACCTCCCGAAGATGGGCCGATAGCCCGAAATATATATATTGAAAAAATTTACCTTTTATTTTTTTAATTTTTAAGGAGGTTCTTTCGCGACAATCCACACAAAAAGTTTTATCCTCGTAACTACTCTATAAATATGAATGCAACTAAAATTTTAGGTTATGTTTTTTTAAAGTGACTGTACCACTCACACTAAGAAATCTCTATATGGATACACACATACTTGTTGGATCGTTTCCAAGCCATTGTTCTTATATCTTCTCCACTAAAAATAATCGCCCAAATATGTTTTTTATCAAAACTACTACTACTACGTGATTTCTATTTTTTTAAGTTACTCCAAATATATTATTCTAACAAATATTAGTTTTTCATCAAGATTGTGAAAGTCCTTCAATGAAAAAAAATAAAATAATGATCATATCCCCACCCTTTCCCTATCTATCCTATGTAAAAAATGCCATTTTTAATTGCAATTATTTCATGTTTGGTGTGGTAAATCGTCTTCAAATTTTAACAGTATGTGTATTATGCTTTTAATGACTTATATTCCAAGTTTCAAAGACTTCTTGAATTTTTGCATTTGTGAAAGAACTACCTTAACGTGAAACAAGTGACCTAGAAAACCCAACTCATAGTAAATTTAATATCTCACCAAATATTTATTTACTTTTATCTGAATCAAAGTAAGGGATAAAACCTTTTGTACTTAAAAGAATAAACATAATTTGTAATAAATAAATACAAATCTTTTATAAAAAACAATCTTAAAATGTTTTTTTAAAATCCAATCGTTTCGGGAGAATTTGTTCCTTTATCAATGGGATTTTAAGAAATTTGAAAAAATAGTTGCTTTAAATGAATAAAAAGTAAAAGTTAATATACCTATGCTTTATATTCCTTTCTTAAAGCATCTACTTTTTCAAATTTCTTAAAATTCCATTGATAAAGGGTGAAATTCTCCCGAAACTTTTGGATTTCAAATAATAATTTAAGGGTGTTTTTTATAAAAGCTTTGTATTTATTTATATATGGTATATAAAACAATCAATAAAAAATTTTCAACTTAATTTGTTTGAAAAGAATTTACGAAAATCTAGAAATTTTCCAAAAGTGGACTTGAAGTATTGGCTTCTGAACGACTCATATATCTTATATCAATATTGGATTTTCTAAAAGGGAGGGAGGATTCCATAATGACGAGAAATAAGCCTACTGAGTACTCTAGTAACCTTGTTGAAATACAGAAAAAGTACAAAGTCCGAATGCCTGAAATCAGGACTACTCTTCGAACTCTTCGAAAACTTATGAACTTTGTAATATTTGTTGTAGTATTTTGTTACTTTGCGTGCTTCTTAGTTCATTTATACCATTACTACTTGAGAAATTAAACGTGCACAGCTTTGGCCACCCAGGACCGTAGATAGCAAAAAACTTGAATTGATTAAATAAACTTGACGGTTTCTACTTTATTACATTTTTTAAATTTCACAAGCATAACGTGAAAATCTTACCGACAAGATATCGGAGTAGCACGATTTTCCATTAAATATTATAATTATTGTCGACGAAATTAAATATGAATTTCAATCGGTTTAATGACACATTTACACATTTTTCAATTATTATAATGAATAATCTAGTAATTAAGAAAATACCCTTTAATATTCAAGAATGTTTGAATTAATGATTGGTTGAATGTCCATTTAGGCGGGTTATTTTCTTTCGAATCAAAAAATAAATTTAATAAAAGTAAGATGATATATATAAACAATTTATTTGATAGTAAAAAAAAAAAAGAAAATGTTTTGGCACATTATCATTATTAGTTGTTTTTAGTTTTCTTTAATAAAAAAATTCTTGATTTATAAATATCCTGTACAGAATTGTTAAAGAAAAACCCGCTTTTTTAAGTTTCACATATGCGATACCATTCGGACTTCTTGGCTATTCCTTGAAGAGTAAGATTCATTCGTTCAGTCAATTCGTCAATCAGCTTGGAATATCTTTTTAAATCATCCTCGTGACCATTGAAATTATTATGCAAATCTGAAATTAAAAAAAAAACAAACATTAATGTGAATAATAATAAGAAGGAAACGAAAATAGGATGATTTAAGAACGTTTCCTAATAAATCGATTTTCTTGTAATCCTTTTAAAACTTTGAATACACATATTTATAAGTGTCCTTTATACGTAGAAATTTTTTTCAATAGTCCTTGCGGCACTAAATTTGTAAATATTGACCATTGAAATTTGCATATTTAACACATGATCCCTATCCCAATTCATGTTAAAGCGACTGTTTCATTAAATAACAATAGTAATTTTCATGAAATTATTTTGAAAAACTGAGAATCATTAACTGAAGATATAACAAATATTTTCCTGTTAAAATAATTGTATCAAGTGGTATTCGTTTTGTATGAAAAATGTTAAAAGTTAGGTACTTTTGATGGTTTCATTTTTTTCTCTCATGGGATAGCAAGTGAGAGATGGCGACTTGGCAACGTCTCACTAAAATTACTCAATTTTTCCATATCTAAAAAACTTCTGCAGATGGTGCATTTGAGATTTTTAGCTAATTCTCTCAACCTAACTATACTGTTCTCATCTGGAATTTCGCATTGAGCCGTTTCATGAAGTGTTTTTTTTTTATTCTTTGTCTTTTAGCGTCGGTAAGAATGTAATGTAGCCAGATCCGAGAAAAGACGCAATGAAAATATTTTTGCCTTTCTGCGTATGTGAGAGTAGGGGAAAGAGCGAACTGCATCTGAGCTATATTAGGGAACGTCCTTAATATGAAAATAAATTCAATTAAAAGGGATAATTTTTTTTTAATTTCCCCACTTTCTACATAGCATAATATTTAAAAGAAAATCAATGAGGTTGACCTCTAGTTGATGTAAATAAACATACCGATACATAACGAATATATGTATAAGTATAGAGAAAAATGTTATTGATTGTTTTTATTGAGTGGATATTGATGAGGCAGTCCAAAAAAAAGAAGAAGATAATTTATACTATCTTTTTATTCATAAGCGACTTTTCCGAGGCTATTCTCTCTGAGGAATGAAAAGAGAAAGACTAGAATGGACTATTTTACCCAGATAATTAAAGATATGAGACGTGGGTCTTTAGAAAAGTGTTGCTAATGCTGTTATGAAAGCGCATATGTATTTTTTTGTGAAACCTACCTCGCAGTTTTACGCAATTTTTATTATTAAGTAACAAACGATTGACAATGGGTAATTGAACCCATGTGAAATAACAGATAAAATATTTATAATTAAAAGACTGATGATGAAGGTTATACCTTCGAAACTAGTCTCTAACATATACATTATATAAAATATATACGGCTGATTCTTAAAAAAATCGAAATTGATGTCCTTGCTGATTCCTGTGAAATGGGATCCTAAGTTTTTGTTACAAAGAATTTTTTATGAAACTACATCCCTGGGCGTACCAAATTATAAAAACATTTATCTTTTTTATCATAAATAAAAAATATATGTTCAAGTAAATACCCTAAAAATCATTCCCTCACTGTGTCCCAAACGCCAAATTCACATAGATTCAAAGATCTAATTCGAATAGCTTCTTATATAGTAACTGTCTGCTATCTTATTGTTTATTCATATATAATAGTACTAGCTGTACATAAATGTGTATATAGTTTAAACACGACAAACGGAAAAGTCAAAAAATAGGTATATTTTTAAATTCGTCCTTAAAAAAAAGGAATCATTCCCTCACCGTGTGTAAAAGTAGGATTAAATCATAATTTCAAATTATATAGTGAACGCTGCCTTATTGTTTTTAGAAGTTAGCAATATTGATATTCTAAAAATATACTAGACTTGGCTAAGATAAGATTTAGTGTTAAAACTATTGAAAATAATTTTTCGTCATTCCCTCACCCCGTGTTTTAAAAAGTTAAGCGCTTATTTATGTATGATTTATCATATATTTGTGGGTGTTTCTAGTATTAATAAAATATAGTACATTCACATGGGAAATTATAAGGTTATTTCTTCTACTTTTGTGCAATAATGTTTCGTTTTCTTATTCCCTCATGCAAATTGTTGGTGTTGGTTTTCTAAACGACGGTCCAGTAAACCAGTACAAGAATAAGTTTATGTTCCAAGTTGTCTCTCACCATTTATCATATTTTTTTCCAGGTATCACATATTTTTTTTTGAACTATTCAGAACCTATAAATATATGGACCCCTCATCCCCCTTTAAACTCAAAAAAGTTGGGGACCACTATAACGTTTTACACAATTAGCCCATGTACTGTCAAATTAACAAAATAAATTCCATAATAATTAAAAAAAATTATCATCAAATTATCGAAGTCATTTTTCGATTTTTTTTGAGAATCAGTCATACATATTTTTATTCGTTATATATATGTTTGTTAATTTGCATCAAGAGGACAAACTCATTAATTTCCCATTATGTTTTATATCATCGGTCCATTTTTCTTAGGATCATCCTCTACTTCGGAAGAGTTCAGTCTCCATACAAGTATTTTCTTGGTCAATCTGTTACCCGTGGTCCTAGCTATGTGACCAACCCAATTCCACTTGAGGCAGGCTATTCGCTCCATTATTAACTAATGATTATAAAAATAAAATATTCACCTTGTAAAGATTTTAATTTGTTTGAAGAGTTGAGGCTGAGCTGATTGGCTTTATCGCGCAAGATCATTGCCTTTGTTAATGTCACATCCGTTTTGCGTGTAGCATCACTCAAGGAATCAGTCGTGTCCTGATAAATTTTAGCCAATTTCTCCGAATCTCGTTGGGCTTTGCTAGCTTCATCAACTACTCGCATCGATTCCTCTTTGACTTTTTCTATATCAATTTTGTTCTTGAGCACTTTGGCCTGAAGAGTCTCAAGGCGGGTATTCAAGCCTGACAAATCAATTTCTGTTTCGTTGGCTTTATTTTGAGCATCCGCATATTCACTTCGAATCTATAAGAACAAAAAAAAAAACAGAAACAAAAAAAACCATCTATTATTTGTTAAGCATAAATAAAACTATGTTCTACATTTTCATAAATTAAGTTTCTTGCTGTACATTTTAAAGAAGTTTTTATAATTTTTCATATTTTTACAAATAGGTCACTGGAACTATTGATTTTCTTTAAAGTTCGAATCCTGGGAAAACCTTTATTTTTTTATAAATAACTAAGGTAAAGTACCCAGTAGTTGACACTTTTTTCGAAAAAGTAAAATAATAAGAAAACCATGGGAAGGAATATATTGCAATAAGTCATTTTGTAGTGTGGCCTTCTAGCAACAAAAGTGGAAATCACTACGCCACACATTGTAATTGTGACCAGCTAAAACAAGCAGAGCACGTGAAATTGTAATTTTTTGCCAGTTTTTCTTATAAAAACTCTTAAGCATTTTGTTGCGAAGTAATTATTGGAAATGTTTATTATTTTATCATTGTGGGTGAAGTGGCGGTTGATTTGTATTCTTGAAATGTTTAAAATTTATTATTTATTGAAAATGACACAAAAATGTATACAATTTCTTTGTCAGCCCCGGGTGTCAACTACTCAACTTAGAAATGGTTAAGTATTGAGTAGATGTCACAGAGTGACAACTACTCACTAATTGTGTAATTTGATAAATCGGATTTAATTTAATTAAATTTAGCTGTTATCGGCGGGAAACCCAGCCCTGGACATTTTTAAGATTCCAGAACCATCGTGACCAATAGATGACACAGGGTGTCAACTTCTGACTTGTTCTTTTGACATTTCGTAGATGCCTCCGATGAAGGGAAATTTCAGGAACTATACGCAAGAGGCTATGGAAGATGTGCAACTGCATAAGTGTAATGTATGATGGATTGAACTGGAGGAGTCGGGGAAACGGAGATTGATGATTTAAGAACGCTTGAAGTATTTTAGATATATATTATTTATTCCACAATTTCACTGTTAAAAGTTACATTGAATCTTGTTTAGCGAATGTTTATTTAACTCTTGTTTGTTTATCGTCAACTGGTCAACTGGTTGCCAACGTAACCATAATAAAAACTCCAACTAGTATAAAATATATAACAATAAGACACCATATAAAACTGCATCCAAGAAATTTAAAGTCCATAGGATCACCGTGAAGTACAAGTTTGAAGGGAAACCCCCAATTAATTGAAAGGTGTGTGAAACGGGTGCAACCATTTCAGCAATGCAAAAGTGTAGGGTAGATAAGCACGAATAAGAATGGAAGGCTGTGCACGTTTCACATCAACGAGCCAGTTAAAATGAGTAAAACTAGAAATATTTTTTTGGTTCCCGAACTATAATATCAATGATTCTGTAGAAAAGCCGTGCGTTAAATAAAAATAACATTCCTGTGTTCATACTTTACAAAAACCAATCAATTTAAAGCCTTTTCTTCATATGTCAACTACTGATCCAGAAGAGTGTCAACTACTAAGTTTTTTTTCGCTGAGTGTCAACTATTGAATCGATTCCCTTTTTAGAAAAAAAAATATATATATTTTTACATTCACCTTCCTGAATTAATGCTTGCAGAATTATGATAGAGGAATAGTTAGTGCAACTATTACTGGTGAAACAATTTCCACAAAGTAAACGAAGCTTGAGCAATGTGAGCGAATAGGAAAAAATTCCTTAAAGTGTCAACTACTGGGTACCTTACCTTAGTGTTTATTTTCTATAATTTACATAATGTTCCTATCTTAAACTTTGTTAAGGGAGAATGGTGTAGGAGGTTCTTGGTGAAACATTTTAAATAAAGTGAACAACGAAAATTCAATTAACAAAAGGTCAGATATAGGCTGTTTTACTAATATTTATCAAACTTTTTAGAGAAAAATAATTTTTGGTAAATATTTCTATTTTTTATTTCTATTCAAGGCAATTTTATCTCCAAGACAAACTCTATGATTGGCTATTTTCAAAATATTTATTTGAATATAGTTGCTTTATCATGCATTTTTAAAGCAACTATTTTTTCAAATTTTCACATTTACATTGATAAAAGGAGTATTTCTCCTGAAACGTTTGGATTTAAAAAAAACAAAACAAACGTATCTACATAGATTGTTCTATAAAAGATCTGTATTTATTTACCTACATATAATTTCTGAAGTTCTAGGATAAAGTTCTCTTACCTGAGTCAAGTCTTTGTTTGCTGATTCGATATTTTTATTAACTTGCATAATAGCATCCTCTGCTTTATCTTGAGCAACTTTGGCCTCTTCCAGAGAAGAAATTACTCCTTGGGCAGATTGGAATGTGCCTTCAGCTTCTTTTCTAAAATAATATTATTTATTATTAATTATTACAATAAACAAGGGGAAATATTTCCCTTTCTTACCTAGCTTTATCCGCTTGTTCCTTTAAGCTATTTGCAAGCGCAAGATCTTCTGAAGTCTCACTTAAAATGGTGTCAATATCGGTTAATGAAACAATAGTCTGATTGATTTCATTGGCGAGATCAGTGATTTGCCCTGGTTGTAATTTTATTTGTTTTTCAAGAGTCTAAAAAATAAATGTATATTTATTGAAGTTAATTTTCTCATTAATATATCAAAACACATTAATGAGAATTGTTTTTGATCGTGGTTATTAAACAAGATATATATCGCGAGACTACTGCTGATTGAAGCTATTGGAGTCTGCCAAGTCTTAAGTCTGGACCAAGAGAGAATGAAAAATATCTGATCCATTTGGCTATAAACCAGCATTATTTAGTGATTGGCTCGCATGACACTTTTTATATCAAACACTGATATGGATCACCAAATGAATTTGAAATCTGAGATGTTATATATTCAATCTCTCAGTCCAGAGCGCCCGATCTGTTAGGTGTTTGCCATTAATTAATCATAAGTTTCCTGTATTTGATTCGATCGCGAATCGAATGCAGATGATTTTTGTCAAATATTAAGTGAAAATAATATCCAAATTTATATATTTCTAGCTTGAAATAGTGAAGTTAATTTTCTCATTAATATATCAAAGAATAATTAACACATTAACGAGAATTGTTTTTGATCGCGCTTTTTAAACAAGATATATATCGCGAGACTACTGCTGGTTGAAGAGATTTGAGTCTGCTAAGTCTTAAGTCTGGACCAAGAGAGAATGAAAAAGATGTGATCCATTTGGCTATAATCTAGCATCATTTCGCGATTGGCCCGCATATTTATTGCTAAGTTTACTGGCCAAAGGGTATGTGCATAGAAATTTAATATTAATATAAATTTTCACAGGATGTGAACGAAAATTAAATAAAACAATCAATCAATTGTAGTCGGACATTTGGAATTTTTCAGCAACACCCATCTGAATGTCTAAACACTATATAATTAAATGATTTTGATAGAGATACATTTAATATAGTCACAATGAGGGAGATTTTTATGATAATTAATGATGATTTCCACTAAGTATGAAATAAAATTATAAAATCAATGAATTAAATAAAATATATGTTATAAAAAATCACTACAAATTTATTAATATTAATCAATAGTTGATTAAAAATATTATATCTGAAACCAAAATCAATGTCCGTGGTGATTTCTTTCATTCAAAATGTTCACGGAGAATTTTTAAATAAGAAAAAATGCTGGCCAAGCGCGTGTCAGACTCCCATACTGAGGTTTCCGTACCTAATATACATATATAGTTAAATGATCATTCGCTCCATTAATTCAATACATTAAAAATAAATTACAACGGATAGTTGCTAGACTTTATCCAATAAAGTTATTTGAAATATTAATATGTTTATTCCTTTATTATTAATCAGATATCAATCATCATCATTGAGTATACAGTCCTAAGACTGGTTTGATGCAACAATCCGTCTCCACTCGACTCTGTCCTCCGCCAGCTGTTTAACCTCTCTAAATGTCTGGCATCCCATATCTCCAATTATTTGGTTGAAATATTCTAATCTGGGTCTTCCCCTTCCCCTTTTCTTTCCCACCTCCCCCTCCAAGATATCCCTAAGCAGTCCCCCATGTCTCAGTGTGTGCCCCATCATCTGACCTCTTCTCTTCTTCAGACTCTTCCACAAGGTTCTTCTTTCTCCGATTTTTCCAAGAACTTCTTCATTTGTGATTTTATCCATCCATTTGATATTCATCATTCTTCTGTAGCACCACATTTCGAAAGCCTCCAATCTCTTTCTCTCCGCTTTTCCAATTGTCCAGGTTTCACACCCGTACATGGCTATGCTCCATACATATGTCTTCAATAGCAACTTCCTGTTTGCTAAGCTGATTGAGGAGGAGCATAGTAGTTTTTGTTTTGAATTAAACCCCATTTTTGCTTGGGCAATTCTTGATTTAATTTCGTTTTTGCTCCTCCCATCCCATGTTATTTTACTTCCTAGGTAGCGGAATTTAAGGAATTCTCTCCTTCTAGGTTTTCTTGGTTAATTTTGATGCATTCCTGTCTCGTTTGTTCTTTTTTTGTACATACTAGGACCTTGGTTTTATTCTTGTTTATTTTCATTTTGATTTCTTCTATTAGGATTTGGTTAATTCCATTCAAGGCGTCCTCTAATTCTTTTTTATTGCTTCCTAGAAGGGCAATGTCATCGGCAAATCTTAACATAGCGATCTTTTGACCTTGGATTTCTATACCTGTATCAATTTTGTCTTTGAATTCTTTAATCGCTTCTTCTATGTATAAGTTGAAAATCATGGGTGACAGCACACATCCTTGTCTTACACCTTTTTTTATTTTGGCTTCTCTTTGTTCATCACCAATATTTATAATTGCCGTCTGGTTTTGATATAGATTGTAGATTAGTCTTCTCTCTCTGAATTTTATTCCCGCCTGTTTTAATATTTTAAACATAATTTCCCAATTGACGTTATCGAATGCTTTTTCTAGGTCTATGAATCCGATGTAGACAGATTCTTCCCTGATAAAAGCCCTTTCTATTATTAGTCTAAGAGAGAGAATTGCTTCTCGGGTGCCTCTGTTTCTTCTAAAGCCGAACTGGTCTTCCCCCAGATTTTCTTCAACTCATTGTTCTATTCTTCTTTGGATTATTTTGGTTAGGATTTTGGAGGCATGTGAGGTTAGGCTAATGGTCCTGAAATTTTCACATTTATCCGCGCCTGTCTTTTTGGGAAGTGTGACTATTTTGTTTTTTTCGAAATCTTTTGGGATGATTCCCAATTTATAGATTTTGCTAATTAGTTCAAAAAGTTTGTCACGTGCCTTTTCTCCAGAGTTCTTTAGGATTTCAGCTTGTATATTGTCTATTCCGGGTGCTCTATTATTTTTTAGTTCCTTCAAAGCTGTCTCGAATTCTGACCTGAGTATGGGGTCTCCTAATTCGTTTTCGTCCACAGATTCTTCTTCTTCTATTGGGTTCATTGTTTTTTCTTCTCCATAGAGTTCTTCTAGGTGTTCCTTCCATCTATTTGCCTGTTCGTTTTCGTTTAGAATAATGTGGCCTCCTTTATCTCTTATGTTCTTGCTTTTTGGCTTGTCTTCTTGAAAATTTCTTTTTATTGCCCTATAGGCTACATCAACTTTTCCCAATACTAGATTTTCGTTGACTTCTTTACATTTTTCTTGAATCATTTTTTCTTTTGCTTTTCTACATTCTCTTATAACTTTCCATCTTAATTTTTTATATGTTTCTTTCCCTTCTTCGTCTTTTCTGTTCTTAAATTTTCTTCGTTCGTCAATCAGTTGCCGTATTTCGTCTGTTACCCATGGCTTTTTAATTTCGTTTTTCTTTGATTGAAGGACTTCGTTAGCTGTTTCGGTCAGGCTTGATTTCATGTCATTCCATTCTTGTTCGATTTCATCTTCTTTATTATTTGTGTGTGTTTTTTCTTCCAGTTTCTTATTCATTACGTTTTCGAAGAGTTTTTGGGTTTCCTTATTTTTTAATTTAGATATATCCCAGTTTTTTCGCGACCGCCCCTTTTTTATTAGTTTTTTAAATTTTAGTTGGCATTTCATCGCAATTAGATTGTGATCACTAGCTATATCAGCCCCAGGATAACTTTTGCAGTCCTTTAATTGATTTCTGAATCTTTGTCTGACTAATATGTAATCTATTTGAAATCTCCCCTTGTCTAACGGCATTTTCCACGTGTAGATCCTTCTTGGATGGTGTTGGAAGAGTGTGTTTGCTACTACTAGACTGTGCTTACTGCAAAATTCAATTAATCTTTCGCCCCTTTCATTCCTATTTCCTAGACCGTGTTCGCCCACCACTTTTCCTTCTTTGCCTTTTCCTACTCTTGCATTCCAATCCCCCATAATTATTAAATTTTCATCCCCTTTAACGCGCTTCATCAGGTTTTCAATTTGTTCGTACATTTCTTCTATATCTTGGTCCTCATATGATGTAGTAGGCATGTATACCTGGATTATCACAGTATCTTTCGGTTTCGAATCCACTGTAATCATAACAATCCTTTCGCTTACCTGTAGATAATTCTTTACCCTTTGCCCTATTTTTTTATTCATAATAATGCCCACTCCTGCCCTCCCATTTTGCCCCCCCGTGTGAATGATTCTATGGCTGTTTTCGAACCAAAAATCTCCCTCTTCTGGATATCTCATTTCACTAATCCCAATAATGTCCAATTTGTGTCTATCCATTTCCCGCTTTAAATTCACTAGTTTATCGTCTCCCCTTAGCGTCTTAACATTCCACGCTCCGACTCGTAGAAAGTCATTATTTATTTTTCCCTTTATGATGGTCTCTCCTCGGGTAGCCCCTTCCCGGAGATCCGAACGAGGGGCTAGTTTACCTCCGGAATTCTTTACTCGAAGAGAAATCGTCATGTTGCATATTCTCGGGATTTGTAATGTGGTGGTTTCCCGTTGCCTTCCACATGTTGAAGAGAAGAAAAATGAAAAAGGAAATCAACTCCTAGCACTCGAAAACCTAATAGCGTCGGAGTCGGTAAAAAAAAAAAAAAAAACAAGAGTTGGCCAAGGGAGGCCGTATAGGAGAGAGAAAAAGAGAAGCCTGACACAAGTAAGTGGAAGCAATGTCAGACTTAGCTCGGATAACCCCGTGGTCGCAATCCACGTACTCATCAGAAATGAGTTCCTGAGGCTATTTGAAGTCCATGTTGACTTAAAATAAAAAATAACGATCGATTCTTATCTAATACTAGAGGAATAACCTTATTTCATTTTGATGTTTTGACCATAAGCTTATATTAAACCGATCAAATGAATAAATTTTAAAGAATTTAAAATAAAGTACTATCTTATTTTAAGATAAAGTACTTTAAAATATAATTTTACTAAAAACTTTATATAACCTTTTTTGTGGTCCTCAAGGTACTTAATTAGAATATTAAATTTCATTTCTTATAGTGTATCTTTGTTTTGGCACTTAGTACTACATAAAACAATTAAAGTTGTTCCGCAGTAAGAATTATAAAATATACATCAAAGACTATAGTGGTTAAAATATGCAAAAGATCTTTCGAATTTCAGGTTTTAACTTAGCAGTAAGTAAGAGGGTTAATTAGAGAATTTCACGTGCGCCTATATTTAGACAACTAATTCGACGTAGAAGATTAGAAGCTGCGTAGAAGCTAGGCGAGTCCAATAATTTCGAGAATGTTTCTGCTAACAAAGTCTAGATTTTATTTTGTAAGAACGACGGACAGACAGACATTGTAGTGACACATATTGGGTTCCGTTTTACTTTTTAAACGGGACCCTAAAAATAAATTAAAAATGTTGTTTTTCCCCATCGTGGGAATACATCATCAAAATCTAAATAAGTTAAGTGTTTTGGCTTTGAGAAACAATACACCATTTTCAATTAAATTTTTGGGAATTCTCTGTGGACATTTTCACTGGAAGAAAACTGTCTACGGCGACCTCTGACGTCATGCCATTGCTTTTGCTTTCAATTATAATATTTGTATTATTTTACAAAACAAAATCGTATGATTTCAATAATATTAGTTAATTTATCGATTAATATTAAAAATGTTATACATCCACCCTAATATTACATTTTTTCGTACCTGTTTGGCTAAAAGCTTAATTTCAGAAGGCTGGGCCCCTGAGGTGTTGAGAAATTCCTCAAGTTGAGAAATCATATCATTTCGCTCAGAAAGAAGATGTTCGGATTGGGATCGGGCATTAACTGCATTTTTATATCCTTCCTTCGCCAATTCGAGTGCTCGATCAGTTTCAGATTTGGCAAGCTTAATCTGAAAAAAAAATTAAATAGTTTTATTTATTTCTATCAATAAAAAAAGGTGATTTACAATGAACTTACCCCTCTAAGGACTTCACTTGTTTTGGTTTCATGTTCTTTGATTTTTTTATCGGCATTTTGAGCATAATGAAGTGCGCTGTCCGCTTTACTGACGGTTCCGTTTTCACATGAAATCCCTCCACATGAGCCGCAACCTGCGCCTCCACAAAGAGGATCGCAAGGATCACCTCTTTTATCACAAATCTAGGGGGGAAAGTTTTATTTGAATAAAATAACAATTTAAGGAAGAAATCAAAGAGAAGCTTAATCAAATTACGAGATTGTTAAGATCAGGAATATTGGATTCAAGATCATCTAGTCTTTGAGACAGGTCATTCATATTTTCTTGATGCAGTTCTTCCTGTTCCTGTTGAGTATCTGCCGTTCTATTAACTCTTGCTTCAGTTCTTCTTGACATTTTTTCAGCTTCAGTTATAACATCTCGAGTCCCTTCCGCTAATTGTTGTGCCTCTCGGGATCGTTTTTGAGCTTCATGAGTTAATCGCAACGCACCTTGGGAAGGAAATTTGTTGAAATATTGTGGGTATTTTTGTAAAATTGTTTTTATAAAGTGAATCAACTATGCATAATCATTCTTTGCCCTGTCATCTTTGAAAATTCCCTCTATGAGTGTTTAATTGAAAAGATTTAGTTTACTGAGAGCAGCAGAGTTGATAATTTCTCCTTTGATTGTTTAATACAGAATTAACATAAATGATTCATCAAATTTCGAAATACTGTATTTTCTAAAGTACTATAGATATAATATTGATTAATACACGAAAAGAACCGGGAACGCATTAAGTTTTGATGTGACAAACTCCATTGGAGCATCGATGTTCCTATCTACCTTATCTTTCGCATCGCTGAATTGGGCTTATTAGGGGAAGTTCTGTTCACGAAGTCTTCTTATCTAACGCCATGTGATTTCTTCCTTTGGGGGAACAAGAATGTTTTTACATTCTAGTACTGGAAGTTCTTGGAAGAATCGGAGAAAGAAGAACCTTGTGGAAAAGTCTGAGGAAGAGAAGAGGTCAGATGATGGGGCACACACTGAAACACGGGGGATTGCTTAGGGATATCATGGAGGGGGAGAAAAGGGGAAGGCTCAGATCAAAATATTTCGACCAAATAGTTGGGTATATGGGATGCGAGACATTTGGAGAGGTCAAACAGCTGGCGGGGGATAGAGCCGTGTGGAGGCGGGTGGTTACGTTAAACCAGCCTTAGTACTGTGTACTCAATGATGATGAGCACTGGAGCAATATCACTGCTGCAGTAATGACCAGGAACAAGGGAATGGTACAAAAGGTGTGGACAGAACTCGACTATGTATCGTGAGACCAATAGGGCAGATATCGAACATTTGTAGTTTGTAAGAAAACTTGGAGTGTTTCCAGTTATTTTCATGTATTTTTTTTTTTTTTTTTTTAAATGATATTGATGTGAGAAGGAGATACACCAGAAGGTCCATCCCCTAAAGGCTTGTATGGGATGGCCCCTCCATCGTGAAAAGAACAGAGTAGAAGGAAAGAAGCCCGGATCACGAGCCAAACCCAGAATGTTAGATACAATCTAATATCCAATTTACTAAGTTTTTAGGGGCTTCGAGCAGTGGTAAATTCTCCGTTTGATAAATTAGGTTAAATTTATCTCCCACTTAATGAATCTTATGATTCATTATTACATCCGTAGTACTTTGGAAAATACAGTATTTTAATATCAGATTCATCCTTTTTAGTAACCCTGTTTAATAACTAGCAATCTACTCAAACTATCTATTTTGATTAATTTTTTGTCGTGTTTACGTTCCATCCCTACTTATATTAGCTCAAAAAACTACTAAAAGAGAGAATTTATACATTCCATATTCTATGACCTTAATATGATGTGCATTAATTGTATTAG
The DNA here is from genome assembly GCA_024734495.1 of Forficula auricularia. NCBI lineage: Eukaryota > Metazoa > Arthropoda > Insecta > Dermaptera > Forficulidae > Forficula > Forficula auricularia. The sequence continues at coordinate 21,386,088 of JALMQS010000070.1, forward strand.
GTAATCTATTAAGAGTTTGTCTGGAAAGGCCAAAATTTATCAAGATGACTGTAAAAAGAATGACTTCGAATAGGAGATGTTTTTAAAGAAAAGAAACTGAATAAGCATATTGCATCGAATCAAATTTATTCACAGATGGAATAAAATTGAGTTTATAAATGGTATACATCATTGAATTTCTTACCTTCTACATTAGCTTCTTGTAATTTCGTTCCGTTATCCTTTAGATTATGAGCATTGGTTTTAAGCAGCTCGGCTTTTCTCCGTAAGTCACTTAATGATAAATTGGCAAATGAAATTTGTTGGTTTATATTTTGATGTGCTTTCTCAGCATCATTATATGATTTTTCAGATTCATTTAAATTATTTCTAAAAAAAAAAAGAAGAATGTCAAAAAGAGCGCGCAGAGTTCATTGCAGGGAAAACTTTCTTTGTCGCTTATACCAGGCTTGAGGTCAGAAATTTTGTTCTTTGCAACACGTCATAAAGAGTTCTATTTTTTATTAGAGGTTCTACAGATCGGAGAGGGGTCTATTTATTAAATCTTCTAGTTTTTTGTTTTTAATTCTAGCAAATTTATGTTAGGTGCGATAAAAATTGATTTTTCTAAGATTTACGAGTGGGATTGAATATAAAAAAGAACTTGTTTACTTTAATGAAAAAAAAAATATATTTATAAAAGACAAAAAAATAAGATGATAAAACGTCCAAAATGGATAGTGTATTGCAAATTCGTCACTTGATGGGAATCACATTTTTGTTGTCTAGTAATAGAAATAAATTTTAATTTTAAAAATCAAAATAATTATTCACTAACAAGTAATCTATGTTTAAAATAAAAAGAGCACTAAAATTAATATTTGTAATCATGAGCTTTTTGATTGCTGGAGTCACTGTCACATTATTGGTTTAGCGAACTTTTGTGGGCCCTACACAAATGATGTGGATTCAAACTATGTTTGTTATTAAAGTATACAGGTTGGCTCATAACACGTCATAAAGAGATCGTATGCAAAGTCCACTGACTCGGAGCTCTTATACGTCATTTCGTTATAAGACAACCTGTCTATTATAGTAGTACCTTGGATTCAAACCACATCGGAGCCTCTTGGTTGTCATTTTATTTTTTTAGTACCTGGCTATGGCTACCGAGCGATGCTCGGTAACTTTTTGCTTCAGTCAAAAGCTATATATTAACCCCGAACCCCCCCCGCCCCCCCCCCCCCCCCCTCGCCCCGGACCCCCACCACTTCACCCCACCTACACCCTCACCCAGTTTTTGCATTTCTAGCCTTGTAGTGGCCCACAGATTATGTGTACATAGGTATAGGTATATAAATAAATACCGTATAATTTTAGGTTAAAAATAAAATAAAATGAGAGAGTCTTCCGTATAATTATTTTTTTTAATTAAATAACAATTTTTGAGTTCATCAATTAAATTGCCAAGTTCTAATATATTTGTGGGATTTTAAACTCGATTTTTAATCAATTAAATTGACTAACTTATAATATATAATAATAATTGTAATGATCTATTAGTGGAATTGAAAATTGAAAAACCAATTAATTATTAAAAGGAAATTGATTAAGAATGTAATTATACATTTTTATCGAGACAACCACCTGTGAATAATTATTTCAATTAACAAAAAACCTATCAAAAACAACTTAGCCGAAGATGAGATCGTGACAGATCGAATCGCCAACACAGCCCCCCCCCCCCCCCCTAAGCCCCGAATTTCATCCAAATCGTTAGAGCCGTTTTCGAGAACCCGATTGGATATATATATATATATTGGATATATATATATACAAGATTTGCTCGTTTAATATAATAAGATAAGATAAGATTAAAACTAATTTTGGAAATATGTAAAATCAAGTATAAGAATTATTAATAAAAATGTGATATAAGTAGATAATGATACAAATACTACGAGTAGATTAAAAAAACTTATTTTTAAAAATTATGTTATATATATGTATATACCTCAGTTTATCTATCAAAGTGGTTAGATTTTCTAGGTCCTGGTTGCTTATTGTTGTACTATTAAGGATCTGTTCGACTTCATTAATTTTCTTCTCCATGTAAACAAACTCATTTGTGTATGCACCGGTCACTCCAGTTTGTTTGATTTTGGACGCTTCGCTAATCGCTTTTAAAGTTTCCTCTGAATTGGAACAAATGGAATTTTCATTATATATAAGAGAATAATAGCTTTATAATAAAATGAAAAACATATTTTATTTTCACTCGTTCAAGGTAGTTCTTTCGCGACAATCCACACAAAAAGTTTTAGCCTCGTAACCACTCTATACATATGAACTAAAATTTTAGGTTATGTATTTTTAACGTGACTGTACTTCTCACACTACTATAACCTCTTTATGAATGTTGGATCGTTACCAAGCGACTGTTCTTATATCCCCTCCACTAAAAATAATCGCCCAAATATGTTTGTTTTTTTATTTTTTATCATAACTACGAGGTAAATAATTTCAATTTTTTTTTAAGTTACTCCGAATATATTATTCTAACAAATATTAGTTTTTCATCAAGATGGTGAAAGTCCTTCAATGAAAAAAATAAAATAATGATAATTTTCTCACCCTTTCCCAATCTACCATATGTAAAAAATTTCATTTTTAATGACAATTATTTCATTTTTCGTGTGGTAAATCGTTTCAAATTTTAACGGCTTATATTCCAAGTTTCGAAGACTTCTTGAACTTTTGCATTTGTGAAAGAACTACCTTAAATGTCGAATAATAATTCAAGAAAATTCTTATAATTTTTATTTTAATAATTATTTTAATAACAAATTAAATTAATTTATTGGAATGCTGAAACTACTTAATATAGTTGAATCTAATTATGTGTAATTCTAGATGATTATGTAAATAGATAATTCTACTCAATTTTTATTATATTTTTTTATTTTTTTGAGAAATCTGATGGATTTTTTTTTTTATGAATTGTACAAAGATAATATAAATCAAACGCAGTACCTTTGAGCGAATTGAGTATTCTGTCCCAATTATCAAAACACTCTCCACATGAAGTGCAATAGAGGTCATGGCCCAAATAGCCTCTTGCACATCGATCACATTTCTCTCCTCCGATCCCTTCTGTGCAGACGCAGCTGCCATTATTACGGTGGCATTGTAACGTAGCAGATCCTTCCGGATTACACTCACAAGCTAAAAAAACATTGAATTAATATTAGTAAAAAATTCTTGGTAAACATATTAACCTGAGTGGCAATTCTTACGATGGCATTGGATGTTAGGGTTGCCCCAATGGTTGGCCTGGCATTGATTGCATTGCCGGCCGCCGAATCCTGGCTTACAGTTGCATTGACCATCATACTAAAAAAAAAAAAAAAAACAATTTATCTTGGTTCAGGTCCATGATTAAAATCTTTAAAGAGGTTCTTTCGCGACAATCCACACAAAAAGTTTTAGCCTCGTTACAACTCTATAAATATGAACGGAACTAAAATTTTAGGTTATGTTTTTTAACGTGACTGTCCACTCACACTACCAAATCTCTATATGGATACACATATACTTGCCGGATCGTTTCCAAGCTATTGTGCTGATATCCCCTCCACTAAAAATAATCGCCCAAATATGTTTTTTTTTACTCCGAATATATTATTCTAACAAATATTAGTTTTTCATCAAGATGGTGAAAGTCCTTCAATGAAAAAAATAAAATAATGATCATATCCCCACCCTTTCCCTCTGTAAAAATGTCATTTTTAATTTTTTTTTTTTTTTTTTTTAATGATATTGATGTGAGAAGGAGATACACCAGAAGGTCCATCCCCTAAAGCTAAAGGCCTGTATGGGCTGGCCCCTCCATCGTGAAGAGAACAGAGTAGAAGGAAAAGAAGCCGGGATCACGAGCCAATCTCAGAAACTTAGATACAATCCAATATCCAATTTACTAAGGTTTTAGGGGCTTCGAGCAGTGGTAAATTCTCCGCGCGATGAATTAGGTTAAATTTATCTCCCACTTAATTGCAATTATTTCATGTTTGGTGTGGTAAATCGTCTTCAAATTTTAACAGTATGTGTATTATGCTTTTAATGACTTAAATTCCAAGTTTCAAAGACTTGAATTTTTGCATTTGTGAATGAACTACCTTAAGTGAATCAGGGGATAAAGGATCAAACAATCATGAATTTTATGATTTTATTCTCCAATCGCAAGATTTCGTCGGTTTATTCGTACTGCCTCAGGGTTCTTGGATTATTTTATAAACATAAAATTCGAACGTTTTACAAAATTCAGTGCCAACATCATATATTTATCATCAACATTTAGGCAACCTATATTTCATACACAGGGCCGGATTTAAGAGTATGCTCCCCGAGGGGTGCACCGCGACCTAATATCGTGTACACCTACTTCCACTTCCACTTGCATTTCCAAGTAGAAGACAAAAGATGAAGGCGCATTATCTAATGAATTCCAAAATAATTCCACATAATTCCAAAGAAGTGTACACCTAATTCCGATCGCGGTTCACCCCTCGATGCTGCCTATAGTCTAAAGTCCATTTGCCGTCCCCTCTATAGTTCATATTTGCTTAATACATTTGTTTTATACAACAAAAGGATAGAGTTCATTGGTGTTTTCATCTTTTTTAAACATAAAGTTCATTTAGTTTAGATAAAACTACAATTTTAATGCTTTATATAATAAATTATATAATCAAATTAGTTATCTATTTGTTTTTTTACTTACTTCTTTTAAGATTCGTTAAAAAATTAAATGGGTTTCAAACTTGATTAATTAATTTATTCTTGGAGAAAAGTGATCACTATTTTAAACATATTTTTATATTTTAATGCTCATGACTATCTTTTGCGTAATTGAAGAACTGTATTCTTTTTGAATTAAGTTGTCCTACACGGTGAAATGAAATTACACAAAATGTAGTTAATTACTGGTTTATTTGTTGAAAATATACAAACTTCTCTAAAACAACTCATCCCAAGTAATCTTCATGTTCAAATTTACATAGCGAGATTTCTTAATGGAAAACTCGTTAATAATGTCCTCATATGAAAGTGTTTTTGTTGTATTTATTATTAACGTCTGAAATACTTCATTTTAACTTTTGAATAAATTGCCAAACTGCCGCTCCTGATAATTTGCCGCTCTAGGCTGCTAGGCTGCCTATTTAGAAATACAACTCTGTTCATACAAGCCATTCAACTCTAAAACCTCACACAATGCAATTATAATATTATCTATTTTTACATCATACAAGAAACATTTTTAATTCTATTCTATTCGAAGGCTGAGGAAGTCCGAATAAACAGAAGAAACGTTCCGATTGGAGAATAAAATCATAAAATTCATGATTGTTTGGTCCTTTATCCCCTGATTTAGTTAAACTAACTAAATAAATAAATTTATTAAAATAGGACAAACATTTTTTTTCTAGCTCGCTGGATGAAAAGATTATAAAGACAAATCTATGAGGTTGTCCTCTGCTTAATACAAATAAACATACACATATACTATAACGAGTATAGTAAATACATGGACGTACTAAGGTGGCCTGAGAGGAAGGGGGAGGGTGCTCCCACCTTAGACTCAAAATGATTCTTAAAAATTTTAATTTAAGTAAAAAATCTATAAATACTTACTGAAAATTAACGAATAAAAAGAAAATGGATTTTAATAATTTTCTTTTGAAAATTAACGAATAAAAAGATAATGGATATTAATAATTTTCTTTGTTATAGTTAATTTAGTTTTTCTAAATTTCTTATAGTTAATTTATTTGTAATGGGCAGTTCCCACTTGGTGGGCCCCCCCCCCCCACCCAAAAGCTAGGTATGCCATTATATATATAATTTATAGTTTCGAAGGTTTGACCTTCATCATCAGTCGTTTTTATTTATAAATATTTTATGTTATTTCTCATGGGTTCAAAATATCCCATTGGATATATGTAAATTTGCTTTGCCGCAATAGTAAGCAGATCACATAACAAACGAATCTTTAGTATTTTGGTCAATCTCTAATAATAATACGAAACAAATGATATATGAAATCAAAGAAGAAAGAATTTCAATCAGATTGAGAATATAGAAATGACATTTTGTTATTGTAAATATAAGCAGGGCCGTATTTCTAAATAGGCTAAGTAGGCTGGAGCCTAGAGCGGCAAATTTTCTGGTGCGACAGTTTGGCAATTTATTCAAAAGTTAAAATGAAGTATTTCAGACGTTAATAATATTTTCGGTACGAAATTAAGAATATATGTTACTTAAAAATATGTTTTAGCCCTTCTACATAGCCTACTTTCTAAAACTTTAACACAATACAAATTCACAGCATATTTTTCAACAAATAAACCAGTAATTAACTACATTTTGTGTAATTTCATTTCACCGTGTAGGACAACTTAATTCAAATTGAACACAGTTCTTCAATTACTCAAAAGATAGTCATTAGCATTAAAATATAAAAATATGTTTAAAATAGGGATCACTTTTCTCCAAGAACAAATTAATTAATGATGTTCGAAACACATTTATTTTTTAACGAATCTTAAAAGAAGTAAGTAAAAAAAAACAAATAGATAATTAATTTGATTATATAATTTATTATATAAACCATTAAAATTGTAGTTTTATCTATACTAAATGAACTTTATTTTTAAAAAGGAAGAAAACATCAATGAACTCTATCCTTTTGTTAAATTGAAAGTTTTTGCCGAGAGTAGCAGAATTTTTATATATTGAAGGAGACACTCTCTTTTATTGTCTCCTTCAATATCCTTTTGTTGTATAAAACAAATGTATTAAGCAAAAATGTATTATAGAGGGGGCGGAAAATGAAGTTTAGCCTTTAGGAGGCATACTCTTAAATCCGGCCCTGAATATATGACAGCCTGAATTTCCCTTCACATTTTGCGCTGTGAATAAGTTTTAATTTATTTTCGATCTATATAATATATATATACTCACAATGTTACATTGTTCATCGGTAGAACCAATCGAGTCACAGTTGCAGGGCTCACATCCTTGTCCACTTGCAATCTTCCAATGATTTTTCTTACATTGATCACATGAAATGCCTTCAACGTTTGGAAGACAAGGACACTGGCCAGAAATGCGATCACAGAAACCAGCCTTTTGATCAGTACCCAATAAATTACAAATGCAGCCTGAAAGAAAAATCAATCATTAAATAAAACTCTATACTAAGATGATAATTATTGGAAAATTAAATAATGAAATTCATTTACTTCGACAGAGTTGATTGACAGCATCGCCATAAAAGTCTGGTTTACAGCGTTCGCAATGGTCCCCTTCTGTATTAAATAAGCATTGGACGCATTGACCCGAGTGAGGGTCGCAATTCCCTGGTCGAGTCACATCAATATTATTGCTACAATTACATGTCTGACAAGAGCCTCCCTTCACCTCGGGATTTCCGTAATAGTTGTCGGCACAAACATCGCATCGAGCGCCTGAAATAGATATTTTTGATTCCAAAGTTTGTACTTTACCCTATAAAGTATGCGATAGTATTGCAATCACCCAAGAAAAAATTTGTCGTTTTTGTATACAGTGAAACCCCTCAAATCCGAAATCCCAGGAAATCCGTACGATTTTTTTTGGACAAATTTAAGCAAAAAAGAGAAACTTATTTATTTAGTCATAAGACAATTATGTATATATTCTACATTATAACCTTACATAATTAATTGAAAAATTAGCAAAGAAGTACAGTTAGTATACCTAACAAAGTTTAAATGTGTCTTCTACATGCTTATGTCATCCAGGATTGAAAAAGTTGGTTATTGAAATTCTTTAGGTTAATTACTTTGCAAAAACAATGAAATAATAATAGAAACACAAAATATCACTTAATCTTTCACTTGATATCAGTTTACTTCAATTGTCGAAGCGGCTAATCCGAACAGGCTACAGCCCCAATTAGTTCGGATTTGAAGGGGTTTCACTGTAGTTATAATATCTCAAAAAAAGATTAAACTTACTATATTTTAATAAAAAAAATAATAATTTAGAGTTAAGAGGTGGTTAAAAAAGGCTAGAAACAAAGCCTTAACAATGAAAAATTATATTTGAAGAGATTTTAATTAATTTATTAAAGTTTGTATAGGGAAATAAGGACTTTATTTTAAGTTAACTATTTGAGCCCTGAAGTAGTCAACAAAGCTGACGAAACGTTGACAATAAAGTATAAATTATCTGCATAAAAAATATAGTCCTTATTTCTCTATAACAACTTTAATAATTTAATCGATAGACTTAACTAATCAAAATAATTAATTATTTTGTAAAAATTTTTGTGAGTTCGTATATGGTCAAATTTTGGTCGCGCTTTACCTTTAAAAATAAATAAGAATATCAAAACGAATATTTAGTCGTTTTATATTGAGTTCAGATTTTGGTTGAAATCTGAACACGCATACCTAACGTTTAGTCTTGACTATTTTCTAAAAATAATTAATATCTGTTAAGAAAATCTCTTTTGCGATATTTACCATATAAGGCTTTTTATGTAAACACCATGATTTTATTCAATTTTTTAGCCATATAATATTTTTGAGATATTTTGAAAAAATTATGCTTCATTACATTTGAATGCATTGTATTGTAATATCATTTTTTACTTTACCATACAGGGTATGGTCAAGTATTGTAATCGTGCATGAAAAAAAGTGTTTTTTTTTGCTTCTTTTTTCGAAATATTCAAAAACGGCTGAAACTATTTTGATTAAAAAAAATTGGGCGAAACCATGGCATTTCGGTCTACAAAAAAGCTCTAATAAGTGAACATCGAAAAAATTATATTTTTCGAGATAATAACTGGTTTGTCAAAATATCTGTTAGTCTGTGCGTTACCAAATTTTTGTGGACGAGTTAGCTCAAAAACTAGTTTGAATATCAAAACCAAATTTCACACGTAGTTTTAATGAATTGAGATTAAGGGCTGATTAGATTTTGGTGCATATCGACCCAAAATTAAGGGGGGCGGGGGGTTAAAATTTAAAATTATAATTATTTATTTAAAAAAGTGCTTATGATTCAATATTATTTAATTAGAACAGGAACGAGGCCTGATGAATCCGGTGGAAGATGGAATCCTTTGATTGATGGTTATTTTTTAAAAATAAAAAATCTTCATCATGGTTGTTGATTTTTTTATTTGTTCATGAAACGTTTCGGCTTCAACTTGATGCCATCTTCAGTCCATGTCAAATGTTTAAGTACTTTTAGATGTTATAATACAATTGAATTTGTTTTAGGTTATAAACCAACTTGACATGATAACAATGGTACAAGTTGATATATTGACAATATTTATTTTTAAAAAATAATCATCAATCAAAGGATTCCATCTTCCACCGGATTCATCAAGCCTCGTTCCTGTTCTAATTAAATAAAATTATAATATTTTCAAACTAAAAAAAACAAGAAAAAAATGAAATATACTATAAAATGAACCTATAATAACGAAAATATTTTTTTTTCTGGCGCCAAAATTAGGGGGGAGGGGTCAAAAAAAATCTAGGCTATTTGAGCAAACTCAACCAATTTTTGTATACATTATTAGAAGTCTAAAAATTTAAAAACTAACCTCCAGAAATGTGGGGGGGGGGGGTTGTAGGGTCGGTCAAAAAATGAAAATCTAGGCCCTTGTACCAAACTCAACCATAAGTGTATGGTAAAGTCAAGTGGATGGCCACACCAGAACCTGTCAATTTATTTTTTCTTATATGATTTCGGAAACATTGTCCATTTGGTCAGATCCTTTGGGATAATTAATTTTCTTTCTATAAATTTGTGCGTGTGTGTGTAAATTGGTATAGAGGTAATTTATAGCTTTTAACTGAAGCAAAAAGTTACCGAGCATCGCTCGGTGGCTATGTTCGATGGCCAGGTGCAAATAGTATATCCAAGAGAGAAAGGTATATTGTGTGGTCAAGCCACGGCAGAGTTTTCTTTATATAATTTTGTCCAATACCTCCATATCCAGGTGCACAGTCACAGATGGCATATCCGTGATGAGCATCCAAAGAACATCGCGTGGCGTAGGAATGTCCAGATTCGATAGTATCTGGACAAGAACAAGGACGACAAGGAATGTCTCCATCAGTTCGAGGATCTCCATAATAACCTTCATTACACCTAGAAAAGCATTTATTTTATTAATATTTACTATATATTACTTAGGGCCGGTTGTATGTCGCAAAGTAAATGCTTTTTACCATCTACCCTGTGTTAGTGGTAAAAAGCATTTACTTTGCGACATAGAACCGGCCCTTAGAGATATGGAACAAAGAACTTTTTAATAATTGAAATATTTAATTTAAAAAATAGAATTTTTCTAAAGAGTATAGCCGGGTCACTATGGGAAATCTGCCCCCGTGGCTTGGGGGATCGATTTGACATTAAATGAAAATAATTCAGCTAAATTTTTAGCTCTTTATCTCAAACGATTTTCGAGATTTACAAAAAACCTCTTTTTTGATTTTTTTTTTTTTTCAAATATAAAAATTCAAAATTAATGAATAGTGATTTTTTTTATTCAATTCTTAGGAGTAAAAGAGATGAAAATACACTTTCATTATGAACCTCAGATGGAAAGCCAATTTTTAAGAACAGAAATAAAACTATAACCGTGTTATTTAAAAGTGTCCACCGATAAACTTTTAGTTTAGAGTTTTAATGCGCTCAAATGCAAGATTTTGAAAGAAAAATTAGTGTCAAATCGATCCACCAAATGCAAATCGAAAAAGCCGGGGGGAAAATTTCCCATACAAACCCGGCTATACTCTTTTAAGTCTAAAATTTTCATAAAAAAGAACATATTATATTGTTTGATACAAATATTTAATTTGGATAGTGAGTTCGACGAGGCCCAGATTCAAAAAATGAAAATGAGTAAATCTCCAAATAAAAAGATGAATCGACCATATAAGTATGTGTTTTTTATGAGAATATAAGTTTTGAAATTTTGAAAAATTAAAATGTTTTAATTTTAAACAATAATGTTTCACTTTTTGAATAAAATAATAGAGCCCCAGCCATGCGCTAGTTTCCAATAAATTATTTTTAAATACAGTGAAACCCCTCAAAACTCCGGAAATCCGAAATCGCGGGAAATCCGAACGAGTTTTTTTGACAAATTTAAGGTTTTACTTATCACTTGTTACATTGCAAAACTGTTCAATTTTGACAAGATTTTTTTCCAGTCACTGATTGTTGTTTTACCAACACCAAACTCGCCAGCCAACTTTGTCAAACTTTCCGCAGCGTCCAGTCGCTTTAAAGCTTTCAGTTTTTGTTCTACGGTACAAGAACTGTTTTTTCGTTTGCTTGCCATAATTTAAAATCAAAACATTAATCAACACCGTTCATTTAATTAAAAACTCAACAATAACAACCCAACTCGAACAGAAACGCGCGCCAAAACTAGCTTTCGGCTAATCCGAACAGGCTACAGCCCCAATTAGTTCGGATTTGAGGGGTTTCACTGTAAAAAAATTATATTAATAAAATATTTATAAATGCAATTGAAGAGCTTATTTGAGTCAGTTTGGCCGAGTGGTTATAGAGCATGCCTTCTAATCAAGCTAGCGCGGGTTCAAGCCCGACTCGCTGGTAATATTTGACCGGCTATAATCTGATCCCTTCAGGGGAAGGCAATGGGAAACCACCCCTGTGAAAAATTTCCCCAGAAAAATTACATTGGAGTGGATACTCTCTATAGTAATCGCCAAAGCTCGAAATCACTTAAAGAAGATGAAAGGGCTTATTGCAATAACATGATAAGGCATAAATCTGAAAAGGCTTTTAAGTTTTAAATAAATTTATGAAATTAAATACGTTATATTTTTGGAAGCAACTACATATTTTTAATGTATGATTTTTTTTTAGTTTCATAGCAGCTATGGTGGGTTAAAAGATAAAGAATGAAATATATTTTTACAAAAAAAATGTTTTATTAAAAATCATATGGCTTGTCGTGTTATTACAATAAGCCCTTCAAGTAATAACCAATATTTTTCGGCAAACTATGGTCCTAGGTACTAAAAGTAAGAAATACCTGTTGCAATGGGGACCCTCTGTGTAATGAGTGCATTCAAGGCAGATTCCCGTATGAGAATCACATGAGACCGCGTGGCCATTACACTCGCATCGTTGACAATCCGGGAAATTCCAGAATCCAGTTTGACACTGATCGCAAACCCTGCCATAAGTGTTAGCTCTGCAGCGACACTGGCCGCTGGTCACTTCGCACATGTTGTCCAAAGCTCCAATCGAATTACAATCGCAAGCTGAGAAGAAAAATAGATTAATTTTGGAAATCAATGGCAAAATATGCAAAATCTAACATTACCTATACATCCTTCGGGGCCAAAGCCATAAGTGCCAGCGGCGCAACGATCGCAGCGTCTTCCCACTACGTTGGGTTTACACTGACAAGCACCGCCGAGGGAATCGCAAATAGAGCTGTACGAGCCGGTCGGGTCGCATTTGCAAGCTAGAAACAACCACACCAGTTCAATGTCTCTTCCAACAAAATACTCTAATTAATAATAATAGCACAAGACTGTTAGATGAAGGGTCTGATATTAAACGTGGGCATCTCCGAAAATGAGTCATATACACTAAAAAATTCATCCTTTTAAGGTAGTTCTTTCGCAACAATCTACACAAAAAGTTTTAGCCTCGTAACCACTCTATACATATGAACGGTACTAAAATTTTAGGTTATGTTTTTTTTAACGTGACTACTTCTCATACTACTATATCTCTTTATGAATAGATCGTTTTCAAGCGATTGTTCTTATATCCCCTCCACTAAAAATAATCGCCCAAATATGTTATTTTTTATCAAAACTACGAAGTAAATAATTTCAATTTTTTTTAAGTTACTCCGAATATATTATTCTAACAAATATTAGTTTTTCATCAAGATGGTGAAAGTCCTTCAATGAAAAAAAATAAAATAATGTCTCACCCTTTCCCAATCTTCCATATGTAAAAAAAATCATTTTTAATTGCAATTATTTCATGTTTGGTGTGATAAATTGTCTTCACATTTTAACAGTGTGTTTATTATGCTTTTAATGACTTATATTCTAAGTTTCGAAGACTTGAATTTTTGTATTTGTGAAAGAACTACCTTAAGCTCTATAATTCTATATCAGCGGTTCACCAAATAAACACGTGGTTTTGCTCTTTTGCTAATGACATAAAACTTTTATTTATTTCAGCGGTTCACAACCTGAGATACGCGTACCCATAGGGGTAAGCAAAAATTATATGAATAATGGTGGAAAAAGTCAAAAAAGAGTTTTTAACACCCGATCATTTACGTGAAATTATATTTCAATATTTATCGATATATGTATTAACAACAAATTTTACCCACATAAATATTTTTCGAATAAAATTAAAAATGAGAAGACCGTTGTGTTTTATTCAAGATCGAAGTTGATACTTTTATAATCTTCTTCATTTGATTATTTAGCTAATCTATTTTTTTTTTTTTAATAATTTTGAAGGAGACAATAAAAGAGTGTGTCTTCTGCTGGAATTATAAATTTTATTTATTTATAATTCCAGCAGAAGACACACTCTTTTATTGTCTCCTTCAATATATAAAAATTCTGCTACTCTCGGCAAAAACTTTCAATTTTATAATTTTAATAATTATTTGATTTAAGATGCACAGTATCTTTATTTTCTACAATATGACTTGTAGAGATATCCTTATTTTTTAGAATCAAATGAGGGTTGCTCTAAATAATTATTCAAATAATTTATTACAATACTAGCTGCAAGGCCCGCCTTCGGCGGCCCTCTTGCTAGCCAGGGGGCCCAACTAGCAAAGTAGCTGTATAATTTTAGGTTATATAACATTTATGTTTTGTTGCTGTTTTATAAGTGCTCCATAACGCTTATACAACATCAATACAACATAACAGTTGTATAACCTAAAATTATACAGCTATTTTGCTAGTAGGGGGCCCCAGGACCCCTACCCTTCGAACCACCACTCCCCCACGAAACTCACCCATCACCCCCCCCCCACCCCAATGTACAGACAAAACCTTAATTTTATATATATATATATATATATATATATATATAATTTCAGGTTGGGGGACGGACATAGATTCATAGATACATACAGAGGCAGGGACAAATGCGCTTTAGTAATATAGAATAATTCATCTCAATTGAGAATATTCAGGAACTAAAATTATTTTTTATGTATTTTTAAAGATAATATTCTCAAGTTGTCATCTTTACTTACCACCCTATTATTTTTTTAAATATAAATATCTTGACAGAAATAATCAGTTCAATTGATAAAAATGTAAAATATTCCAAACTTACAAAAAGCGCCACCAAAAGTGTAGAAACCAATACTATAATGGTATTTTTTGCAAGCTTCTTCATTCGGGGAACGATGGTTGGGCTCATAGTAAGCATCTTGGCAACGAAGGTTATTATATTCGGTTCTTCGTTGAATATTTTCAGGTGACGGATCCAAAAACGGAATACTATCAATGTGAGGCATAAGAGCAATCTAGTCCAAATAAACAGAAATCATTTCGAAATTATATTTCAATAAAAAAATAATTAAATAAAAATATCCTATAATAATTATTGAAAAAGGACGAATTTCCATTACTTAATATATTTTATATAAAATATAATAAATTTCCGATTTAATTCAGGAAAATTAAATCAAATGAATTTAAATTCTAAAATGTGTGTGTTTTTTTATCAGTCTAAAAGACCATAGGTGTCAAACTCGCGGCCCGCATCGTCAATTTTTGTGGCCCCACTGTCAAAGGAAATATTATATTTTTTATTGTTATTATTATTAATTCTATTATATTTAAAAATATAACTAGATTTCTACGAACCCTAAAAGTTTCTTTGCTGCCCTCTTAAACTTCACACTTTTTATTTTATAGTCCAGTCAACGAATGGATTATAAAAAACATTTTAGAGAGAATTTTTTTCTTATTAAATGTATTTGGGCTAGTTAGGAGGTAAAAATAATAAAAGTATCCAGTCCTAGCTACCGGACTTAGGGGTGGAAGGTGGGTGGAAATGTCCCGTTTTTTGCTTATATCGCAAAAGCGGTGGGTCGTAGGGAAAAAGTTACTCTTAGCAAAATAAAAACTTATAATATTTACTACAAGATTGCTTCTATTTAATTTTTCTCTCTTTCTAATGGTTTTTGAGATATTCGCCCGCTAATATCGTTTATGTATGAAAAAAATAAAATTTCCTATATTTTTCGTCAAATTTTGGTATCTATCACCTCAGCCTTTCGTTTTACAATAAAAATCCTCAGAAAAGAAGTTGTAGAATGTAGACCATTCAATTTCGTTTAAAATGATATATACATTTATGATTTTATTTTCAAATCGTCTGGAGTTATAGCAATTTAAAAATTTCAGGTCGATTTATACATTTTGATTGAAAAGTTTTTGTTTTGCCGAGAGTAGCAGAGTTGTTGATTCACAAAGAGAAACAAAGAGGTTGTCTTCTGTTTGAAGCAAATAAACATACACACATATATATCGAGATGATATATCTGTATATATATTATTTATTTGTTTGAGACTATAGTTTCGAAGACTTGGTCTTCATCATCAGTCTTTCTTCAATTATAAATGTTTTTCATGGAGTCAATATCATATGGATATATCATCTCGATATATATGTGTGTATGTTTATTTGTATCAAACAGAGGACAACCTCTTTGTTTCTCTTTGTTATACATTTTGTTAGAAAACCCCACATTACCCAGTATATTGGGGAGTTTTAGCTTAGATTAATTGCTGGAAAATACTTTTTTTCTAGGATCGTTTGGTATGGTGTCGGTATGCCAAATCTAAGTTTGCGACTTCGAAAGTGTGGGAGACAACTTTTGGTGGCCGAAAAACCTCGACATTTTCGGACTTTAACCCCAAAATTTTTTTCGATTTTTTTCCCATTTCGACCATGATGGAGCACGTTTTCGACAAAGACCATTCTATACATTTTTAAAATAGATTAGATTTGCTACAATTAAAACAAAGTTGCATCTTAATTGGATAATGATAGCCCGTGCCGCAATTAGGTTGAAGTTTTGAAAAACTGCAATTTTTTGCAAAAAATCTCAGTTTTCCCTTCATAAAATGAAAAGCACTGATCTTAAAAACTTGATTTCTATCCCATTATCTACGAAATTTTATTGACTTGAACGTTTACTTGGACCACTTTTTTGATAAAACTCTTAGATTTATAGATATCCAGAATTTTCCTGACAGGAAATGATCCATATAATACTCCTATAATTTAAATAGCTTTGAGAGTAATTGAATTGAAATGAGTAAATGCGAAATTTATAATAAATAAACGGAACGAAATTGAAAAAAGTTTTCCATTAATTGGTAGATTTTGAGCGGATTCATCACCTAATATTTTTCATCTTATATAAAAATTAAGGCAAATTGATTTATCATATTAAATTAAATTAAATTTTTAAAAGTTAAAAAACAAAAGTGTTTCGTGATGAGGGTGTCTGGATTATATATAAATTTCCCTGAGTAAATCGTTGGTCAAATTTTTGAGCAATATTTTAAATTAAGTGGATATTGATGATAGATTCCAAAATTCAAAAAAAAAGAGAAATAATTTAAACTATATTTTTTTAATCAAAAACCTAGGTTTCGGTGCATTGTTCCCTCCTTCTTCAAAACCCTGAATCAATATCCACTCAATTCACTTATCAGCCCGTCTTTTTAAATTAATATTATGTCACCTGATTTTTAAATTTGTACTTTTTTTAAGACTAGTTAATAAATTTTCAAGTTTAATAAAAATTAACTGAAACAATTTTAATTAGTACATTTTTAAAGTGAATATAAGGCTTATTTTATTTAATACTTATAATAATCTTTAAAGAATTAGGTGTCGGTTCTAGGTGAAACATTTTAATAGATAATAAGTAAAAATATATTTTTCTAGGTGGGTTTCACAAATAAAACAAATATGTATATGTTTTGAGTTTTTTATCTCGATATATATTTCGGGTTATGAGCCCATCATCAGGAGTTACAAAAGAAAACTAAATTTAAAATTGGAAACAAGTGTATAAGTGAAGTTCAATTGGGAGGAACGTACATGGTGGGGGGAAAGAATGCAGTATTGGTTATTGTATTAATAGACAAATGAACAAAGGAGTTTAACTAAGGGCTTAGAATTATCCCTGGGCTTAGAAATAAAGGAAGAAGTAGAATAAGGTAAGGGAGGAGGGGTTAAGAACTTGAAAGAAACAATAGTAAAATATTAAAATAGAAATTTTGAGAATGGGAAATAATATTTTTCGGGTTATTTAAATTATAAAATATAATCTATAATGGTATTTTTATTAACTTCTAAATGGTTATTAAGGATGTTACTATTATTTGAAAGGGCTCTTTTAATTTCTGTGGACTCCAAAAGATCCAACCTAAGGCCTTTTCTTTCAAAATGAATAGGAATAGGATTATTAATAGAGGCCGAATGAGTAGAGGAATGTAAATGAATGGCGAAAGCAGAAGTTGAATCTAAATTGAACTTCACTTATACACTTGTTTCCAATTTTAAATTTAGTTTTCTTTTGTAACTCCTGATGATGGGCTCATAACCCGAAATATATATCGAGATAAAAAACTCAAAACATATATTTGTTTTATTTGTGAAACCCACCTAGAAAAATATATTTTTACTTATTATCCAATACTTATAATGCTTAAAAGCGACAAATAACAGGATATAACAAAAAAAAAAGCGTTCTTTGCAATTAATTTTCAAATTTGCGGATTAAAATTAATAAAAAATGTCGAACTTTCCTTGTTTCTTTCATCTGATATGTAAATCCCAAAATCTTTTTGAGTAATTTTAAGTAGGCACATCTTCACTTGTTGCTAATAAAAGAAAAATTACAGTGAATACAGGCTTAAATTTTTAAAATGGCGGCCCTGTCAATTTTTAATTCTTTATTTATCAATAATTGTTACTTTTTTAAATTATCTTATATTTAATAAAATTTTAATTATATATTTATAAACAAAATGACACCTTATTTTTGCAAGTTGTTTAATTATTAATCGAGTTATGGTGGTTTTAGTTATGGTTAGTTATTCTTAAGTAAATAAAAAAAAAGATGGTGCTGGATTCCAAACACCGATTGTTTGAATTTTCATAATTTAAACAAATCGATGTAAGATGGCAGCATTGGGAAATGAATAAAGTTTAAATTCAAATATTCAAAATTCGATGATGGCCGATTTCATCTCATCCAATTAACTATTACTAACCTATAATAATGACAATAAAAAACATCATAACTCGATTAATTGTAGGCCGATTTTCAAAATTAAGGTGTCATTTTATTCAAAATAAAATGCTTAATATTTTATTAAATAAAATATAATTTAATAAAACTAAATGTTGAGATATAAAGGATTGAATAATTGAGATGTAGCCAACATACTCAATTTTGAGCTTCTATATTCACTATAATGTTTAACTACTTTATCTATAGCGAAGCATGGATTTTAAAACGGCTATAGATAAAGTCTAGCAACTATTCGTTGCAGTTTTTTTTTTGGCTTTTCGGCCTTTCTAGCCATAAGCCAAATTACGATACTATTTTTTTAATTTAAATTTGTCTCTACCCCGGGGGTCTCCGTTGCAGTTTATTGCGATTTAAATTATATTCTCACGAAAACTTTATTTTGGCGTAGGGAGTTGGCGACCCCTTTTCCCTGCAATCCTATACATAAATTGTTAAATGATCAAAGAAAAAGAATGTATTTTTTCTAATTCTTCAAATATTTATTTATTTTCATTTTTTTTTTCTCTCTCTTCGTCCGGGAAATTCTGGATATCTATAAATCTAAGAGTTTTATCAAAAAAGTAGTCCAAGTAAACGTTCAAGTCAATAAAATTTCCTAGAGAATGACATAGAAATCAAGTTTCTAAGATCAGTACTTTTCATTTTACCAAGGGAAAACTGAGATTTTTTGCAAAAATTTGCAGTTTTTCAAAACTTCAACCTAATTGCGGCACGGGTTACCATTATCCAATTAAGATGCAAGTTTGTTTAAATTGTAGCAAATTTAATCTATTTTAAAAATGTATAGAATGGTCTTTTAATTCTTTCAAATATTTATTTATTTTCATTTTTTTTTTCTCTCTCTTCGTCCGGGAAATTCTGGATATCTATAAATCTAAGAGTTTTATCAAAAAGTAGTCCAAGTAAACGTTCAAGTCAATAAAATTTTCTAGAGAATGAGATAGAAATCAAGTTTCTAAGATCAGTACTTTTCATTTTACCAAGGAAAACTGAGATTTTTTTGCAAAAATTTGCAGTTTTTCAAAACTTCAACCTAATTGCGGCACGGGTTACTATTATCCAATTAAGATGCAAGTTTGTTTAAATTGTAGCAAATCTAATCTATTTTAAAAATGTATAGAATGGTCTTTGTCGAAAACGTGCTCCATCATGGTCGAAATGGGAAAAAATCGAAAAAAGTGCGAGAGTTTTTAAAGTTAAAGTCCGAAAATGTCGAGGTTTCGGCCACCAAAAAGTTGTCTCCTACACTTTCGAAGTCGCAAACTTAGATTTGGTATACCGATACCATACCAAACGATCCTAGAAAAAATATTTTCCAGCAATTAATCTAAGCTAAAACCCCCAATATACTGGGTAATGTGGGGTTTTCAACAAATGTATAAATCGACCAGAAATTTTTAAATTGCTATAACTCCAGACGATTTGAAAATAAAATCATAAATGTATATATCATTTTAAACGAAATTGAATGGTCTACATTCTAAGCAACTTCTTTTTCTGAGGATTTTTATTGTAAAACGAAAGGCTGAGGTGATAGATACCAAAATTTGACGAAAAATATAGGAAATTTTATTTTTTCATACATAAACGATATTAGCGGGCGAATATCTCAAAAACCATTAGAAAGAGAGAAAAATTAAATAGAAGCAATCTTGTAGTAAATATTATAAGTTTTTATTTTGCTAAGAGTAACTTTTTACCTACGACCCACCGCTTTTGCGATATAAGCAAAAAACCAAAAAACGGGACATTTCCACCCCCCTTCCACCCCTAAGCCCGGTAGCTAGGACTGGAGACTTTTAGTATTTTTACCTCCTAACTAGATCAAACATATTCCATAAGAAAAAAATTCTCTCCCCTAAAATGTTTTCTATACCCCCTTTTTGAGAGTTCGTTGACTGGACTATTTGGCACAAGTCACGCATTGAGTTTGACACCATGTTCTAGACCAGTGGTTCCCAACCTGGAGGCGATCGCCCCCCCAAGTGGGCGATTTGGGTTATAAGTATTCTAAGGTGTGGAAATTAAAATAGTAGTGTACAAAAGAAGTTGCCGGGTAAAATAAAACAATAACAAAGTTTTCGAACTTTCACTTATTTTTTCAAACTTTAACTTAGCCCAGTAAATAGAGGGGTTTCAGTTTACATTAATTGCGGGAAAAGATTTTTTTTAGGTATAGTATGGGTATGCGAAATCTAAGTTTCCGACTTCGAAAATGAGGGGGACAGCTTTTGGTGGCCGAAAAACTTCGAAATTTTCGGACTTTTTCCAATTTCCCGCTTATAACTCGAAAACAGTTCATATTTTGCAAATAACCGTCCTATAGTAAATTAAAGAGGCCAAAATTTCGCGTCGATTAAAAAAATATCCAAAATTGGTCCAGTAGTTCGATTTTTAATGGGGATCCAAAAAACAGACCTCGGGATCACTTTTGAATATCCCAAAAACTATCACTTTTTTCGATTTTTCCCATTTTGACCATGAAGGAGCACATTTTCGACAAATACCACTCTATACATGTTTAAACTAGATTAAATTTGCTGCAATTGAAACAAAGTTTCATCTTAATTGGATAATGGTAGCCCGTGCCGCAATGAGGTTGAAGTTTTTAAAAAAATGCAATTTTTGCAAAAAATTGTAGTTTTTCCTTCATAAAATGAAAACCACTCATCCTAGAAACTTGATTTCTCTCTCATTTTCTAGGAAATTTTATTTACTTGAACGGTTACTTGGACCACTTTTTTTATAAAACTCTTAGATTTATAGATATCCTACATTTTCCGGACAGGATATGATCCGAATCCTGAAAAGAGTCATGGAAAATGCTGGATATCTATAAATCTAAGAAATTTTATCAAAAGTGTCCAAGTAAACGTTCAAAGTCATCAAAATTTCCTAGAGAATGAGACAGAAATCAAATTTCTAGGATGAGTGGTTTTCATTTTATGAAGAAAAACTGCGATTTTTGCAAAAAATTGCAGTTTTTTAAAACTTCAACCTCATTGCGGCACGGGTTACCATTATCCAATTAAGATGAAACTTTGTTTGAATTGTAGAAAATTTAATCTAATTTAAAAGTGTATAGAGTGGTCTTTGTCGAAAACGTGCTCCTTCATGGTCAAAATGGGAAAAAATCGAAAAAAGTCTGAGTTTTTGGGATAGGTATTCAAAAGTGATCCGGGGTGTTTTTTGATCCCCATAAAATCGAACTACTGGACCAGTTTTGATTTTTTTGAATCGACGCGAAATTTTATCCTCTTCAATTTACTATAGAACGATTATTTACAAAAAATGGACCATTTTCGAGTTATAAGCGAAAAACTGGAAATTGTTCGAAAATTTCGTGCTTTTTCGGCCACCAAAAGTTGTCCCCCACACTTTCGAGGTCGCAAACTGAAATATGGCATACCCACACCATACCAAACGATCCTAGAAAAAAAATATTTTCCCGCAATTAATGTAAGCTGAACCACTTTTTGGATCCTCTATTTACTGTGCTAATTGTCAACTTTCTTAATTTTTCCAGATTCCAATTTAAAAATGAAAACATGTACTCTTGTTTTTTAAATGTCCTTCAATGATCTTAGTTAATTATTTCACTTCTTTGTTCTTAAAAAAAAATCTGTAAAAAATGTACATTTTAATTTTTTTCTATTTTATTTAGGAGTGACTGGATAAAACTTCTTTGGTTGTTTTTATATACGGTAATAAAATTGTTTAAAATAATAAAAGTGCTTTATTATTTACACTTTACTTCAAAATAAAATTAGGCATACTCTGAAAATGAAAAGGGGGCGATAGGTATTAGTCAACATCCAGAAAGGGGCGATGGGCCACAAAAGGTTGGGAACCACTGTTGGATTAAGCAACATTTATGAAATTCTTGATTTATGGATTTGACTAATATTTATTATATAAACTTTGCATATATATGTCAGAAGGAATAGGCCAACTGGCCGGAAAGCTGGTTTGGCGCTCGGGTTCGATTCCTGAAGGGGGAACCCTTCTGATATATAATATGATCCACTAAAATCTAGGATTTAAAGGGACCTTCTCTCTATTTCGTTTTTATTTAAATTAAGATATTCTGGAGATAAGACGCCTTCACGAGTTGTTTTTACAATTTTTTTTTAAATTTCATCTATTTTTCATAATATAAAATTATAAAACATTCAAGTGTTCAATTAATATTTATTATATTTAATAAAATTGAAGTAATTTTTGGTGACGGAATGATAAGTGAAATTGAGGGGATATTTATGAGGCAGTCCAAAAAAGAAGAAGATAATTTATTTTATATTTTTATTCATAAACCGACATTTCGGAGCTATTCCCTCCTTCTTCAGGGTTTTGAAAAGTCAGTGAAGGAAATGTCGCATTGCATTTCCTTCACTGACTTTTTAAAACGCTGAAGAAGGAGGGAATAGCCTCCGAAACGTCGGTTTATGAATAAAAAGATTGTATAAATTATCTTCTTTTTTTTGCACTGCCTCATCAATATCCACTCAATTATATTAATTTTTTTACTTTACTCTATTTGTGTATTTTTTTTTTAATTTCTTTAACACACTCAGAGGTATAAAATAAATCACTTTTTTGGAACGTTGAAACGTAAATATCTGTTTAAAATTTCGAATCGGAATGTTTTCCCGAAAACAAGATTACATATAGAATCTCTATTTCTATTAAATAAAAATAAAATAAGATATTATTTATATATTTTTAGATAATACGTTGGTTTTAATCTGATCAGGCCTAAAATTAAACATACAGACCGAATCGATGAGAACTGAGGCAGTTGGCGATTCTATATGCGGGTTGTAACTCTCAAATTCAAGCCGAATTTTATAAGGAGTATTGGCCTCCAAACAGACAGGTGGATAAGCTTCAGCACTTCGAGCTCCTAAAGACAAAAAATAAAATTGCAAATTTGTTTAATCTTAAATTCAAAATAATAATAAAAATCGCAAACCTGGTATTAAGTCGACATATTTAA
Source organism: Forficula auricularia (assembly GCA_024734495.1). Taxonomy (NCBI): domain Eukaryota; kingdom Metazoa; phylum Arthropoda; class Insecta; order Dermaptera; family Forficulidae; genus Forficula; species Forficula auricularia. The sequence continues at coordinate 21,409,511 of JALMQS010000070.1, forward strand.
CATCATCCTCTGGATTAGTATTGGCGCAAGGTCCACTTTGGTCAACAGGACCAGGTCGTTCAATCACTACTTTGACTTTATCCCAAGTAACTGGAAGCTAAATTAAAAAAAATTTAGTTAAAAATAAAAAGTATGGAGAAAGAATCAATTATTTCCCAATTTACCTGTGGCTCATATCGTATAACGATAACATAATCCATACTGGTTTGAATGTTGTCAACATCGAATTCAAGTTGAGATTTCTCAAAAGTACGCATAAAGCCGGTTCCAGTCCAGGTATTTTCACGATTGTCTCGATGTGGTTCCCGGATTACAACTTGGCATTTCTAAGCAATCAATACAATAAGAAATAAATAAATAATATACATATGTTTATATAAAAATCTAACACGCATTAGAAGTACAACCAGGTTAAATATGAGAAACAATCAAAATATAATATCGAGTAGATCAAAAAGAGGTTAAAAACTGAATAATAGATATTAATAGAAGAGAAAAATAAATGCTATTAAAAAACGATTTCATAAATCCATTCAATAACTAATTTCCATCACCAAAACATTTATAAATTTCTCTTACATTATTAGACACATTATGCTCGCCATAACCGCATTTCTGTAACAAATGGATGGATCCTCCTAAGAAAATAAAATATCTTTTCTAGCGAATGAGCATGGGCGTCTGCAGAGGACAAATGGGGCATTTGCTTAGAGCTATTAGTATACACAGGTTTTAAATCACGCCATAGAGCTAGCCTCCAAAGAGCTCTGCCAATGGTCCCTTTATGGCATTTCATTCGAGGTGAGGAGTTATAAGACATTAAGGAGAAATCAATGAGGTTGTTCTTTGCTTGATGCAAATAAACATATATGGTTGATTCTCAAAAAAAAATCGCAAAATGACTTTGATTATTTGATGATAATTTTTTTTAATTATTATGGAATTTCTTTTGAAAATTTGATAGTACATGGGCTAATTGTCTAAAACGTTATAGTGGTCCCCAACTTTTTTGAGTTTAAAGGGGGGTGAGGGGGTCCATATAGTTCTGGGTTCTGAATAGTTCCAAGAAAAATATGTGATACCCGGAAAAAAATATGATAAATGGTGAGAGACAACATGGAACATAAACTTGTTCTTGTACAGGTTTACTGGACCGTCGCTTAGAACACCAACACCAACAATTTGCATGAGGGAGGTGAGGGAATGAGAAAACGAAACATTATTGCACAAAAGTAGAAAAAATAACCTTATAATTTCCCATGTGAATGTGCGATACTTTATTAATTCTAGGAACACATACAAAATATATGATAAATGATACATAAATAAGCGCTTAACTTTTTACAACACGGGATGAGGGAATGACGACCCAAAATGTAAACTTGGAAAAAAAAAATTATTTTTAATAGTTTTAACACTAAATCTTATCACTCATAGCCGAGTCTGGTATATTTTTAGAATATCAATATTGCTAACTTCTAAAAACTATAAGGTAGCGTTCACTATATAATTTGAAATTATGTTTTAATCCTACTTTTACACAACGGTGAGGGAATGATTCGTTTTTTAAGAATTTAAAAATATATTTTTTGACTTTTCCGTTTGTTGTGTTTAAACTATATACACATTTATGTATAGCAGTATTATTTTATATGAATAAATAATAAGATAGCAGACAGTTATAAGAAGCTTTAGGAATGAGATCTTTGAATCTAAGTGAATTTGGCGGTTGGGACACGGTGAGGGAATGATTTTTAGGGTATTTACTTGAATACGAGGGGTGAACCGCGACCTAAAATTGTGTACACCTACTTCTACTTCCACTTCCAAGTAGAAGACAATAGATTATCTAATGAATTCCAAAGTAATTCCAAATAATTCCAAAGACGGTGTACACCTTATTCCAATCGTGGTTCACCCCTCGCTTGAACAAATATTTTTTTAATTATGATAAAAAGATAAATCTGTTTTATAATTTGGTACGCCTAGGGATTTAGTTTCATAAAAAATTCTTTGTTTCGATAACTTAGAATCCCATTTCACAGGAATCAGCAAGGACATCAATTTCGATTATTTTTGAGAATCAGCCATTATATAATTTATTTGATATATGGTATATTATAGTTTCGAAGGCTTGATCTTCATCATCATTCTTTTTAATTATAAATATTTCATCTGTTATTTCTCATGAGCCCAAATACTCGGTTGGATATAAATTCGTTTTGTTAGTAAGCTGGTTCACTTTCAAACTAATTGCATCAAGCAAAAGACAACCTTATTGATTTTTCCTTAAGAATCAACAGTTCTGCTACTCTCGAAAGAAAAAATATTTTCAATTTTAGTTATAAAAAGCCTGGTTATTCTGATAACCTTGGCACTTATCACCCTCCCTGGAATCGAGTAAAAAAATGTTCATTAGTGTTTTGATCAGTGACCAGTTCTAAATATTTTTCTAATTAATATATTAATTAATATTTAATATATCAGAGTTATTTTTTGACGGCGACATTTTTAAACAAGATATATATATCGCTAGACTACTGCTGGTTGAGGCTATTGGAGTCAGCTAAATCTTAAATCTGTCGCAGTCAAAAAATAACTCTCTTTGATATATTAGTTATTATTTAATATATTAATTAGAAAAAAATATTTAAAAATTCATTATTTCTTACACAGAAATATATAAATTCAGATATTATTATTACTTAATATCTGACAAAAATCACCTGCATTCGATTCGCGATTGAATCAAATGTAGGAAACTCATGATTAAGTGACCAGTTCGTTTGCCCTCTGTTCTAGTGAGTCACTGAGTGAAGTATGAATTGTAAAAGTGAAATAAAAATTTTATCCAAGGTTTATCACCTCTGTACAATTCTCTGCGGATGCCCATGCAAATGATTATTTTTAGTGTGGTCTTATAAAAAGGAAAGAAAGGAAAGATCACTCACCTCGCTTCCTTTAGCCAATTCTCCTTCATAGACAAGGAAATCTAAAGAGCCAGTAAAATAGCTTTGCTCGGTGTGATCACAGCGACGACCGGTCACATGACGTCGACATCTGAATAAACAATGTACAAACAACGTTCATGTATCAAAGAAGTTTTAAGGATTTGGCATGCTGCCAATAATCATGGCTATTTTTCAGAGTCCCTCTAATAGGGAAATGAGCTGTCTTGAAATTCAAATTAGGTTGGAGTTGGTGGTGTTTCACAAGGAGAAAAATTAAAATACAAAAGATTTTTTTTAGTTTACTCTATATATTTCGAGCTCTTAACTCATCGTCAGGAGAACATTGACTAAAGATAACATGATATTTTGAACAGAATTTATTTTAATTTTAATATGATGGACAGTTATTTATGACATAGTGTAAATATGAAAGAATTATCAGAAGGAAGGAATGGCTTTAGAAAGCCGACTGACCAGATAATAGTACAAAGGGCTGGGACAAAGAAAAGATATTTATATTTTGAAAGTTGCCGAAAATTATGTATGTGTAATAAAGAAAGGCAATAAACTATAGAATGCAATGAGGGGTTATAGCGAAAATTCAATCTCTCATTTTCCTATTTAAAAAAAAAAAAAAAATAAATAAATAAAATTAAAAATAAACACACCACCCTCATCGCACTCCAATTCAAATTAAATATCATTGATTAAGATGTCAATTATTAGTGATTTTGATGTCTGTTTGATTGTTCAAGATGTTTTGATTAAGGTGTATGGCCTTTTTAATTTCAGCTGACTCCAATAAATCCAATTTCCTACTTTTTGGAATAAAATGTAAAGGGAGGGGGTTGGTCGATGAAGGTGAATGGTTGTGGTCAAACAAATGATCTGCAAAAGCCGTTTGACCACAACCATTCACCATCAACCCCTCCTTTTACATTTATTCAAAAATGAAGTGGTTGTGGGTCGCTGAATTAAAGATCACCTCAAAACATGTGTAAATCGAGACATCAAAGCTTCACCAATAATTGACATCTTAATCAATGATATTTAATTTGAATTGGAGTGCGATGAAGGTTGTATTGATTGTGTTTATTTTTAATTTTATTTATTTTATTTTTTTTAAATAGAAAATGAGAGATTGAATTTTCTATGCACATTGCATTCTACGACGCTTTCTTTATTACACATACATAATTTTCGGCCTTTCAAATATAAATATCTTTCTTGTCACCAGCGTCTGTCCTACAATCTGGTCAGTCGGCGCTCTAAAGCCATTCCTTCCTTCTGATAATTCTTTCATATTTACACTATGTCATAAATAACTGTCCATCATATTAAAATTAAAATAAATTCTGTTCAAAATATCATGTTATCTTTAGTCAATGTTCTCCTGACGATGAGTTAAGAGCTCGAAATATATAGAGTAAACTAAAAAAATCTTTGTATTTTAATTTTTCTCCTTGTGAAACACCACCAACTCCAACCTAATTTAATTTTAACAATGTTTCACTATAAACCAACACCGCGTTCCCTAAATTTTATTGAGCTGTCTTGGTTAATTTTCGCTGCTTCATTCGGCATATTATGATAACAGATCTAGAAATAGGGCTACATACACTATATATTCAATATAAAATTTTAAATAATTATTTTTAATCCAAAGTTGGAGGAAAAAGAGAATCTTTTTCTAGACTCGTGTTGTAGTTTCTGTAAATAATGCAAAACAAACTTGTTCGATTGTCTATTAATTTTTATTTTACTATAGAAACGGATTAAAATCTCAAAAAATATTCAAAACAGTATATTTTTGAATAATTTTGCATTTTTTTAACAGGAAGATCTGGGGGCTAGAAAGCACAAAATCTAATCAGTTCTCTGCATTAGAAATAGAAAAATTTTAGCACAAGAAGGAACTTTCTACGACTTTTTATTGTTAAGTTATAATGGGTAACTGAATCCAGACACACAGACAGAAAAAAATCATGCTTGAAAATTATTTTCTCCGCCTACCAGAGATTTTCAATTAACAAAAAAAAAAAAATTGAAAATTTTTGATTGAATTCAATACTAGGCAGGTAGGCTGAGTAAAAACTTTTCGTTTCTTTTTTTCTACCTGTTATCTCAAAATATCCATATTCGATTTGAATTGATATACTTTATTACTATTATTATTATGAAAGATATTAATTTGCCGATGGTAATAGATTCAAATTTACAAGAAATCATAAGTTGGTGTCATCTATTAAATTCGATGGAATGGAATATTTTTAATTATATGTCAGGGGGTGTTTTTCACCCCTCGGGAATCGAACCCGAGTGCCAGTAACAGCAAGCCAGATGGCCCGGATTGCTGTTACTGGCACTAGGGTTCGATTCCCGAGGGGTGAAAAACAACCCCTCTGACATATAATTAAAAATATTCCATTCCATCGAATTTAATAGATGATACCAACTTATGATTACTATTATTATTGTATTGGGGTACAAGTATCTAAGGACAACTAAAGTTATTAGATCTTCAAAAATAGAAAAATGATATTGTTTTCTTACACATCTGTTTGCAAGGTTTATTAGAATTAGTTCATTTAATTTAAAAATCGACCCACATTGCTGATTCTTAAGACAGGTCGCACCAGATAATATTAGGGCATGCAGGACAACTTCATTAGCCGGATACTGACTGAGGATTTGCCTCGCGAGGCCAGCCCCTTGAGGCAAATGTCTGGTCGATCAGTACGTGCCTCGCCCAAGGCAAAAGTGCCCGTTGCCTCATCTGAGGCTGCCTTGGCCCGATCCATCGGTTGTCGGTTTGTGTGAATGCTCAAAGGCGCCTCGGGTCGTTTCCTGCGTTCACTCAGGACGGTTCTGCGGCAAACGCCCGAGGCAGCCTCGCGGGGCTGCTCGCTCAGCCAGTATCCAGCTATTGGTTTCACTTTTTTTTTTTGGACATACCCATTTCTTTGTAAGTAACAAATAGACACGTTTTTATTTGCCTCCGTACTTGACTGTTTTTTTGAGTGGTCTAATTTTCAAAACTTTCTAATTATTTTACATCAAACTATTCGTTAAAAATTCCTCTTTCTAGTGATATAATTTATTTAATTTTACTTTTCGTAATTTAATTAATATTTGTGATTATTTATTTAGCCAATCAAATAATTGGCTAACTTATTTTATTTTTATTTTATTTCAATTCGTTACATTGTGTTTGAAGATAAGAGGATCATCTCACAAACCATAAGTTTCGAATTTCAATTGATTTTCTTTCTCTCTTTAATACATTGTATTTGAAATAATTTTTAATTTTAATAATAATATTATTTTATTCATTATTGCATGTTGTTTCCTTTTTACGTTTAATTATTTTCTAAATTATAATTTTTCTTTTTTCTTTATTTTTTTTACGAACTATATATTATTAATATATTTATTTATATTTTAATTCTTTTTTTTATTAAGCCTAAGTAGTAATTAAGTATATAATATATCATTTCTTTCCCTACAGGTACAACCTAAATAATTAAGTGGTAGATAATTTTAAACTAATTATCGCTCGGTGAAACACCACTGCTCAAGTTATTAAAACTCAGTAAACTAGATTTTATCTATCTTTCTGAGATCAGACTTGTGATTCCGATTTCTTTCTTTCTTTCTATTCAATAATTTACACCCTCTCGCTCATTCTACATCATGTCTACATTGAGCATCCACTATTCCAATATTCGCGGTCTCTTTAGCAATAAAACTTCCGTTTTCCAGCATCTCGAAGACGAAAAACCCTCCATTTTGGCCCTCAGTGAAACCCAAATTGACACAGACAAATCCGATACTCCAGATCTCAAATTCGGGAAATATATTCTACACCCCAAATTCCGCCGGTATAACGGCGTCTGTTGCTACGTTCGCGATAACATCCCCTGCGAACGACTTGGATTTTTAGAAAAAAAGCTTACGACGCTTTATGGCTTAAATTTAATACTAAGACCTCAAGTAGAATTCTCTCAGTAGCCAATTGAAGCCTTGATAGCATGCGTAGGCCATAGATTTTGATAAAAAATTTAAAGAATTTTTCGATTATCTCGGCAATTGTGTGAATGTAATTCTTTCACGTTTTCCAAATTCTGAAGTCTCTTTCCTAGGTGACTTCAATGTACACAATAAGGACTGGTTGACATTCTCCAGATCCAACACCTCTGAAGGCAACGCTGCTCACATATTTGCAACTTCATATGACTTAACCCAAATTATAGATCGCCCCACTAGGATTCCGGACAACACAAACGACACCCCATATCTCCTCGACCTCTTTCTGTCATCTGCCCCTTCTCAATTCTCTTTTAGTATCTCTGCACCTCTAGGTAACTCAGACCACAACTTAATTAAAATAAAATCACATATCGACTTAGTAAAACCCGCTCTATCCTGCCCAAAGCCCAGAGAAATAAGGCTTTTTCTTAAAGCCAACTGGGATGAAATGCGTAACTTCTTCAGCTCTTTCCCATGGAATGATTACTGCTTCAGAAACAAAAATGCCACCGAATGTGCCTCTGCATTCTCTGAAGTGATTCAAATGGGCATCGAGTTATATGTCCCTTTCAAACGGGTAATTGGAAAACAGGACTCCAAGCCCTGGTTCAATAAGTCTTGCTCCGAAGCAGTCAAACAAAAAAATCATGCTTTCTATAATTGGTCTTCGACACCATCAGAGTACAATCGCGTTCTCCTCACAAAAGCCCGCGCCCACTGTAAAAAAACAATCGATAATGCGATGAAGTCCTTCATTCAGAAAAAAGCTGACAGGCTAGCAGCTTGCCCCAGCAGTTCAAACCAATTCTGGTCCCTTGATAAGTATGTAAAAAGAAATTTTACAAACTCATCATTTCCCCCTCTCAATCTCTCCGACAACTCGATAGCCATTGACGCCTCCGACAAAGCCGAAGCTTTTGCCTCATATTTCGCGTCCAACTCAAACCTGGACGACAAAGGGCTTGAACCACCCACATACCCCCCAGTACTAATATAATGTCAGATACTGTTTTCAGGATACCAGCAATTCTAAAGATCATCCGGAATCTAAAGAACAACTCTTCTGCTGGCCCCGACGATATCCCTGCCATTCTCATTAAAAAATGCGCCCCTGAACTTGCTCCTATACTATCCAAATTATACAATCTCTCCTATAACTCTGAAATATTTCCGGAAGCCTGGAAACTAGCCAGAATCCAACCAATTAAGAAAAAAGGCGATTCTTCCAACATAAAAAACTATCGACCCATAGCAATCACTTCTGTCTTATCCAAAATCATGGAAAAGGCCATCAACGAGCAAGTTCTACGACACTTAGAGTCAAATAAATTTATCCACGATAGGCAATACGGCTTCAGGCAATCCCGGTCGACTGGTGACATCCTAGCATATGTAACTCATATCTGGAACAAAACCCTGGAGGCCGGGAATGAGACCCTCGCGGTAGCTTTAGACATTTCAAAAGCCTTCGATATGGTCTGGCACAAAAATCTTCTTGCCAAATTGACCTCCGTCGGCCTTGCACCGAAACTCTGTAAGTTGCTCGAAAGTTTTCTTTCAGACCGTAGTATTAAGGTTGTCATCGATGGAATATCATCTTCCCCCTTCCACACCAACGCTGGAGTTCCTCAGGGATCGGTTATCTCCCCTACGCTTTTTCTTATCTATATCAACGACCTTCTAAACTTGCCCTCCAATCCGGTACATTGTTACGCAGATGACAGCACCCTACATAACGCCCCTGCATCGCATAAAAACCGTGCAGACATTGCCTCTTCAATTAATTTAGACTTATGCAAACTTAAAAACTGGGGATCCCAAAACTTAGTTAACTTCAATGCAGGGAAAACTCAGTGTTGCCTTATTTCTAGGCGCGTCGACAGAAACCTCCCAAACATATCATTCGACTCAAACTCACTAGAATTCAGGGATAAAATTTCAATGCTAGGCGTAACTCTAGGGTCTGACCTTTCATGGAATGACCATTTCTCAACCACTGCTAAAGCTGCAGCGCGCAAGCTTGGTCTCCTATTTAGGTCTAGACGCTGTTATACTCCCAGTCAACTTCTTTTACTGTATAAGGCTCAAATTCGTCCCTGTCTCGAATATGGCTCTCATCTGTGGAGGGGTGCCTCCAAGCATTCTCTTGCTACACTGGATGCAATTCAGAAGCGAGCAATTAAACTAATAGGAGACCCGGCCCTAACTAACTCACTCGACTCCCTGGCTTACCGAAGAACCGTTTCTGCCCTTTCCCTGTACTACAGATACTATCACGGTGTCTGTTCAGTCGAGCTGAAATCAATTATCCCCCCCTAATGCCCTCTTTACGCGAAACACGTGGTTTTCTAACGCTCAGCACCCCTTCGCTGTCAAATTGGATAAAAGTCGAACAAGTGCTTTCGCCAACTCTTTTATCCCTATGACCTCCAGAAACTGGAACTTGCTCCCTGCCACCATCTTTACCGCGACTTATAACCTTCAGCTATTTAAGACCCGTATCCACAGATACCTTCGACCACCTTCGACCATTTGATAGATGGGTATATGTCGAAATTTGATAGATAGACCTCCGCCCAACCCATAAAATTTTTTCTTCTTCTTTTCACGATGGAGGGGCCAACCGAGGCCTTTAGGGGTTGCACCTTTTTGGTGTAACCCCTTCTCTCATCATTATCAAAAAAAAAAAACTTTATAAATTCCATACCGATCACCTTGGGACCAATCGAAAGGCACAGCCAGTCGATTGTCGTCTCAAAATCGTTAAAGAATGTTTAGGTTTTTGATTTTCTGATATTTTTTAATTTATAAAATGTCTCCTTAGTTTAAATTTTCATTAGGATTAAAATTATTTAACAAATAGTTAATATGTACTAGATGAGAGGAGGAGGTATCATCCAAAGATGGAATCACTGGGTTCAATAAAACATCTTTAATAAGACGTTTCGGTCTGAATTTTATTTGGCCATCTTCAGTCAATTAGGCTAAAAATTTCCAGTGATTCCATCTTTGACTGATACCTCCTCCTTCATCTAGTACAGTTTCATCACAGCCACGAACTCTAACAATATTAATAAAATAGTTAATATTTAGCATTATTCTCGTCATTATAATTTATAAAGAGAAATCAATGAGGATGTCCTATGCTCGATGCAAAAAACATATACATTTATAATAACGAATATAAATATGTATATATTTAATCTCAACAAAAACACGTGTGTAAAAAAAGGCCAAATTGGATTAATAAAATCCGTTTGCCAAAAAAAGTAATGAGGTCTAATGTGCTGATAAGTTCAACATCATCAATTTATTAAATGAGTCGAGAATATATTAGTAAATTCAATTAAAACGCATGTTTTTCATTTCACATGTCCCTCTTTATTTTTTATTGATTTCACATTTTTAGTTGAAATTAATTTCCTAAAACTTGGCTTTTACGTATTAAATTATTATTATTATTGTTTGATAGGGCCTCCACCACTCCCTCTTATTAAGATCCCATGATATGGTAACTAGTAATTCGTGACATACATAATAATGCGTAAAAGCCAAGTTTTATGAAAATAATTTCAACTAAAAATGTGAAATCAATAAAAAATATAGAGGGACATGTGCAATGAAAAACATGCGTTTTAATTGAAGTTACTAATATATTCTCTACTCATTTAATAAATTGATGATGTTGAACTTGGCAGCACATTAGATCTCACTACTTTTTTGGCAAACGGATTTTATTAATCGAACTTGGCCTTTTTTTACACAAGTGTTTTTGTTGAGATTTCACTTCTTTTTGTAAGTTGGATTTATCCTATAAATTTAACCCCTTCATTTCGGGCCCTGGAGAAGGAAAAGTTTCGATTTTTCAATTTCGTCCTTTATTATTGTGTCAAGCTTTACCAGTATGCCAAATTTCAGCATTCTAGGTTCATTGAATTTTTAGTTTATGTTAATTAAGCCTATATCTTTCACCCCTTCATTTTAGGTCCTGAAGAAGGGAAAGTTTCGATTTTTGGATTTTTCCCATTAATTGTACCCCAAACTCTACCTGCCTGCCAAATTTCAGCATTCTAGGTTCATTGAATTTTTAGTATATGTTAATTAAGTCTATAAATTTCATCCCTTCATTTTAGGTCCTGAAGAAGGGAAAGTTTCGATTTTTGGATTTTTCCCATTAATTGTACCCCAAACTCTACCTGCCTGCCAAATTTCAGCATTCTAGGTTCGTTGAATTTTTAGTATATGTTAATTAAGTCTATAAATTTCATCCCTTCATTTTAGGTCCTGATGAAGGGAAAGTTTCGATTTTTGGATTTTTCCCATTAATTGTACCCCAAACTCTACCTGCCTGCCAAATTTCAGCATTCTAGGGTTAGCGGAAGTACTCTAGAATTTTGATGAGTTAGTCAGTCAGTCAGTCAGTGAGTGAGTGAGTGACGAAAAAGCCTATCTTTGGCTTCTTGTAACTTGGATGGTATAAAATAAACAGTAGAAATGTGAAATTTTGTAATTTAGTTAAGCTTATGGACCAGCATTCTGGAAAAAAAATTTCAGCCATGTAGAGGTTTCCAATACGAAGTTACAGAGGCGTCAAAATGGCCTGAGTTGTTTCCTGTAAAGGGTAGTCTGGCAGTGCACATATCCGCGCTCGAATCGAACTTGGCTGGGGCACTGCCGTGTTAAAGACTATAGTTTGACCTTCATCAACTGTCTTTTTAATTAGAAATATTTTATCTGTTATTGGATAAATTCGTTTTATTGTTATAGCAAGCTGATCACATAATTTCATTTGTGAAGGTCAAACCTTCGAAACTATAGTCTTTAACAAATAAATTTTATATAAGTATATGTTTTTTGCATCACAGAGGACAACTTCAATGGTTTTTTTTTATTAATCAACAACGCTGCTACTATCGGAAAAACAAAATCTTTTCAATATGATAATTTATGTTTATTTTTAAATGTTAGTTATTTAAATAATTTTTTGAAGAATGTTAGGTATTATTTCAAATAATTTTCTTAGCCAATTCTCGTTTTTTTATTTATTTTGATAAATGATCTACTTCTGAAATTTCTTGTCGCAAAAAGTTTTGGGTCTCTCTGCTTCTTTCCCAAAACATGATATAATTTCAAGTCATTTAATAAAAACGGGTACAAAATGCAATTATTTATAATCGAGATCAATTAAATATAATAAATAAAATAATAGAGACGGTAAAGACTAACCTGCACTGCCCTGAGATGACGTCACAGTTGTTATCATATGAGCCCCCCCTGTCACAGTCGCAGGGCCGGCAGCCGTCAGGGTCATCGGACAAACCCCAATATTCAACAAGACATTGATTACAGTCTCGACCGGTGACAAACCGTTTGCAAATACACTCTCCCGAGTATTCATTACACCCTTGGTTATGAATCGTTCCTAAAATGTTGCACGTGCATGCTAAAATGTAAAAATAAAAATTAGTAAGTTTGTAATATGTGCTAAGTTGCAAAGTGTAAACAAAGGATAAGACCAGGAGTGGTTTCTAATATTCAAACCAGTTGAATAAGAGAGTCTATATATCTGTAAGAATTGTTAATAAGTCGAATTTCGGGCAAAATTAACTAAGTATGCTAATAAATTGCCCTTGCTGTCAGAAGCTTGGTGAATAAGTTTCTAACTCATAGAATTAACTGGGAGGGCATAGAAAATGCATTTTTTTACTCGAAATCAGGATTTTAGAAAGCAGTTTAAACTTTAAAATCGCTTTCCTGATAAGTTACTAAATCCAACGTACACACTTATTTACAATTCTTACAGATATATTTGAGATAACTATACTATAAAGTATAAGTAAATAAATACAGGCAACGGGAAACCATCCTGTGAACAATTTTCCCAGGAAAATTACTAAATAGAGGATGCTTTCCATAGTAATAGCCAATGCTCGAAATCGAGTATGCCACTCAAGGAAGAATTATATATTTGGCCTTTATTTGAATTTTGTTTTCCTAAATGAAGCAGAGGATAACCTATAACTTTTAAGGAGTTCGGTGTTGGTTCTAGGTGAAACATTTTAATATAATAATGATAACCTCATTGATTTCTCTTTATGAATCAACAACTCTGCTACTTTCGGCAAAACAAAATCATTTCAAGAAATGGACTTGTTTAGAATTTTTTTCCAAACATACTTATCTCGAAGCCAAATTAATTAGTGAAGATTCTTGGAGCAGAGGACCAATTTTAAATGGTATAATGTGTGTATTTGTGAGTCACACGACTTACACTTGTCACCCCCTTTTTTTGAAATTGAAATTTTTAGCACAACCTTAGTTTTAGGATACAACAACAAAATGATATTTGAGGATGTTGGTTTTAGGTAAAACATAGGAATAAAATAGTAATTAGGATACTAGTTGTTTGTAATGTATTTCTTACGTTGGCAGCCTTCAGGGTTCACTTCATCGAAATTCCAAAATCCGTTTTTACATTTGTCACACCTACGGCCATCAACATTGGCTTTACAATGACAACGTCCAGATTCAAGCCCATTAGCAAGATCCGTTTTGCTGTCGCATATGCCATCATCAAGGGAGCCTTTAGGATCGCAGTCACAAGCTAGAAAATTGTTTAATCAACTTAATTAAAATGAATCATTCAACGGAAATAAAAAGTCCCCCCCTTTGGCTTACCTTGACATATTTCGGGATCCCCAAGATCACGACCATCTTCCTGATAGTAGAAAGGCTTGCATTGCTCGCAGCTTCTGCCCATGGTGCTGTGTTGGCAATCGTCACAGAATCCTCCACTTACCTGACCGGTCATTGCATAAACTGCCTCATCGAAATGACAACTCGTAGCATGATTATTACAATTGCAACCTAAAAATAATAAAACGTGGACAAATCTTTATTAATCTTATCAAGAACCATTTACTAATTGATGGTCGGAATACTTTCAAAAAGTAAATTAATTTTATTAGAAGTTTTTCCTAGGAGATAAAAACTGAGGATTGAATGAAAAAGGCACTCTAAGGATAAATAAAAAGATGATTCCCAATAAAAGAAAATTTATTAGAAACTTTTATTTTTACACTTTTGAACCAACGTTTCTGAGGATCTTCCCTTCGTCTTCAAGGTTCAAAGGGTCAATGAATTGTTACATGGTTCCTTCATTGACCCCTTGAACCCTGAAAAAACAGGAAAGATCCCCCGAAACGTCGGTTCAAAAGTGTAAAAAGAAAAATTTCAATAAATCTTTTTTTCATCTTTTTATTTATTTTGGACTGTCTTCCATTCATATATCAGATGTAAATTGATTATTAAATAAACAAATTAAAGGAAGATAAGGCATGCAAATAATTAAAATGAAAATTCGTTTACAAAAATATTTAAGCTTTACTATTAGATATATTGGTTAAATGTTTTAATTTAAAATTTCTGGGCTTGAATGAAATCATTTCTTAATAAAAAGTTACGTTGCACGTCAGTGCAGGACTGAACGAAGTTGCTGACGTCATCGCTCCTACAGTTAAATATGTTGATTTAGATTTTCAATGGAACGGATGCACTAAATGTCCAGTGAATCACTTAACGTAAATCTTTAATAATTAAATGTTTTAATTTATAATTAATCAATGAATATGAATTGATAGAAAAAAACAATATATGCAATAGAAAATTTGTGATGTATTCATATAATTTAAATTATAATATCAAGCCAGATTAAACAATAGCTGTTAATAAATAAAATAAAATTATAAAATATTTTTCTGGGTTAATTTTTTTATTGCTAGTATGATCTGGTCAAATGTAAACGTATCCAGAAAATTCTAGCATTGTTATTCAATATAAGTGTACAGAAAAGTTTTTTTTAGATTCACACATCTCATTTTGGGCCTCAGCAGATATTATTATTACATTATTAATAATTTTTTGAAATAAAATTTTATCTATGACCCAAGTTTAAAAATTGTTTTCCTTGCTTAAAGAGCAGTTAAACCAATTTCCACGACCCTTTAATCGTTGAATTTAGGGAAATAGGCTATGAAGTCCGAAATATATTGATTTTTCATCAAAAATATTGACTCGTCTTAGCTAGAGTGTCGACAGCTATGATCAGGTTTTAACTCGATTCTTTTTAAAAGAAATTCAACAAGGTCATGTGAAGGTCACACAAAACACAGCAGAGTCCGTTAAACTATATTTACACTAGGGTTTGTTAAACAAAAATAGATGTTAACTAACTTCTTCACTTGTTTTTGTTGACATTTATTTCTACAAAACTCTTCATAAAAGCCGATTCAAATGAACAATTTTTATAATTCAAAAAATAATTGTTTTTACTTGTTGTCGGCTTTCTGAATTTTATAATTATATTTGTGTTGTTATCGTCCATCTTTGAAAATAATTAAGCTAGATATTGTGATCTTGGACTTGAGAAAATAATTAAAAGCTAAATTTCCAAAAGTTACAACACGTTTCGTTCGTATATTTTTCGACTTCTTCAGGTAATTTTAGGATCAGCTTTCTCGTTAATAGATATGATGGTCTATTAACAAGAAAACTGATCGTAAAAATTGCCTGAAGAAGTCGAAAAAATACGACGAAACGTGTTGCAACTTTTGGAAATTTAGCTTTTAATTATTTTCTCAAGCCCAAGATCCCAATATCCAGCCTAATTATTTTATAGTTATTTCTTAATAAATTAGAAAATTATTTGGCCATTAAATATAATTTTTAGTTAATTTCATTTTAATGCAATTTGGTCAATAGAAAAGGGTAATTCAGAGAATTTTGTTCAAGTAAATGTGAACAAAAACTAATGAATAATAAGATAGTTAACATCTGTTTTTGTATAGCAAACGTTAATGTGAATCGTAGCTTAACAGACTATATCGTATGTGACCTTGACATGACTTTAAAGTTTTTTTTTCAAAAGAATATAAACAAAACCGCCAGAACATACTATGACAGGCCTTAGAGCCGTGATTTTATTTATTTTTATTTTTTTATCGAAATCATTTGAGCCCTTTTTGGGAAATTATGACAAATATACAAATATATGATATAAAAAAGCTAAAACTCTGGCGAGTTTTTCCTATAAGAAAAACGATAGAATTAGAAGAATTTAATGGATTTACATAATCTTAATGCATTTCGTATTAAATGTACATAATAAACAGGGGCGGATCGGACCACCGGGATACCGGGAGATATCCCGGTGTGTCGCAAAAGGCAATGTTTTCTCCTGGAGAATACCACGATATTAGCACATTTATTTAATCTTTTATTTATATTATTAACTTGTTTTTTGTGTAATTTAATTACTTATTTCGTATAATAGTTCCTCAAGTTTTTATTATATTCCTATCATATTTTATGGTATTCGTTTAAGGAGGTTCGAGACTGTTTATCATTTTTATAAGAAAATTCTCAAATTTTTACCATCGAATCATTGATGTATTAAATATTTATTCCCGAAATTTGAAGTTGATCGTCTGTCCCATTACCGAGAAATCAATTATTGAAAATTGTCCTTTTAACATGGAAATAAATGGACCGAGCTTTTAAAACGGCTATAACTTCTATACAAATTATACCATTTTTAAGAAATTTATACAGATCAATAATTCAACTATTATGAATTGAATGATACATTTTTCAATAGATTTGACAGTCTAGTTAATTAGTTATTCATAAATGTAAAAATAAAAATTTATTTGCAGCCAACAGAATATAACAAAAGCACTAGTGTAGAATTCCAACTCTATTTCCTGAAATCGTTTTTGTGTTAAATAATTGTTTTTTTAATGAGACAAAATTTATCTCAATATTCTTTTTATTAATATTATCAAAACAAAGATTTTTATTCGAAATTAACCTCATTATTAACAATTTTTTTATTAAAAAAATTTAGCAGGCAGACGTTGTCACTCTGTAGAAATACAAAAGATTTTTTCGAAGATCAACCAGAAAGATAAGCTGTCCCGAACTCCCTTAAAGTCATACTACCATTTTAGTTATATTTTTTGTAAATAAAATTGTTTAAAAATTATTCACATTTTTTTAACCCCATATAAAATAGAAAGAGTGAATATGTTTAAAAGTAAATTTCATGTGGTGAACAGGGCCACAGGAGTATGATTGGGGGGCGTGAGGGCCGCAAGAAAATTTCCCGGTGGGCTGAAAATGCCCGATCCTCCCCTGATAACAAATACAGGTATTGTTTTCTTTTTAAAGTAAATCTTTATTTAATAGAAACATAAAAGCTTACGTTTGCAATGATTTGTCTGTTTTCCCACAGCTGGTTTCCAAGGCAGATCGTTGTAGAAATCTTCGCATAATTCACAATTGAGTCCTTTAGTATTATGAGTGCATTCGCAGCGACCGTGAACCATATCGGGAAGTTCAGGAACATTAGGAAGTGGCAAACAACGAGATGCATGCCCGTAACAAGAACAAGAACCTCTTACAATCATATCGTTGATTGCGTAATAATACTTCTCCTAAAAAATTAGGATAACTAGAAAAATAAATTTATCCATGGGAAGGTGTTCGAACTCACCTGTATTTCCTGTCGATTATCAAGCAAATCATCTCCAAGAGTGTGAAGCTTTGTAAAGTTTATTCTTAAATTCGTCATTTTTAATAAATTTTGAACTTCTTGAGAATAAGGGTTATCTATAGAAAGGTTTGGTGGTAAGACTCGAAAAATGATCTAAGAAAAAAAATTTAATTAAAATCATAAGCAAAAAAAAAATAAATAAATAATAGGATGAAACCAACCTCTCCGCCTGAAGAAGGTTGAACATTTGAATATCTTTGTTCACAAACTATGTCTGTAAGCTGCCTAGGAGTATCTTGTGGTATCTCAGGGAACGTTTTTCTACAGTCGGCAGCAAAATACCTATATACCTATGATAATAAAATAATTTTTAAAAAGGAGATTGAACTTTGTTAAAATGGAAATAGGGAAATTTTAATTGTGATTTCATAAAGGTAAAACCAATTATTTTGGATTCAATTTTAGATTTTCAAAAGCGAAAGAAAACAGTTCAACACATCAAGGGTGTGTGTATTAAAATTTTAAAATTTTAACATTAATTAATCGATTGTTAAACTAGAAATATTGAAAATTTTAGCCGAAACAAGAATCAATGACGTGACGTCATAAAAAATCCACAGAAGAAATTTAGTCCAGGCAAATTACGTGAAAAAATGGCATAAACAGGAAATAATTCCCGGTAAAGATTTTATTGCTGGAATACCTTTATTGGTACTCCAATATTACTACCCTAAGTTTTCCCCCCAAATCTGTGTTGTGGAAATTTTTCAACGCGCCTCAAAATGAGAAAATTTCGGAGTTTTTTCAGTTTTTCTTGAATAACTCTAAAAGAGCTCATCAAATCAAAAAGATATCTATTAGATAAATTAAAGCTCTTTAAATTACGCGTAAAATGATAACAATTTCGTCTATTTAAGTTAAGTAGAACCGGTACTAGCGACTGTCAAAAAAAAGCCCTTTTGAATATCCTAAGCTCCTCCTTTTTCCGATTTTTCCCATTTTTACCATGAAGGATGACGTATTTATAAACTAAATTAAATTAGCTACAATGTAAACAAAGTTTCATCTTAATTGGATAATGGAAACCCGTGCCGCAATGAGGTTGAAGTTTGCAATTTTTTGCAAAAAATTGCAGTTTTTTCTTCATAAAAAGAAAACCACTCATCCTAGAAATTTGATTCCTATCTCATTGTCTAGGAAATTTTGTTGACTTGAACGTTTACTTGAACCACTTTTTTTGATAAAATTATTAGATTTATAGATATTGAGCATTTTCCATTTACTAATAGATATCTTTTTTGATTTGATAAGCCGTTTTAGAGTTATTCAAGAAAAACTGAAAAAACTCCGAAATTTTCTCATTTTGAGGCGCGTAGAAAAATTTCCACAACACAGATTTGGGGAAAAACTTAGGGTAGTAATATTGGAGTACCAATAATGGTATTTCAGCAATAAAATCTTTACCGTGAATTATTTCCTGTTAAAATCGTAATTTGCCTGGACTAATTTTCAAATGAACAAAAAAAGGAATAAATACACTTTTCAACAAAAATTTTTTCCCCGTAAATCTAACAATGGATTCCGGTAGAGTTTTTATGCTGATTATTATGCAATTTTCCAATTTTTTACAACACGTCAGAGTTTTGAGATATTATCGGTCAAAATGACGAAAAAGGCCATTTGGACCTATTTTCGAGTCCCATTAAATATTAAAGAGCAATATTTTTTTTTTATTTTCCACTTAAATTTACAATCTGTCAGTTAATTTTATTTTATTTATTGGGCATCCGAGGAGCGGGCCGCCTCTTACAAGACAATTTAAGATGATTACACAAATTTACCCACAAATCTTTCACACTTTCGGCTTCAGAACAAATTAATTCAGATTCAAAGCGGGTGGCTGAGACAGCCAGGATTAATCCTGGCTCACATTTCACATTTCTTTTTTTTTTTATTCACAAAAAATAATCATACGCCACCCGCTCTCCATGTTCTTCTGCCGAAAGTGTAAAAATAAGAAGAGATCCCCTCATCGCCCTATATGTCAAACCGTTTATTGTTTTTGGGATATACCCAGGGCGATGAGGGACTCCACCGCTTTATGCCACCACACTCCCTTCCACGAGAGTGTGATGGCCTCGACCCTGACCGAGCCCGACGCCAAATCGCTCCGCAATATTATCTACCAGACTGGAGTTGCCCCTATATTTTTCTATTTTGTTTCGGTGGGCAACACCCAGTCCTGCAAGCGCAGGAGACGATCTGGACGTCCAAAACCCAAACCACCCCCGCCGCATCCTTTGCCACGATGTCTGTACCAGGTTTGGGTATTAAAATAATTGTTGCTAATTTCCAAGAAAAAGGAAAGTAAGTATGTCTGACTACAGCGTTATATATATATGTTAACAATTTTAGGGCTTTGTCCGGCAGTTCCACTAATACTTTAGCCGTAATCAAGTCACATCCTGGGGATTTTTTTGAATTTAATTGTTTAATTTGTTGCTTAATTTTATTAATTTTAAATGGTTTTAGAGGAGTTTCCAGCTGGATGGGTGTCTCAAGGTAATCATAAATATTTGTTTCGCCATTAACCTGTAATTCATATGGATATGGGTGTCTCAAGGTAATCATAAATTTCTGGTTGCGCCAGTCGCAACCGTGTGCTTAATGCGTATGTGAGCATCGTTTTTCCGATTTTTGCACGCGAAATCGCTAGGGCAAAAGCCATCCGCTGGGCGGAACAGCCGAAAACAAATCCATGTTTATTTACATAATTAATATTTTTTCTCATTCTTGTACAAACAGCGAATCTGTTCACATCTTGTTCTGCTAATCAGAGTCCAGTTTCCCATTTTACTCACTTATTTTTACTTGCTGGTGTTCGTCCTTTGCCATATCAATTGTATATTGATAAAATATCTACTATTGTGTTGATATTTAATGTCAGAACGCCGCAGCTGGACTTCTAAACTCCTGCTTCCTGGTAGCCGTACTATTTTCTCTCTCTCAGTACCACTTCAGTGGAAGAAAGTACACTTTTGTTTTATTTATGGTACGGATTGGCCTAGAAGAAATTTTCAAACTCAACGGGTTCGTCAACAAACTGATAAGTGAAACTATTTAATCCTATCCAATTTTCCTACACTTTTCTTCACTTCTTTAAAAACTGAAAAACTCTCTCTCTTCTCATTGAACACAATCCATTTGGGTTTTGAACTCTACATCTCATCTACGCTAAGAATCTCTCGAATTCATTTGTCTATTTTTCTTATTTTATAAATAAATATGGCCGCCTTCTTAAAGGCAAACTAGCTCTTATTTTAATTCTAATTAAACATTTTTTTATTCTTGTTACTACTAATAGCTTTAATTGAGAATTGTTAATTATATTTAATTTTATTATAATATTTTTTCTCTTATTGCAATTATTGTTATCCATACTATTAATTAATTAATTTTAAATTATATTCATTTATTTGTTCAAAATACTGTCTGGTTAACTAACATATAATTTTATCCTGTTAATAATAATAATAATAATTTGATAATTTCTAATCATAATTTCTATTCATAATTCTATTGAACTTTTCAATTATTTGTCGGATAATTTGTTTTTGCTTCTATTTATTACTCAAATTAATAAATCTATCTGTTTAAAAATCCCATTTTCCCATTCATTTAATTTTTTTCTTGTTACTTTTTTATTTATATTTCGACTTTCAGATGTAAGCAAGAACCTTCTTATTAAATTCAATTTCATACATAATATGGTGATTATTTATTCACATTAAAACTAACATAAAAGTTTAAGTGTGTTGAGCAGCTGTAAAATTTTTTGGAGTCACTTCATCATCGCTGTTATTATTTTTTTCCTGCTAGCATATTTTTATTTTTGTTGAACTTTGAATTTTTCTTTCTTTTTTTTCACCCTGACTATCAGTTGGCTCAACCAATATCTGTTTCGCCATTAACCTGTAATTCATATGGATGAATTTAAAAACACCCGCCAAATAATTTGCGAAGCAGGTTGCCTTATCTTTATTCGATTTAGCCCAGCTGCCATCTTGATCCCGGATTGGTGTATTGAAATTTTTTGGTCTTTTAAGTTTATTTGTTGCTTTCTAAAGTGAGTAGTCAGTTGCTTCAGATGCTGATAGATGTGCTAAGTAGATTTGTATACAGTTGTTTTTATGGTTTGTTAGTAGGATTTTAAGCTCCCGTATTATTTTATTTAGTTTAGTTTTGTCAAGAGGGGAACAAGTTCTTTGCCATAATTTCCTTAAATGCCGTTTTCTGCAATTTTTTCTTTAATATTCTGTGGAAGTTGTTCAGTTCTTTCTTTACTTTTAAGTTCTGGAGTGGATGCCCAAGCTGCTTAAAGAGCAATATTTGAAATTAAAATATTTTGTTGCCGTAATAGAAAACAGCTTCCTTCTTTGATTTTCAATTACTATTTTTGTTTTTAGCTCAATTATAGCTCGAGTTATATCTAAAAAAACTAAAACTATGTGATTTTAAAGGATAATAAACATAGATAAAAACATAAGTTTGTATTCTTTTAGTTATAATTCGAGTTCTAATTGAGCTAATAACAGTGGTAATTTGAAAATCAAAGAGAAAGCTGTTTTCTATTAAGTCAGCAAAATATTTTGATTTCAAATATTGTTGTTTAATATTTAATGGGACTCTATATGTAAAAATGGCCTTTTTCGTCATTTTGACCGATAATATCTCAAAACTCTGGCATGTTGTAAAAAATCGGGAAATCGCATGATAATCAGCGTATTAAACTCTACTGGAATCCATTGTTACGTTTACGGGTGGAAATTTTTGTTTAATTTTTGTCGAGCATTGATATCGTAGTTTGTTTACCAAAGACAAAACACACTCTTTTTAACCGACTTCATTAAATTTTGAAGATCTGTTTCTTTGTTGGGAGGTGGATATTATTTAAATCCTTTTTTTGTTCATTTGAAAATACCTACCTGATGAACATTTTCGATATGAGAAAATTATCTACGTCAACCTCACGACTTTATCTTTTGTTTCGGCTATAATTTTTTAATATTTTTTCAAAACAAAAAATACTTACGTATTCTATGTTTTTAATTAGCCAATCAATTAACATTAAAATTTTAAAAATTTAAATTTGTATGCATACACATCCACTAGGATTGGTCCTTATTTTAGGTATTTTTACGCGGACAAGGGCTCATATGGTTCGAAATAAATAAAAAAAAATATCCCAAGTTTCAAGACTCATCTCACTTATAACCTGTGCCTCCCAGCGATGTAAGTGTCTCATCTAAATAACATGGGGTTTTTGGGATTGAACGATCGATTTTTTTATTCCGAGCAAAAGTAATGGTTCAAAAAGTTTGAAACTCTTTAGACTTTATCCTTATAATACTAGCTACCCATCAGAATTTTTACAGATTTTTAGATATTATAATTTTTGGAGTCTATAACTTAGTAACACTAAGATATAGCAGTATTTTATCTAGCTGTAACTCCAAAATTATAATAGCTAAAAATCTGTAATAATTCTTATGCCTATCTAGTATTATAAGGATAAAGTCTAGAGAGTTTAAAATTTTTTTGAATCATCACTTTGGCCGGAATAAAAAATTGATATTTTGATGCCAAAAATGTTATTTAGATGAGAAAATTACATAGCTGGGGGTTATAGTGAGATAAAGACTTGGAAACTTGGGTGATATTTTTTTTATTTATTTCGAACCATGCGAACCCTTGTCAGCGTAAAAATTCGAAAATACCCAAAATAAGGACCACTCTAATACACACCTTATTAGATATGTAAATGTGTATGAAAACGACATTTTCTGTATATAAAAATCAATTTGCATTATAAATATCGGCTCGCTTCTTACCTGCCATGTTTTGCCGAAATCATAGGATCGCTCGATAAGCATTCCAGCGGGACGGAAAGTCTTGAAATAGATAATTAAATGAGTGAAGTGAAACTCCGCCTCCAAATCAAGCTGTATTGTCACATTTTCAATACCGTTCTGGCTCTGCCACCAGGATCGTTTTCGAGTGCTAAAATAAAACGATTTTAATTATAAAATATTCATTTTATTTTATTAATTTGTGTTAAAAATAAATGAGGCTGATCTTTTTTTCGAACTATTTTGAAAATTAATTTAGAATTTTAAGGTTTTTAAATCTTTTCAAACCAACTTATATAACTCCTCGCACAGACACATATGATTTTTATAAAATTAATATACAACATAATTTTTTTTTTAATTTTAGTCATTTTTGAGAAAATGGCGAAAAATCGTTATTGCTGAAGCAAAGGGGATGGATCAGTGGGCTGATTTGTACCAAAATTTGTTGTGATAACTTAAAGTTTTAATTTATCTATTATTCATTTCTTTGATATTTAATGTTTTCGAGTTATCGTGATAATAAACACACAAACCAAAGGCTTTTCGGTCTCTAGAGGCTACAAATCACGAATTTCTTATGAAAATTTGCATCCTTGACTAAAAAACTATCTAGGTATACTTCAATAAGTATTATATATAATTGAAAGTTAAATCATTTTATTGAAATTAAAAAATAATCAAATGGAGATTTTCCGGACAAGTCATTCTAATATTTCTCTTATTCTATATAAATAATAAATTGACGCGTTCTGATGTGGCCATCCACTTGACTTTACCATACACTTCTGGATGAGTTTGGTACAAGGGCCTAGATTTTAATTTTTTCACCCCCCCCCATTTTGGGGGGTTTGTTTCCCCCCTCCCCTTAATTTTGGGTCGATATGCACCAAAATCTAATCAGCTCTTAAACTCAATACACCCAAACTACGTGTGAAATTTGGTTTTGATATTCACACTAGATTTTGAGCTAGCTCATCCACAACAATTTGGCAACACACAGACTAACTAACATACTAACAGACGAACAGAAATTTTGACAAAACAGTTATTATCTCGAAAAATATAATTTTTTCGATTTTCATTTATTGGAGCTTTTTTGTAGACCGAAATGCCATATTTTCGCCCAATTTTTTTTATCAAAATAGTTTCAGCCGTTGTTGAAATATTTAAAAAAAAGAAGCAAAAAAACCACTTTTTTCATGCACGATTACAATACTTGACCATACCCTATGTATGGTAAAGTAAAAATAAACTTATAAAATGCCTCTTAGAGGCATACAATTTGAGGGGAAAATTGTTAAATATTAAAAATAATGTAATTTGTTTCTAAAAGATAAAAGAAATAAAACATTTTCTTATTACCCAGGAAAATAATTATATACAATATGCTCTATACGGTGATGTCTTTGGGGATCATGTGAAAATTGATCTCTTGAGTCACACCAAAAACATTTCTTCCGATCTTCTAAATGAGAAACTATACAATATCTTTCCTGAAATTTAAAATTCATATGAGATTATTACAGAAAAAAATTCAATGAAAATAGGTATATAATATATATAGGTTTAGAAACACAGTTTATTTAATATGAATAATTTAGGACATACAGTCGGTTTGAAGAGAATATAATGGAGGAGTGGCCGTAGTCATTTAAAGTTTAATTGGAGGCAAAATATGAAAATATTGCTTCTGCTTTTTCAGGGCATTGGAGACTACAGAGTTATTTGTGAGAAAGAGTGGAGGACAAGAAAAGACCGTAAAATTACTACAAATTTCTTTTGCGAGAGATCACAGAATTGGTGATAAATAGAGGTAGGTAGAAGATGCAAGGCGATCAGCCTGTAGCAGGGACAGCGGAACCATGGAGTCAGCTGACCCCCTGGGAATTTGTCTACGTATTGCATACCCCCCAGACCCACCGGTAGGGCTATATCACTCTCCAAGTTTTGACCCCCTGGCCTAAGATCGTTCCGCCGTGCCTGGCCTGTAGTTCTTCTTTGATACCTTCTATTTATCTATCTTATTTCATTCTCTCTTGTAATTACTATCCAAGTAGCTTATATCTTATAAGGTTAATAATCAAAAGATTATTTTTTATGCTTATAAAATACAATTGTTTTTTTGACCCAATTATGACTTATATGAACCATATTTTTAAATCTAATATATTAAATGTTTTTCCTCGGAGACGGACTAATAGATATAAAACTGAGGATTGAAGGGAAGGCAGTCCAGGGATAAATAAAAAGATGATTCCCAATAAAAGAACATATATTGGAAATATTTCTTTTTACTTTTGAACCGGCGCGACTTTTCGGAGAATGCTTCCTTCATTGACCCTTTGAACCATGTAGAAGGAGGGAAGATCCTCCGAAACTTTCCAATAAATATTCTTTTTTGGGAATCATTTTTCATTTTATTTATCCTGGACTGTCTTCTAATCGATCATCAATTAATTTTATATTAGGTGTAGTAAAAAGAAATCCATTGTTTTTGCATGGAATTGAAGGTTTTATTTAACATACTTAGAATGATCCGATTTAGATCAAATATGCGGCGTTTTGTTCGATAAGTTGTTATCATTTTGAAGGTAATTCTATTATGCTTCTCTCATAGACGCCCTTGCCCCTATTGGCAAAAAATGGGACAGTCAAGAAAATTTTGCAAATGCTTGAAAATGTGATAATCGCTTAGCGCCAGGTCTGGGCTATACGGCGGGTGCGATATAACCTCCAATCGGAGCTTCTGGCGAGTCGTTAAAGATGAATGTGGCCTAGTGTTGTCTTGATAGAACACAACACCCTTCCTATTGGCCAATTCTGGCCGCTTTTCGTCGATTGCCTGCTTCAATCTGGTCAGTTGTTGACAGTATAGGTTCGAATTGAGTGATTGGTCCGATAGGAGCAGCTCGTAGTGGATGATTCCCTTCCAATCCCACCAAACACACAGTATGACCTTCTTGGTCGTTAACCCGGGCTTGGCGATCGTTTGGGCCGGCTCACCGCACTTGGATCACTATCTTTTTTGCCTGTTGTTCTCGTATGTGAGCCATTTTACATCGTCAGTCACCATCACCATCGCCCTCGCCATAGTTTCAGCAAAGAATCGCAGGCATCAATTCGGTCCAAAAGTCAATTCGTATGGCATCCATACATCGATCTTCTTCTTGAGACCAGCCTTATGTAAATGGTTCCAAACGGTTTTCTGGCTAATCTTAATTCCTGGGCAATGGAATAAGTGCTCGCATGCCTGCGGCTGCATGGGGGCCCGTGCTTGTAAAGGGCCCCAAAAAAGGTCAATTGTGTTAAAGTGTTTTCTTAAATATTGTTTTATAACACTTGTATTCCATTTTAGAACGTAACAACACCTCGATTTTTTTAATTCACTTCTAAATAAGGATTGTTTGTTTCAACAATCCAACTGAACTAATTTATAATATATTTTATGAAAAATTATTTGAGAAAAAATAAATGTTTTGTTAATAAGTACCAAAATTTGGATATAATCGTTCATGGTTCACAATTTTTTTTTATTTTTTGTTCAATTGATTTTCAGAGCCCCGTTATTTTACAGCTTAGGACCCCCACTTGACTTGATTCGCCACTGAACACCATTCACATTTTCAGCCGCCTGGCTTGCGTTTTCACCTTTATTGAAGAAAAATTGTAAAATATAGCGTATTATCTCTTTGCTGGTGTCCATTTTTGATGTGAGCTCAAACAAAACTGAATCAACCATTCACAAAACTGTCAAATAAGTTTTTTTAGAACCAAATCTCAGCTCTCTAACGCCATCAAGTGTAAACCGATCGGACTTTTAGAGCGCGAGATAGAATTTATTATAGCCATCTATTGGAAAAATAATGGATTTCTTTTTACTAGGCCTATTATTATTTTTATTAGGATATTTTCATTTTTATCGACTTCTACATTATTTGTAGAAATCCCCCCCCCCCACCCCTGCTTCACAGTCTCACACCCTCATAGCCCCCGCGTGAAATTTCGGGCCCGGGGTCCAAAATCTGAAGCGGGCCCCTTATTATGGAATAAGTATGTGTTTTTTATGAAGTGGAATAATAAAAAAAATGCCCAGGCCCGGGACCCACGGGTGCACCTGGACCCCCTCTTCCGAGGCTATGCTGCTATGGTGGTCCTTATTTCCGGGTATTTTTGAATTTTGACGCTGACAGAGATATGGTTCGAAATAAATTAAAAAAATATCTCCCAAGTTTAAATAACATGGGGTTTTTGGAATTAGAACGAACAATTTTTTATTCCGGCCAAAGTACTGGTTCAAAAAATTTGAAACTCTGTAAGCTTTATCATTATAATAGTAGCTATCCTTCAAGAATTTTTACAAATTTTTAGCAATTATAATTTTGGAGTCTATAACTACTATCACTAAGATATAGATATATTATATTATAAGATATATATTATTTTATCTAGCTGTAACTCTAAAATTATATTAGATAAAAATCTGTAACAATTCGAAGGATAGCTACTACTAAAAGAATTGCCAGGAATTTCAATTTTTGAACTACTCTGGCCGGAATAAAGTGATCGTTCATTGTCATAAACTTGCATGTTATTAGATGGGAAACTTAATCGCTGTGTAGCACTAGGTTAAAATTGAGATAGAGAATTTAAACTTGGGGAATATTTTTTTTTATTTATTTCGAACCATATGAACCTCTGTTATCGTAAAAATTCTAAAATACCCAAAATAAGGACCACCCTAATGATCACCCTTGTTTGTAGTCACGAGCCGAGACACATTAAATTATGATTATAATTACAATCTATCTCGACCTAGAAAGCATTGACTTATTTTCATTATGAAAATAGCTAAAATTTTGTTTTCCAATACAGCTAAAAAAATTATATTTATTAAAAGAAAACTCTAAATGAATAAATTATAGATGGAATTAAATATTTACATACAGCCTTTTCAAGACCACAAGTGGAAGAAGCTTGCAGTCGTGTTTCTCTTCCTATTAAAAGATTGCCAGTCGCAGGATAACATGAACTTTGTTCACAGGGATGAGGTCTCTGTGACGGGTAACCTAAAGAAATTCAAAATTATTATTATTATGTTAGGAATAGAGAAAAGTACAGAACTGGAAAGACATCAGATTCAAGTTATGAAAGATTTAATCACCATTTACAAACCGAATTATAATAATTTGTTAGAAGTACATTGAAATTGTAGCAAGAATAAATGAGATCTTTATTTTATTAATATATATTATTTATAAAAATAAAAAATAAATTTGTTTTTGGTTATGTTAAAGAGAAGTGATTTTTCTAAGAGCGTTTTCTGTTGAACACCAATGCAGCACTCAACAAGTGCAATGACGTCATCGTTCTTATAGTTTAAGATTGTGTTTTGTGCATTTCAGTATCTGACCAGCTCAACAATAAATATGGCTGCTGCAGGACATACATCACTATTGTTTCATAAGCTATGCTATGTAAGATAAATTGGCTTTTTTTTAAATATCTAAAATTATCTTATTAAAAGAAAAAAGCACCAATCTAAATATAATGAATGAACTTGTAATAAATTAAAACAAAGAGACAAAAAAATTGAAAATAAATAAGAAAAAAAGGGAATTTATCTTTGGCACCTATGTTAAGCTTATGGGACAATAGTAATGTATGGTTTTGCAACGGCCTTATAGGATTGTAAAGTGACTTATTACTGAAATTCCCAATACAGGGTGGGGCGCGGTCCCTTCCTTATTTTAAAAAATCATAACACAAAAAGTATTAGCAGTATTGATTTAATTATTTTTTCTGTATACACGGGTACATTTAAAGTTTTATTTCATTGGGTTTTAAAAACGACATCTCGAAGGTGGCCACCGTCCTCGTCAATACACTGAGATAGCCGAATTTTGAAATTTCTGTCCACTATTTCGATTGAGGAGTTTTTTCTACCCAAACTCGAAGAAATGGATGTGGGAATGTGTGGTTCATGGATCACACGGCACGAACTTCCATGAATTTCTTGCGGACACACTTCTCCGAACGGCTCATCTCTCTTAGGAGCGATCTTCAGTGGCCAGTGCGATCGCCAAAACTTTAAATGTACCCCTGTATACAGAAAAAAGAATTAAATCGATACTGCCAATACTTTTTTTTATGATAGTTTAAAATAAGGAAGTGACCGCGCTCCACCTTGTAGTTGAAAAATATATTTATTTAGCTTTTCAAAGCAACCATTTCAGTGGTTTCAGAAAAATGTTTGAATCGCTCAATAGAAAACGATATAAATTAATTGAAATCGCTATAGTACTTTAGTTTATAATTCGTTTTGTTAAGCACTTATATAAAGGTTACTTGGTTAAGATGACACTCCAAAAGTTAAGGCTAAATCTCCCATTTGGTCAATATCTATCTACATAGCTGTAAGTACACACACCTTACTAAAACTACTGAAAAAATTAAATCAACAGGTGAATAGTTAAAAACAACTAGAACAGCAATAATAGGGTACACTGGCTATGGCTGGTATTGTCTCTGAGCCAGGTTATCGGCAAAGAAGCTAGAATTGCTGCAAAGCAAGTCTTATAGCGAGTTAGCTTTGCACCAAAGTTATTCCACTCCCGGTAATTAGAAATCATTTTAATTGATCAGCTTGCTAGGTGAGGGTAAATTAATTCATTCCGACTACCCTGAGAAAGAAAGAGGTTTTCAACCGACAAACAAACAAACAAACAAACAAAAAATTGCTCTTCTTTATTTCTCGAGGGAGTCAGTTTGAAGTTTCCTATCTGAGATACCCTGATTTTTGAGCCAAAAGGCCGCCTTGTTCAGTGGGTGAATAGCATCTGCGTCGGTCTCGAGAGAATCGAGGTCATCCGGAGGGGCCATATCGCCTCTCTGGATAGGCAATACGTCTTTATTCCAATCATCTGACCAAGGAAATGTATTCCGTCTCCCTTGTTTGGCTGCAAAATAATAACGAACTAACCACTGCCAAAAGTCGTGCAAACAAGGATTTAAAAGAAAAAAATTGAAAGATTTATCTACATTTTTCATGATTATTAGTCAAATTATCAAACTATTTCAAAACAATAAAATTATATTTAGGAAATATTTAAAAATAATTTTTATCTTAAGAAGTAATTATTATAATAAGCTAGTTGATATTAAATTGAAGTCAAGCTAAGTTATTCTTATCATTTGTTGATAAAAATGTGTTGGGTACCTAAAAAAGAGCTAAAGTAAAAAAAATTAAGAGAAAAATATTAAAATTATTTTTATACACATACATGTTTTTCTTAATTTTTAATATTAAATTAATATTCAGTGAAGAAGATTACTTTTTTATAATTAACCTAAATATTTTTCCAACCTGTTTGTTCAAAAATTCATCCATCCTCTGTATAAAGATATTATTCACTGTCATTAATTATGGTTAATAAATAATATAATTAATTAAATTATATCTCTATTCAGAATATACTTCTATAATATCAAATTATTTATTAATTTAATTTAAGGATCTATCAGTGTTAATTTATTAAAATCTTTAAAGAATTAGGTGTCGGTTCTAGGTGAAACATTTTACTTATTATCAATTTATTAAAAGACTCAAAATATATAAAAATACCGGAAATAAAGGGATACCCCCGGTTGGTCGAATTGAACGTATCCCTCACTGTGATAGCTCGGAACGTTAATTTTAATTCTTCTTCTTATAGTGTCATCCCCGAACGGGCGTTGACTCCTCTCCACATAGACCTGTGATGAGCGTGTTTAGCTGTTTTACACAGATATACGGGACCTACTTTTTAACGCCGGTTCGGATCGGCTAGTTTGGAGAGGTTGACTAGGCAATTATACTCTTGGTAGTTTTTCATTGCTTTCCGAGAGGAGGCGAGTGCAAATATCTGCCAAGACCCAGTCTCGAACCAGCATACTTCAGGAGAGCGGCCGAGACTCTGACCACTGACCCACAGTCCCCCTCTAATTTTAATTTCGATTTTTCTGAGATTTACCGTTTTTGAGTCATCAATTTATAAGCCAACCGACAGACCAGAAAGCGCGATTTTTTCAAATCTGACGATTGGACTATCTATAGGTCAATGTAATTTAAAAGAAACTACAGGCCTTTCTGCGACACAAGGACAGACAGACAGACAACGAAGTCTTCATAAGGGTTTCGTTTTTATCAATTTCTGTATGTAACCCTATAAAATTATTTAATGTTTTGTATCATAGGCTTGATAATAATAATAATAATTTATAATATTAACTTAAAGATAGGGCAATAAAAATTAAGATTTCTGCAATATTTTGTCGTGAGCATTAATAAATTGGATGAATGGACTATGAATGAGCCCATCCTTCATATATGCTTAATGTGACTTCTTCTTGACCCGAAATTAAAAATTTTACTGAAAATAAGTGAGAATGTCTGGGTACGTGCCTGATAGATTAACTAGTCATGAGTCTGAAATAGGTGGGCAATCTAAAACGACACTTTTCTACAGAAATTTCAGAATTTTAATTTTTTCTCAGATCAAATTTTAAAGGCCTAATTCATTTCCTTTGAAAATAGTTTTCAAGTATCGCACACTGCTTTTAATTATAATCCTTGGTGCAAAATCACTTTCAGCTTTGCAGACATTCTGAGTTTTAAGATGTAATGGCAAAGTGTATCGTGAGGCCAATTGTGCGCCTACTAACTAGTTCTTTAAGTTCTTCTTATTACGATAATTTAATATTAATATGAAATGAGATTTTAAATTGATTGAATGCTTTGCTAGATCCACCCAATTTGCGAATGAGCACACTGATTGTTAAGCTCTGTATACTTGAAAAAATCCAAGTGTCTGCTACCTGATTCAAGTTGTTATGAATATTTTTTATTTTATGTCAGAAGAGTTGTATTTATCTTCCTCCAGAATTGAACCTATAAGTGCCAAAAAGCAATTCTGTCTAATTTTTCTTCGATGTAGAACCAATATGATATTCATGTTGAAGTAAAAATCCGTTTTTTAGTAAGAACGCGTTCTTACCAGTTAAAACGCTTTTCACTGAATACCCTTGTGGCAACCAGAATTTACTGATGTTGGTTGAGTTTGGTTCAAAGGTCTAGAATCTTCATTTTTGACCTTCCGCCTCATTTTGGATGTTTATTTCCAAAAATTTTAAACGAAAATGTCAAAAATTAGAAGAAAATTTGTAGAGAATGTAATTTTTGACATTTTCGTTTAAAAAATTTTGAAAATAAACACCCAAAATGAGGCGGAAGATCAAAAATGAATATTCTAGTCCTTTGAATCAAACTCAACCAACATCAGTAAATTTAGTTGCCACAAAGGTATTCCGTGAAACGCGTTTTAACTAATAAGAACCCGTCCTTACTAAAAACGGGGTTTTGCTGCAACATTTACTCTCAAAGCAAAGAAAACCGGACATGATAATTTTTAGATAAAATGAATAAGTACAATATTAAAAAAAATATTTCATATTTTGACTAGATAGGTAATTAAAAAAATTATTTCTAAAGCTAAAATGGCATTTTAATTTTTTTTTGAGCTTAATAAATATGATTTTAAAAAACAAAAATATATCTATTAAAATAAAAAAACATGATTAATTAAAAAAATGTCTCGTATATGAGCTTTTATACGATAAAAGTATGAAGCAAAGACAAAGAATAAATGATCGATTTTCAATAAATTCATTTTTTTCTATATAAGTAATATTAAGTTTCCATGAATTAATCGAAAGTATTAACATTTTAAATTATGTCTATTATTATTCAATATATTATTTTATGAGAAAATTTATTTTAATTCATTTTATCAAAAAATAAAAATTATCAAGTGACCGGTTTGCTTTGCTTTTGAGTGTATATATAACACGAGTAAAAATTTTTAGTCAATGATTTAAATCTTAGTCGTAAAAATTTTCAAAGTCAAGTATTCTGAATTTAAATATACAACCAAACCATCTTACATGGAATAAAAATTATCCATTTCAACTCAGATTGCAGTCGGAAGGCTGACCAACCATCAACCAAGTGCTGACTACCCCAGTTTAAAGCAGTAGAATTACGTCATTTTCAGGTCATATTTCTGATTGCGCGAGTGAGTCGAGATGGACCCATGAGTCGACTTGAAGACAAGTAATATGAAAGATGAGAAACATATGGCCTAGCACAGGGATTTCCGAACTCGGTTCAAGGCGTTCGCGGCTGAATCATTCCCATGACGGCCCAAGTCAAAACAGCCTAAAAGTTATACGTGGCAAATGATGCAGCGGGGGTGGCGTGGGTTTTGGACGTCCAGATCGTCTGCTCTTGAAGGACTGAATGTTGCCCACCGAAACAAAATAGAAAAATATAGGGGCAACTCCAGTCTGGTGGATAATATTGCGGAGCGATTTGGCGTCGGGGCGGGCTTGGTCAGGGTCGAGGGCCATCACACTCTCGTGGAAGGGAGTGTAGTGGCATAAAGCGGTGGAGTCCCTCATCGCCCTGGGTATATCCCAAAAAACAATAAACGATTTGACATATAGGGCGATGAGGGGATCTCTCGCGAATTTTTACACTTTTTCGGCAGAAGAACATATAGAGCGGGTGGCGTATGGTGTACTTTTGCCGAATAAAAAAAAAAAAAAAAAAAAAAAAGAAATGTGAAATGTGAGCCAGGATTAATCCACGACTCTCATCAGCTCTCCCGCTCTGAATCTAAATTAATTTGTTCTGATTAAGGAGGTCCTCGCCGCCAATGTTAAATAAAAAATATTAGATTATAACTATAACTTAATTTTTACTTTATCCAATGCAAAGCATGGGTAAAGTATTGTAATCGCTCTCCGGGGCAAGCGTGGCTTCAAAGGGTCCTCAGGTAAAGACTACGGAACCCATGGACTCAATTAAAGTCACAAATTGTAGTATTCAATTAGGTTGAATATTAGCACGTGACGGTTTTGCCAAAAATTACATGGGGTCTCGTCGAGAGGCAAAAAGTGCGATTTTTTCATTTAGTGCGTGCGGATGGATGTATGTATGGATGGATGGATGTATGTTATCGCTTTTTTGGCCCACGATTTTTTCCACACCGTTGCACCGATTGAAATGAAATTGAAAACCTACCATTAGTTTAACAAAATGAAGCGCTGATTAGTTTTTGGTACATATCGGCCCACAAACATTAGTACTTTATTTCAGTACTTTTTTAGTTTTTTCTAAATATCTTGAAAATGACTTAACCAATTTTGATGAAATTTAATATCCTAATTAAGTACCTTGGGGACCACAAAAAAGGTTAAATAAAGTTTTTAGTAAAATTATATTTTAAAGTACTTTACTCTAGAGTAAGATGGTACTTTTTTAATTTTTTAAATTCTTTAAAATTTATTCATTTGAAAGTTTTAATATAGCTCATTTAGCCTTGCTTAAGTAAGAATGGATAGGCTTCTCTCTGTGAAATGCTAAAAATTTGGGAGGAATTTTATGAGTAACCATAGCAACTGCGTTGTTTTCTTATCCGTTACCTTTGCTGAAGACAGAGAAATCGATTTTAAACCAAAAATAGCGATTGATTCTCATCTAGTACTTGAGGAATAATCATTCTATATTGGATTTTTGACGTTTCGGTTTTTATTAGTAACCATTGCTGAAGACATAGAGAAATCGATTTTAAACCAAAAATAGCGATTGATTCTCATCTAGTACTTGAGGAATAATCATTCTATATTGGATTTTTGACGTTTCGGTTTTTATTAGTAACCATTGCTGAAGACATAGAGAAATCGACTTTAAACCAAAAATAGCGATTGATTCTCATCTAGTACTTGAGGAATAATCATTCTATATTGGATTTTTGACGTTTCGGTTTTATTAGTAACCATTGCTGAAGACATGGAGGAATCGACTTTAAATCAAAAATAGCGATTGATTCTCATCTAGTACTTGAGGAATAATCCATTCTATATTGGATTTTTGACGTTTCGGTTTTTATTAGTAACCATTGCTGAAGACATAGAGAAATCAACTTTAAACCAAAAATAGCGATTGATTCTCATCTAGTACTTGAGGAATAATCATTCTATATTGGATTTTTGACGTTTCGGTTTTTATTGGTAACCATTGCTGAAGACATAGAGGAATCGACTTAAAATCAAAAATAGCGATTGATTCTCATCTAATACTTGAGGAATAACAATTCTACATTAGGTTTTTGACGTTTCGATTATTATTGGTAACCATTGCTGAAGACATGGAGGAATCGACTTAAAATCAAAAATAACGATCGATTCTTATCTAATACTAGAGGAATAACCTTATTGCATTCCATTTTTGATGTTTTGACTATTAATGAAACCTCTACTGAAAATGTAGAAGAATCGACTTAAAATCAAAAGACTAAATTCTTTTTTGGTAAACAACTCAAGCTTGAGTTGTTTGCCATAAAAAATTTAGTCTTTTTGATTTTAAGTCGATTCTTCTACATTTTCAGTAGAGGTTTCCATTAATAGTCAAAACATCAAAAATGGAATGCAATAAGATTATTCCTCTAGTATTAGATAAGAATCGATCGTTATTTTTGATTTTAAGTCGTTTCCTCCATGTCTTCAGCAATGGTTACCAATAATAATCGAAACGTCAAAAACTAATGTAGAATTGTTATTCCTCAAGTATTAGATGAGAATCGATGGCTATTTTTGATTTTAAGTCGATTCCTCTATGTCTTCAGCAATGGTTACCAATAAAAACCGAAACGTCAAAAATCCAATGTAGAATGGTTATTCCTCGACTCTTAAATGAGAATTATTTTTGAATTAATTTCAATATGAACTACAAATTGCAAGTGATATCTGATTAATAATAAAGGAACAAACATATTAATATTTCAAATGAATTTGGATAAAGTTTAGCAACGATCCGTTGCAGTTTATTTGATAATAGTTTAAGTCTCTATCTATACTTTGGTGAAGTTACAATCATACATTAGCGAGCAAATTTTTGAAAATAAAATTTTTTTAAATCTAAACATTTTCTTAGAGTCTTATGGAAAATTTAGATTTTGACATAGTCTCTTGAATTATACTACTATTAGTTGAATAGATAAAGTTAAAAAAAAACTAAAAATTAGCTTTTTGAAACATGCCGGTTTCTTTTTTTGCAATAAAATTTATGATTGACCGACGAATTTACTGAGAAATTTACTTTAAAAAATCACATAAATGCTATGTTTGGATGTATACATAAACAGTATTAATCCAACGCATTGCCAAGTCATTCAAGAGCTATTATCAGCTGATTTGAATAAATCAAACTAACTTTTGTATTTAATTTTTTTTTTATAATTGTTTTTATTTCAAACATTTACGGCTTTCGAAATATTTATTTTTTAATTCTATTATTTTTCATTTGTATATTTTAACTTATTTTATTAAATATTAGATACTACACTTCTTTTGACTCAACTGGAGCGAAAGGACCTCCTTAATTAACTAATCAGCAAATCTTGGAATCAAAATGGACACGGCTCATTGCTCATTTGCTCGAGATTTATTCTTTGATTCTTTCTCATTGCATTTTCCGAAAAGTCATCTTAGCTTGAATAAAAATTCACTAACGGAATTAGAATTTCCTGAGATTTACCACTTATAGAGGATATTAATTTTTATTGATATCCATATCTCAGTTAATTTCATTGTGCTCAATTTCGCCTTCAAAGTATTGTTGCAAGATGACCAGAGACCGGATTTTTATGCAATTGCATATTTAGTTTGCCTGTTTTTTTTTGTTTTTTTTTAAGTAGTTGACTTAATATATTTCAAAATTAGTACATTTAGAGGCAATCAAACATATTTTTAATTTGCATATTTGCTGATAAATGCATATATTTGAAATAATTTGAACCGCGAAAGTTAAATAATGTAATCAATAATTTCTTATGTTAATTCTACATTTAGAAAATTATTTTATTATTTTTTGAAAAGGAAAAAATGAATTGAGCACCCTACAGGATTCGAACATGTGTCTCTCTCCTATAGCCGTATATATTTGAATATTTTGATAAAAGCATTTTTTTATTTTATTTGAAATTTTTTAAATTGCGAAAATATTTTATTATTTATTTTGTTTATAATAAATTTTAAATTTAAGAATAAATGCCTGGGGATGTTTCTTTATTATTAATTTTTTGTTTTTGTTTTTATATAGCTAAATTTATGTTTGTTCCTAATAGAAAACACATAGAGCTATATGTATCGTGGTTTCCAGTAGAAAATCGTTAAAAGTTTTTATTTCTCATTTTTGTTTTCTTTATGTGTAAATTCTTTTCATTAAAAAACAGTTAAAAAGATTTATTATACTTATTTCATACACACAACAAATTTTGTTTTAATTTTGGAAAATAATTATTTTTTATTTGATTTATATAGCACTTTTTTGTAATACATTAATATTACATAAAAAATCAACTGGTGTGTTCACCACACGACTTTCGCATTTTCATTTATTTGAAATCATCGCGACACTATTAATTTACACCCCCTTCATTTATTTCGTTTTTTTTTGATTTTCTCAAAAAAAGTTAATTTCATTTTGCAACCTCTAGATGGAAGGAATCGATGCCCTTAATAGTTGGAAACCGGATTTGAGACATAAAACCGGATATTGTGGTCTCCAGAGGCCACAAAGGGGCCAAAAATCCATTGGACAGTGCGCCGCGACACTCCTACTTTGCACCCCCTTCCTTTATTTCGATCGGATTAAAAATTTGACATAACTAATAACTCATGGCACTTGAAAAATACACTAATTTTTAAAAAAATCGTTAGCCGTTTTTGAGAAAATAAAAAAAAACGAAAAATCTTTCATGTAAATGTCCACTTCCGATGTTCCGATTTCAACCAAAAGCTTGCTGTACTCCTTCTAGCCTATATCGAGCTTAAGTTTCGAATTTCGTAGCTCTGAGACTTATGGTTGCGAAACGCAGGGGGGTACATAGACATACGTACATATGTACTACTGACCAATGGATTTTTGGCCCCTTTTTGGCCTCTAGGGACCACAATTTCCGGTTTTATGTCCTAAATCCGGTTTCCAACTATTAAGGGCATCGATTCCTTCCACCTAGAAGTTACAAAATGAAATTAACTTTTTTCATCTCTGAGATACAAGCTCTCAAAGAGTCAGGGCCCAGACAGGGCATCGCAATACTTCCACATTATATTCTATGAATATAAATGTGAAAGTAATAATTGCATATTTGGGGCATTTCACTACATATTTTGGCTTGTTACTGCAAAAAACTGAAGATAACTCAAAAGATTTTCTTCCGCCTCAGAAATACATTCCGATGGCGTTGATTGGATTTCGAATCAAAGTAAGCTTATCGATATTATCATTTTAAAAGTAT
The DNA here is from genome assembly GCA_024734495.1 of Forficula auricularia. Classification (NCBI taxonomy): domain Eukaryota; kingdom Metazoa; phylum Arthropoda; class Insecta; order Dermaptera; family Forficulidae; genus Forficula; species Forficula auricularia. Next base: position 21,448,353 of record JALMQS010000070.1, read on the forward strand.
TTCTCAACCAGAGGATATTTATCTAGTTCTCATCTAAGTAGATTGCTTAAAAGATAAAGTACTAATTTTTCCTCCTAGTAGTGTTTTGTAATTTTGTGATTTTCCTACTAATTTTTTAAATTGCTCACCTAATTATAACTATTTAATTGAAATGTTACATACATATATGTGTGTTCTTCAGAACGGATTTCATACCACGAGGCGTCAAAGTTTTAGACATAACTCACAGGCTCTGATTTATTTGAATGAAATATAAGTTGCTATACACATTAATTTAGTATTTGTGAGTTAACTAATGAATTGATATAGAAAAAAAAAACTTTATATGAATAACGGACCTTAAAAAAATATAAAAATGGCAAAAATAAAAAACATGAATTACCTCTGAAACTACTCGTCCTCGTTCGTTCACCCTCAAGAGCAAAACCTAAAAAACAAAAAACACATATTTAGAGATTTTGCTTAAATTTAAATAAAAATTTAAAATAAATTTAATCTGAAAAATTTTACTCTAAAAATAATTCACAAAAATTAAAAAAAGTAAAAATGTTAAGTATTATCTGTATGAAATGATATGAAATTTTTTAAATATGGTAGATTGGGAAAGGGTGGAAAAATGATAATTATTTTTTTTCATCTCTTAAGGTAGTTCTTTCACAAATACAAAATTCAAGAAGTCTTTGAAACTTGAATTGTAAGTCACTAAAAGCATAATAAACACACTGTTAAAATCTGAAGACGATTTACCACACCAAACATGAAATAATTGCAATTAAAAATGATATTTTTTGCATATGGTAGATTAGGAAAGGGTGCGAAAATGATCATTGTTTAATTTATTTTCATTAAAGGACTTTCACCATCTTGATGAAAAACTAATATTTATTACAATAATATATTCGGAGTAACTTAAAAAAAAATTGTAATTATTTACCTCGTAGTTTTGATAAAAAAAAAACATATTTGGGCGATTATTTTTAGTGGAGGGGATATAATTTCAATGGCTTGGAAACCATCCATTCATAAAGAGAATATAGTAGTGTAAAAAGTACAGTTACGTTAAAAAAACATAACCTAAAATTTTAGCACCGTTCATATTTATAGAGTGGTTACGAGGCTAAAACTTTTTGTGTGGATTGTCGCGAAAGAACCTCCTTAAGACTAAAATACAATAATGAATATAAAACTCGCAGAGCAGAAATTGTCTGTAATAGTCATTGAGTTAACTACGAAACTTTGTTTGGCGGAGAGTGCACTGTAATATACCAAATTAATTTAATTTGATTGCCTAATAGATTTATTTGTAATATTTACTAGTGTGCTAAATGGATTTAAAAAACTTCTTAATAGAAAGTTTTATTTTTCATTTTCATTTTCAACCATTAATCTTTTTTCGATATCCACGATAACTCAAAAATTGTAGAAAGTTGCCAAAATGTTTGTATTTCCGATGCAGAAAACTGATTAGAATTTGGGCTCTCTTAATTAGAACTTTGGGTTCAAAAATACAGAAAATATCATATTTTTTTTCAAGATAATTAAAATAAAAATAATTTCTAATAGTTTATTATATTTGTCCAGTCCAGTCCCAGCACTCACCGCTAGATAGCACTGCGACCTCATACAAATAGTTTATTCAACTAAATTCTACTTTAATTGTAGTAATAATTCTTTAAGTGCACAACAGTCAAATTGTTAAACACATTGTATACTACGTGAGTCAATCAATCAATAATGAAATAATAAACCAATGAATTAATGAGAGTCGAGTCAACGCATTTAGCGGCGTGAGCCATGATATTCTTTGAATGTTATAAATGCGTCAACTCGAGTCGAGTTAATTCAGCTACAACCAAAATATGGTCTGCTCATGTGTTTTTGATTATTCATTTTCCAACACCTTATCTTCCATCGTGGCTGGGACAATCGTCGGGTGACAGGGGCATTCCCCTCTCCTCCGACAACCAGCCCCTACTAATATCCTAATTAGCGTCGGACACCCCCACCGCTAACACTGGCGGCCGCAAACAACGGCCCGACCAGTAACATATTTAAATTTATTACTAAGGCGGCTCACACTGGCGAGCGTGCCGAGTCTTGACAAAGTAAATAAATCAAAGCGTGGTCTTCTAGTACAAGATCCCGACTTATGTAGACCTTCACCTATGGAGTTTCCTGATGAAATTAATAAACAAAACTTGATAGGGTCGATATCCAATTTCCCTGCATAGATATTTTTGATAAAAAATAAATTATAAAAAAAATAAAATTAATTCGCAATAAAATTATCTACATTTTCATATATAACAATAAAGGAAACTCTATAACTACAAAATACTAATTCGAAGTTACCTGTTGATACCCTGTCTACCTGGACTTATGTAGGGAAAAAGATGGCGACCCAACTTTGGCATTTTATATACATATTTTACTCTCGATTGGTAATATATTTATCCGGAAATTCGATAACTACATTTATGTAATAAAATTAACAACTTTAATTTTTTTATTAAAAATAGCTATAGAGGAAATTGGATGTCGACCCTAGCAAGTTTTGTTTATTAATATGTACATTATATTATAAAAAAATTAATTTCATTAGGAAACTCGATAGGTGAAGGTCGACCTAAGTAGGGATCTTAGACTATTCTGATTGATTTAAATAAATATATATCTACCTAAACAGAGTGATTTAGCCTAGCCGAGCACCCCTTTAACTTGGTATTGGATAGTGGTTGGATTGTAGGAAGATGATGAAAAACATTTAATCGCCAAAGCCTATTTGAAATATCATTTGACGTCATTTTCGTTTTCCGGAACAAACAGGAAGTCAAATAGTCTTGGGACTGTATACTCTGTGATGATGACTTTTTTATTTAACAAGAGTAATAAATACAAATTTTTTAAAAAAACAATCTTAAAACATTTATTTAAAATCCAAACGTTAGGGGAGAATTTCTCCCTTTGTCAATGGAATTTTATGAAAAGTTTTTGTTTTGCCGAGAGTAGCAGAGTTGTTGATTCCCAAAGAGAAACAAAGAGGTTGTCCTCTGCTTGATGCAAATAAACATATATACAGATATATCATCTCGATATATATGTGTGTATGTTTATTTGCATCAAGCAGAGGACATTCTCTTTGTTTCTCTTTGGGAATTTTATGAAATTGGAAAAATAGTTGCTTTAAAAAATGAATATAAAGCAACTATTTAGTCAAATTTCTTAAAATTCCATTGATAAAGGGGAAATTCTCCCGAAACGTTTGAATTTAAATAAACATTTTAAGTAATAATAAAAATTGGGTAAAATTGCGAGGTAGGTTTCAGAAAAAAAAAAAAAGAAATAAAACAAAAATGAGTTTTGAATTCGATATTTTCGGATTGTCAGGCCATCTTCAGTTTTCTCTGACTCCTGAAGATGGGCTGACAATCCGAAACTATATCAAAACTTCATTTTTGTTTTATTTCTTTTTTTGAACCTACCTCGCAATTTTACCACTTTGGTCAAGTATTGTAATCGTGCATGAAAAAAGTGGTTTTTTCCTTATTTTTTTCGAAATATCTCAAAAACGGCTGAAACTTTTTTGTTTAAAAAATTTGAGCGAAACCATGGCATTTAGTTCTACAAAAAAGCTCTAATAAGTGAACATCGAAAAAATTATATTTTTTGAGATAATAATTGTTTTGTCAAAATGTCTGTTAGTATGTCTGTTAGTTAGCCTGTGCGTTACCAAATTTTTGTGGACGAGCTAGCTCAAAAACTAGTGTGCATATCGAAACCAAATTTCACACGTAGTTTTGGTCCATTGATTTTTCGTTTATTGGGCCACGCAGGTGGGGGCCTCCACTAACAAGAAATATTTACATTATCGGGTGAATTTAATTACAGGATTATTTACATGATTATAGGAATATTAACATAATATATTTACAAAAAAAAATTTCTTTTTTCTTTTTTTTCTTTTTTATATACAATTTCTATCGCATGGCGATTTCCCTATAAGTTCTCCTGTTGAAGCTGTAAAAATTCATTAATGAACCCCTCATCGCCCTGAAGGTCATATCGTATAAAGTTCTCTGAGAAATTCCCAGGGCGACAAGGGGAGGCACCGCTTTATGCCACCACACTCCCTTCCACGAGAGTGTGATGGCTTCAACTCTCACAGAACCCGAGCCCACCCCAAACCTTGCCGCAATGTTGCTCACCAGACTGGAGTTGCCCTTATAATAATTGATTTTGTTTCTGTGGGCAACCCCCAGTCCGAGGAGCGCTGACACTATCTGAACATCCAGAACCCACACCGTCCCCGACCCGTCCTTCGCCACGATGTCTGGCTTCCTGTTTCCGGCCGAGCTCTGATATAAATATTCGAGCTCGACCCGCATTCCCTTTTTAATAAGTTCATCAGCCAGACGTCTCACCACCGCATCATGCCTCCTGAGCCTTCCATCGTGCGTCCTCCCACACGACTGGAGAATATGCCCTGTCGTCTCAGTTTTTCTACACCCGGCCCTACACATGGGTGGACCCTCCGGCCGCCTTCCCCTACTTGTTCTAACGGCCGAAGGAAGAGACCCCGACCTAAGTCTACATAGTTCAATAAAGATATTGTTCTTAATCGGGTCCGGGTGCATCATAAAATTATATGAGGGCTTTGCCCCGCGCACATCTCCAGATCCCTCCCGTCGACGCTGCTATGTAAGTTCTCGCGCCAGTACTTAAGAGCTGATTAGATTTTGGTGCATATCGACCCAAAATTAAGGGGGTAGAGGGGGGTTAAAAATTAAAAATCTAGGCTATTTGAGCAAACTCAACCAAATTTTGTATGCATAATCAGTGGGCCCCCAGAAGTCTAAAAATGCAAAAACTACCCCCCCCCTAGATGATTATAAATAATTTTATTAAATATAAGTGAGGGCCAGGTTCTATGGTAAAGTCAAGTGGATGGCCACATCAGAACAGGTCAGCTTATTTATTATTATATAAAAATGTTTCACCTAGAACCAACACCTATTATTAATGTTTTAAGAATTTTAAAGATTTTTTTATAAAAGATTTGTATTTATTTATATTTATAAAACAATCAATAAAAAATTTTCATTATAGTTAAAAATACCCTTAGGAATATGAATTGGTGGAAAAAGTGAAATCTTTATTAAGCCTTTATCGATTTTTTTTTGTCAAAGAACGGTATCAGCTAAAAAATTCGAATTGAGATGTAGTTTATTATTACAAAACTTGAGTGCCAAATTAGCTATAACACCTTTCAATAGCTCCCCATTTATCAATTCTATTTTTTTCTGATATTCTGCATTTTTGAACCGGGAGTTCTAAAGGTAACAAATAATTACTTCACTGAAATAATATAATAATATTCATTATTCTTTTAGTTATTTTAACGTAATCAAATTATTTTTTGTTGAGGGTTTGATGGGTCTCTTTGATGATCTCATTTATTTATTCTTATAAGCTACTACTCTCGACATAAAAACCATTGAAATTTTAGATGTAAATTAATCTGTTTTCACGCAGATATTTTTGATCGACTTTGAACTTGCCTGGGAATGATTGAAATTAAAATTAAAAAGGATGTTCTAACTTGAATGCATTTAGGAATTGCAGTAAATGAATGCGAAATGACTTAATAGTTAAAATTGGTTTTAGGCTCGTGATGTAATGACTCCTAATATGACGCTCTATATATATAAACCACAATAAACTGAGGTCATTCTACATTAGTCAAATTGTGGTTTAGAAGATTTTAATGGAAAATATATAAAATCAAGTATCTGTATATGTATAGGCAGTGGCGGATTAAACTCTGTGGGGGCCCCCAGTGGCGTAGGCAGACTTTTGGGGCGGGTGGGGCAAAACGGATCTGACCAAAATTATTTAAATTAAGCGATTTTTTTTCTTTTTCCTGCACTGATAAAAATTACAAAATGTTACAACATATTTGTTAGTAATAGGTATCTAATTAATACAAGAAAAAATTAAAGTTACAATTTATTTTTGTATTGTTGCAATGATTTTACCAATATCATATAGTATTATTTTTTTTTACTATACGCAATCTTGTAAATTTCTTATCTATTTATATTGTAAGCCTATAGTAAATTTACAATTTTTTTAACAATGTGGATAGGAACACTGTGCATTAAAATAAACAAAATGCATTACTTTTCTTTGATTAAACCATTTATCGACTTAAACAGCGGTCCACCAAACATAAGTTGTAAATAAAAAAAAAAAAAACCCTCAAAAGGCACTCATTTCCCAAGTTTCTTGTTTTTTACCCCTTTTGATTTTGGTTAGATGTAAATAGTGTGAGCGGGGGGGGGGGGGGGGGGGGGGGCTGAAGATAGTTGGCTACGCCACTGGAGGCCCCTAGGCAAACAAAAATCAAATCACGGGGACCCAAATGCAAATTATCTCCTATACATTTTGGATTTTACGAAGCATCAATTTTCAGAATGCAATTTTATTAAAAAAAAAATGAACTTGACCTTATTAATCACATTAATGTTATTAATCAAATTACATAATTATTATGTTATTAAAATATAGGGAATTTTTTGGAATAGAAACCCCAAAGAAATCAAAGAACCCTTTTATAGTAAATTCCATTTTTCTTGGTTTTTTTAGTTTGAAATTTTATAATTTTAATTTTTTTATCGACTCTTAATCTTAATACAAAAAAAGTAGAATTTTGTTTTGATATTAACACTAGTTTTTGAGCTAGAGCTTATACAATATTTGGTAACGTTTAAGGTACTAAGTAACATACTAACAGACATTTTGGCAAAATAATTAATATCTCGTAAAATATAATTTTTTCGATGTTCACTCTATAAGGTACACACATAAGGTAACATTTTTTCAATCTTTTTACTTTACCATATAGGGTCAAGTATTGTATTCGTGTATGAAAAAAGTGTTTTTTCCTTCTTTTTTTCGAAATATCTAAAAAACGGCTCAAACTATTTTGATTAAAAAAATTGAGCGAAACCATTGGATTTCGCTCTACAAAAAAGCTCTAATAAGTGAACATCGAAAAAATTATATTTTTTGAGATAATAATTGTTTTGTCAAAATGTCTGTTAGTTAGTCTGTCTGGTTGTCCGGTTGTCTGGTTGTCTTGTTAGTCTGTGCGTTACCAAATTTTTGTGGACGAGCTAGCTCAAAAACTAATTTGAATATCGAAGCCAAATTTCACACGTAGTTTTGGTCCATTGAGATTAAGAGCTGATTAGATATTGGTGCATATAGACCCAAAATTAAGGGGGGTTAAAAATTAAAAATCTAGGCCATTTGAGCCAACCAAATTTTGTATACATAATCAGTGGACCCCCAGAAGTCTAAAAATGCAAAAACCAGCCCCCCCTACATGATTATAAATAATTTTAGGGGCCAGGTTGTATGGTAAAGTCAAGTGGATGGCCACATCAGATCACGTCAGCTTATTTATCCAGGTCGGCCATATTCATCGCGGGCAAATTCATCTTATTTTTTTTTTCATATATATTTTTCAAAATGTTAATCTATATTTTACGACATATTTAAGGGTAAACATCAAACCAAAAATGAAGGGACCTTCTTGACCACCCAAATGCACAGAAACATGTTGACATTTCTCGAAGATAGCACAACTCTAAATAAAAGCCGTATTATTTGATAAATTTTCATTATTCAAAAAAATAATGGGAATTATTTTTCTGGTATTAATGATTTATTTTTTAATTAATTAACAAATGAGTATGAATAAAAATTAATTACGCTCATCTAGGCAATGAAAAGACCCTTTTCTATCCATCTTGGCCCGCCTCCCAGGTGAGTTTAGTATTGATATCACTCAAAAAATTTCAAAAAATTTTCACATTGTGTCGAAAAATGTCTGAAATAATTTTCAATCATTATTTTTTTCGTGTTGTTAAATGTTTGTCAATCTGTGTGTCTGGATGTGTGTCCGTATTAAGATACCGACGATAACTTCAGAACGAAAAGTTGTGGAAAGATCCTTCTTGTGCTAAAATGTTTGTATTTTCAACGAGGAAGTAATTAGATAGTAGGCCTTCTATATTCAAATCTTTCAGTTAAAAACATGTTAACTTATTCAAAAATATCATCTTTTGAATAATTTTTTTGAGCTTTTAATCCGTTTCTATAGTCAAAAATAACAATCAATCGAACATGTGTGTTTTGAATTAACATCTAATAAATTAATTTTTTTTAAACCCCGAAAATGCAAACAGTGTACCGAGTCTTAAAAAGTTTCCCTTTTCCTGCAATTGTTAAATCTAATCCCCCAAAAAAGCAAAATATATTTTTGAATCAACTAATGTGCTACCGAATTAAACTTTTAAGCAACAATTCTGCAACAGTTGTCAAATAGTGATCTTAATCATAAATCGACTATATTTAAGAAGTTGAAAAACAGTCGAAAAAATGTGATTTACCCGACCCATTTGCATCACATTAAAGGACTATAATACAACCACTCCAACAGTTACAAGAGTTGCATTTTGATTATATATGTTGTTGGTTGTTCAGGTATTTACCGGAGTAATATTTAAATATAAGATTTCTGTTTTAAAGCGGATCACTTCTTTCTCTGTCCAGGACAATTCTTAATTTGAAACCAGTGATTTAGCTAAATATAAAAATGTAAAGTTTGGTTTTATTAGTTTTAAATAACACTGCTCGACAAAAATTTAAAAAAAAATTCCACCCGTAAACCTAACAATGGATTCCAGTAGAGTTTTATACGATGATTATCATGCAATTTCCCGATTTTTTACAACACGCCAGAGTTTTGAGATATTATCAGTCAAAATGACGAAAAAGGCCATTTTGACCTATTTTTCGAAGTCCCATTAAATATTAAGCACCAATATTTGAAATCAAATATTTTGTTGGCTTAATAGAAAACAGAATCCTATTTGATTTTCAAATTACCACCTGTTTGTAGCTCAACTAGAACTCGAGTTATAACTAAAAAACCAAGACCTTATGTTTTTATCTATGTTTATTATCCTTTATAATCACGTAGTTTTAGTTTTTCAGTTATAACTCCAGTTCTAATTGAGCTAAAAACAAGTGGTAAATTGAAAATCAAAGGAAAGCTGTTTTCTATTACCTACGTTAACAAAATATTTTGATTTCAAATATTGCTATTTAATATCTAATGGGACTCGAATATAGGTCGAAATGGCCTTTTTCATCATTTTGACCGATAATATCTCAAAACTCTGACGTATTGTAAAAAATCGGGAAATTGCATAATAATCAGCGTATAAAACTCTACTGGAATCCATTGTTAGGTTTACGGGGGAAAATTTTTGTCGAACAGTGTAATTGGTTGTCAAAGCTCTTTGTTATTTTTCGATGGGTCCCAGATGACAAAAAGAAAAAAAAACATTTTGTTGATTGTGGTTCTGTAAGGCATCTCTTCGCCATCTGGTTACCACTTGGGTTCGACAAGTGCTGGAGATTTTTCTCAGGCTATAGACATCCTCTTCAAATGATTACCAATGGGAATACTCGAAAGAGAAGGCAACAGCATCTATCTATTGGATCAGCCGTTTAGTTTATCCAAGTCATGAGAAGATCGTGTTGATTTTCTGATTTAATAAGCTACTTTTATTATTGAAAGTATAAGAAATTTAGAAAAAGATACGTTAAATCAGAGATTCCCATACTATGTCCACCGACATGGTATTGTGTGTGTATTCACTAGACTTTGAAAATTAGGGAAAAGTACATTGTACTCACTTTGACCATAGGTGGTTGGCGAATGTGTGAACGCAGCCATAAATAAAGTTATGTATAATAATATGATTTTTTGGAAGATAGTTTTTCCTGGTAATTTAACCATGCCATAAGGACTGTATGCGCCTTAAGATGATATAATTATGGTCTTGAATTATTGTATTAATTACAGTTTTTGCAAAATTTCGACTCCAGAGATCACGTCATCTCCAAATGAGACATGAAATTATATCAATCAATCAAAAGAAATTTAATTCAAGCATTTCGGAAAAGTACTATAGCACTGTGTATTTCATTGACGTGTGCCTGTTTCTGTAGCTACTGCCCAACGATATTTCTCAAAAGTGAAAATAATTAAAGATTATATTAGATCATGCACTTCAAAATTTGGCGCTAATGTCTAGTGAATCCGATTTATTAAAGAGCTTAGTTATGTAAGAGTTAATAAAGCAATTTTGAAAATAAATGTTTAATCACCAATTTTCTTTTTATTATTTTTATAAGTAGGTTCTAAGCACATACTTATTTATTTTTGCCACATTGAATTCACATTCACCATAGAAGTGAAGTTAATGTATACATATCCCAGATAATGTGAATACAGTTTATATTTGATTAGTTTTTAAGGAATTTGGTGGGGAGTCAGGTTAGCTCAGTCGGCTAACGCACTGGCCTCGCTTCGGCATTTTTTTTTTTTTTTTTTTTTTTTTTTTTTTAATGCAACCGAATGCAAGAAGGGGGTGCACCAGTCAAGATGCAGTCCCTATGGATCTCGAAAGACCCTTGCATTACCGAAGAGAAGAGAAAGTTGATTAAGTGAGAGGGTGTAGACGTAGGTGTCTATGCATCGATCGATTATGACGATGTTGGAGTGGAAGGCCGGGGTTCGATCATAGCTGGCAAATAAAAATTTCTACCGGCTGAAAACTCGGCTCCCTCACTAACCCTATACTAACAATTTACTTATGTGCTGTCTAAATGGGCTTTGTTCCCGGTGACATTAAATAAATAAAAAAAAAAAAGGAATTTGGTGTTGCTACTTGGTGAAACATTTTGTATCCAATAATTTTATATTTTATTATTTACAATCTACTTTTACCACAGTTTTAGGTGAATGTATACATTTCCCGGTCAATCTGCACATCATCCGACCATGCACATTTACCGTAACTTATAAATAAATAAATATAAATATATATATAATTATATATATATATCATATGTTTATTTGTATCAAACAGAGGACAGCCTCATTGATTTCTCTTCATGAATCAACAAATCTGCTACTCTCGTCAAAACAAAATATTTTCAGTGAGATGTAATCTGACCAAAAACATAAATGCGAAAAAGGGGCCAAGTTCAGTACAAACGACGTTCGAGGTTATCGGCTTTGCCCACAAAAGAGTTGAGATTTAAACGAGTACCAAGTTCCATAGCAGTTCCTTAAATCATAGCTGTAGGAATGTACAACGTTCTTCAATTGATTTAAAATAAAATTTGTTACGTTCTTTGATATTGAATTTAAAACTTGGCAAATTTAACGTGATGATATTTAATTCAAGTTTAAAATTTAACTTTGCTATTTGGTATATTTTATACTTCAAACAATTTAGTTGGATATAAAACTTTACAAGTTATAAATTCAATATCAAAGCACGTAACAAATTTCTATTAAATCAATTGAAGAAAGTTGTACATTCCTATAGTTATGATTTAAGATTTAAGCAACTTCTATGGAACTTGATACCCGTTTAGATCTCAACTCTTTTGTCCCCGAAGCCGATAACCTCGAACGTCGTTTGTACCGAACTTGGCCCTTCTTCACATTTATGTTTTTGGTCAGATATCATTAATTTTTGAAAAGTTTTATACTTTTATTTACCTAAATAAATACGTAGCAGTTAAATTGCACTTCTTCATTTTATGTCCTGAAGAAGGAAAAGCTTCGGTTTTTCGATTTCACCCTTAATTAATGTGTCAAGCTGTATCAGCATGCCAAATTTCAGCATTCTAGGGTCATTGTAATTCCACTATAAGCTAATAAAGCCTATTCATTTCACCCCTCCATTTCGACACCCGAAGACGGGAAAGTTTCGGTTTTTCAATTTCCTCCTTTATTAATGTGCCAAGCTTTAGCAGTATGCCAAATTTCAGCACTCGGCACCCGGAAATCCTCTACCATATAACCGCAAGATATGAAGCAAGTCTTTGAAGGATACTCGTTGAAAAGTTGAATTCAACAAGTTTATTCATCAAAAAAAAAAACTAAACTGCAACGGATCGTTTGCTAAACTTTATCCAAATTCATTTGAAATATTAATATGTTTATTCCTTTATATAAATCAGATATCACTTGCAATTTGCAGTTCATGTTGACTTAAATTCAAAAATAATGATCGATTCTCATTTTGTTAAATGATGATTGATTATTTTATCATTTTATTATTTTATTATTTTTTTATTATTTTATATATTATTTTATCATTATCAAGCTTGAGTTGTTTACCAAAAAAGAATTTAGTCTTTTTGATTTTAAGTCGATTCTTCCACGTTTTCAGTAGAGGTTGTCATTAATAGTCAAAACATCAAAAATAAAATGCAATAAGGTTATTCCTCTAGTATTAGATAAGAATCGATCGTTATTTTTGATTTTAAGCCGATTCCTCCATGTCTTCAGCAATGGTTACCAATAATAATCGAAGGGTCAAAAATCTAATGTAGAATTATTATTCCTCAAGTAATAGATGAGAATCAATTGCTATTTTTGATTTTAAGTCGATTCCTCCATGTCTTCAGCAATGGTTACCAATAAAAACCTCAAAAATCCAATATAGAATGGTTATTCCTCAAGTATTAGATGAGAATCAATTGCTATTTTTGATTTTAAGTCGATTCCTCCATGTCGTCAGCAATGGTAACGGATAAGAAAACAACGCGGTTGCTATGGTTACTTATAAAATTTCCTCCCAAATATTTACCATTTCACAGCGAGAAGCCTAACCATTCTTACTTAAGTTAGGCTAAATGAGCTATATTAAAACGATCAAATGAATAAATTTTAAAGAATTTAAAATTAAAAAAAGTACTATTTTACTATAGAGTAAAGTACTTTAAAATATGATTTTACTAAAAACTTTATTTAACCCTTTTTGTGGTCCCCAAGGTACTTAATTAGGATATTAAATTTCATCAAAATTGGTTAAGTCATTTTCAAGATATTTAGAAAAAACTAAAAAAGTACTGAAATAAAGTACTAATGTTTGTGGACCAATATGTACCAAAAACTAATCAGCGCTTCATTTTGTTAAACTAATGGTAGGTTTTCAATTTCATTTCAATCAGCGCAAAGGTGTGGAAAAAATCGTGAACGAAAAAAACGATAACACACACACATCCATCCATCCATCCGCACGCACTTCCAAAAAAAATGGCACTTTTTGGCCTCTCGACGAGATTCCAGGTAATTTTTGGCAAAACCGTCACGTGCTAAAATTCAATCTCATTGAATACTTCAATTTGTGACCTTAATTGAGTCCATGGGTTCCGTAGTCTTTACCTGAGGACCCTTTGAAGTCGCGCTTGCCGCGATAGCGATTCCAATACTTTCTCCCATGCTTCGCATTGGATAAAGTAAAAACATGGTCGAAACAGGCGAATGTCCGGCTAAAGTCAAAGAGTAACCCTCCCCTAGGATCAGCGGAAGTACCTACTCTAGGTTTTTGATATGTGAGTGAGTGAGTCAGTCAGTGAGTGGTGAGTATTAAAAATGGCACTTTTCAGACCCTAATAATTCAAGAACTATAATAGGATTCTAGGTGTTTCAGTGAGCCTGATTGGACACGCAAAATTTCAAGTGTGTAGGTCTAATAGTTATGGGGGGTCGAAAGTAGCTCGAAATGGTTCCTGTAAATATATACATGACTGGTGCGTCACCCGTTCTTTTCCAAACTTGGCTGAGACACTGACGTGTGTCTTGATTTATATGAGAAAGCATTTTTAATGCCTTTTGCTACAACTTATAAGAGGGAAACTGGATTCTCTATTTTAGTTTTCTTGAAAAGCTATAGAAACCGAGTGGATGTCGAGTCAGATTTGAGGATAAAATTAGCTTGTTTTCCTCCTGATTTAGAGTTATTATGTGATGACAAACATCATCCTTAACGATAAACATGGGGAAAATAACCCTTCTTTCGCATTCTTAATTTTCATTTTCTTTAAAAAAACAAATAGTTTTTTACGTGGGGTGAACCGCGACCTAAAATCGTGTACACTACTACTTCCACTTCTACTTTCATTTCCAAGTGGAAGACAATAGATGACAATAGATTATCTAATGAATTCCAAATAATTCCTAAGACGGTGTACACCTAATTCCAATCGCGGTTCACCTCTCGGTTTTTTTATATATTATAATTTGCAACCGGCTCGAGTTTAATAAACTGTACAATTTAATTACACTTATTTATTTAATATTATCCTCTGATTGTATTTTTAATTGTGTCGAAAAATTAATAACAATTTAGCTCACAATTAGCTTTGGAGCGCAATAAAGCAAATTCACAGAAATCTTTTTAGTTAAATTACTCGGACCTTATAAATTTGAAAATATTTATAAATTCTTCAGGTTTTCGCGGTGCCTAATTGCCATTTTCTGAGGCTGCACTATTTGATTTTGAATAAAATCGGAATTTTTTCATTTTTTTTCTTTTTTTAAATAATCGAGGAAAAAATCACAAACTGGCACTTATGGTAAGCCTATAATTAATTCTATTTATCTGGTATTGGGCAGATTACAGAAACTCTACTTATTGGTTACAAGTTGAAAAAAGGATATTCGTTCCGTTCAAAAATAAAATAGGGTCTTATTATAGTGTCACTGAGGGGTGAACCGCGATTGGAATTAGGTGTACACCGTCTTTGAAATTATGTGGAATTATTTTGGAATTCATTAGATAATACCCCTTCATCTAATGTCTTCTACTTGGAAATGAAAGTAGGTGTACACGATATTAGGTCGCAGTTCACCCCTCGAGTGTCACTATACAATGTGTGTCTGTCAGAACATGTTTGGTCGTCAACTAAATAGGATATAAACTTAAAATTTACAAGTTATGTGTACCTAATCATTTTCTTCAAAATCAAACATTCTATTAAAATTTTGTCCGATTGATTATTTTGGGGAGGGTCAAATTTTTTATCCAGTCAAAAAATACGTTTTATCATAAGGTGTAAGGTATCCCTGGATAAACAACAACATCATTTATTATGTGATTTGCTTGCTTTTACGACTTTAGCGAAATTGAAGACGATGTCCGTCAGCGATAGAAGCTGGGTAATAAAAAAATTATGGAAGACAACCGTGAAAGAAAATTATAGGAGATAATAAAAGAGTGTGTCTTCTGTTGGAAAAATACATTTTTTAATTTATTTATAACGAGCAGAAGAATAATACACCAGAAGAACACACTCTTTTTTAGTCTCTTTTAATTGCTACTCTCGACTAAAAGAAACTTTCAATTTAACGTGAAAGAAAAGATAATAATAAAAGTCCTATAACAAATTAGTTCAGGATTTCAGTCCGTGAGAATCGCAAGACGATATCTGCTAACAGATGTAATTTAATATGATGTGACAGCACAAACCTCTCCACCGTATAGAGCACCAATCCAAATGGCAAATGAATAAAGAGGAAAAGAAAGAGAGCTTCGCAGATAAGCCCTAGATGACGGCACCCGCACCTCGAGGAAGTCAGAAGAGGTCGAAAAAGGCAGAATGGCTTTGTAAAAAATCACAAGAATCGGGATTTCGAAGAAATAGAATCAAATCACGAAGACTGAAGAGAAGAGCTGGCTAGGAATACATTTATTAACTGACTTCAAAAAAAGAGGAGGTTATCAATTTTTTTTTGATTTTTGTCCGTTGATTTCTCTTTACCATGTGGACCGATTTCGATGATTTTTACTTTACCATGGGTATGGTCAAGTATTGTAATCGTGCATGAAGAAAGTGGGTTTTTTTTTCCTTCTTTTTTTCGAAATATCTCAAAAACGACTGAAACTATTTTGATTAAAAAAATTGAGCGAAATCATGGCATTTCGCTCTACAAAAAAGCTCTAATAAGTGAACATCGAAAAAAATTATATTTTTCGAGATAATAATTGTTTTGTCAAAATGTCTGTTAGTCTGTCTGGTTGTATGGTTGTTCGTTAGTCTGTGCGTTGCCAAATTTTTGTGGACGAGCTAGCTCAAAAACAAGTTTGAATATCGAAACCAAATTTCACACGTAGTTTTGGTCCATTGAGATTAAGAGCTGATTAGATTTTGGTGCATATCGACACAAAATTAAGGGGGGTAGAGGATGGGGGTGGGGGGGTTAAGAATTAAAAATCTAGGCCATTTGAGCAAACTCAAATTTTGTATACATAGTCAGTGGACCCCCGGAAGTATAAAAATGCAAAAACTAACCGCCCAAAATGGGGGGGGGGGTGATGTAGGGTCAAAAAATGAAAATCTGGGCCATTTACCAAACTCAACCAAATTTTGTATACATAATCAGTGGAACACCAGAAGTATAAAAATGCAAAAACTAATCCCCCCTACATGATTATAAATAATTTTAGGGGCCAGGTTGTATTGTAAAGTCAAGTGGATGGCCACATCAGAACACGTCAGCTTATTTTGCATTGGATTCAGCATAGTTCCCAGTTGGTCCCGTATAAATTTCATTGGTATTGGACCTTTTTTGTTATGTATGATCACGAAAAACTTCTTTGTTTATTGACTGATTTCAATCATTCTTCTTTTATTGGAAAGGGGATACCTTAGGGGTAGTCCCATATTAATTTGGTCAAGTTCTGATGATATTATCAATGACAAAATAACGGATATCTCCAATTCTTATGTGCAAATAATCGAAATTATAATAAATAAAATTTTTTATAAAAAAAATCTTAAAACGTTCATTTAAAACCTGCTAACGTTTCGAGATAATTTCTCTATTTATGAATTGAATTTTATTATCAATTTTTGATTCCTTCGCCCGAATCTTTCTCTTACGAGATCCATGCAAGGTATTATCATAAGTCACTATTCTTAACATCACTAAAAAGAGAAAAATAAAAATAATTTTTAGGAAAAAAAACTCGACTTCTATCAAATTAAATGCAACAAATAAAATAATAAGAACTTAAAAATAAAATAAAATGCACTAAAAGGTATAAAATAATTATCTAATTTAGTTACAACTAAACGATGAAATTGTTACATGAAATCACTTTTTGAATTCGGTAACAAACAAACTATATAAGCAGGCTTACGCGATGTTGTCTTTATTCACGCCAAACGTACTAATAAGTAAGATCCGTAGAGTGCGATTCATAAAATGTATGTTTGGCACCGACTTCAAAAAGTGATTTCATGTAACAATTTCATCGTTTAGTTGTAACTAAATTAGATAATTATTTTATACCTTTTAATGCATATTATTTGATTTTTGAGTTCTTATTATATTATTTGTTGCATTTAATTTTTTGAAGTCGGCTTTTTTTTCTAATTTTTTTTTTTTTGTCTTAAGAAATGTAGTATTTATCTTAGAAATGATTAATTTGTCCAAAAATCCATTGAACTGTGGGTACGTCCTGTCTGCATACCCGTTCCCTTGTTTTCAAGACGAGATTTGAAACTTAATAAGGTTTGGTTCAAATCAGATAACCGCTAGCATCCCTTTACTTCAGGCATTTTCGGTTGCAATTTTTACATATTTTCGCAAAACGTCTAATAGATTTCCCAGCCAGCACAAGAAGAATCTAATTGAGCCGTTTATTTTGAAAGTCCAATTTTGCAAAAAATGAGTTAATGTTAGTTTTAGTTAGACATAGATGTCTTCTTTTCATATTTATAATATATCAATCAATAGAGTACAATATCCTCATGAATTCGTCAAAATAAAAGTATCGAAATATATAAAAATATATGTATTTATAAAAATATAAATACAAATATCTCGAAATAACAAACAATGGACTTTCAAAATAAACGGCTCAATTATAATCTAAGAATATCTTTTCTGGGCATTGGAATATTTTTTAAGGTAGTTCTTTGACAAATGCAAAAATTCAAGAAGTCTTCGAAACTTGGATTGTAAGTCATTAAAATCATAATAAACACACTGTTAAAATTTGAAGACGATTTAGCACACCAAACGAAATAATTGCAATTAAAAATGAAATTTTTTGCAAATGGTAGATTGGGAAAGGGTGGCAAAATGATCATTATCTAGACACACGGCAGTGCGTTAGTCAAGTTCGGAAAAACGGGCGACGCACCGGCCAGTGCTCAAAAACTATTAGACTTACAGACTTGAAATTTTGCATGCCTAATAAGACCCAGTAGAACACCTAGAATCCCAAATTTCATGAATAAATCTATTATAGTTCTTGAGTTATTAAGGTCTGAAAAGTGCCATTTTTAACACTGACTCACTGACTGACTGACATATCAAAAACCTAAAGTACTTCCGCTGATCCTAGAATGCTGAAATTTGGCATACTGGTAGAGTTTGGGCTACAATTAAAGGAAAAAATCGAAAAAGTGAAACTTTCCCTTTTTCAGGACCTAAAATGAAGGGGTGAAATTTATTATAGGCTTAATTAATATATAGTTAAAATACAATCAAGCTAGAATTCTGAAACTTGACATACTGGTAAAGCTTGGCACAGAAATAAAGGAGAAAATTAAAAAACCGACCGAGTTTTTAACAGATATTTTATGAGAAATATTTAATTATTATTAATATAAATGTTTAAATGTAATTATTTAGATAAATTAAAGGATAAAACTTTTCAAAAATTAATGATATCTGACCAAAAATATAAATGTGAAAAAGGGGCCAAGTTCGGTACCAATGGCTTCATCGATAAAAGAGTTGAGATCAAAAGGTCACCAAGTTCCATAGCAGTTGCTTAAATCATAGCTATAGGGATGAACAACGATCTTCAATTGATTTAAAAGAAAATTTGTTACGTTCTTTGATATTAAATTTATAAGTTGGCAAGTTTTATATCCAACTAAATTGTTTGTAGTATAAAATAAGAACAACTAGATAAATTTTAAGCTTGTATTAAATATCATCACGTTAAACGTAATTTATTGACTATTATAACTTGCAGAGTTATAAATTTAATATCAAAGAACGTAACAAATTTTCTTTTAAATCAATTGAAGATCGTTGTTCATCCCTATAGCTATGATTTAAGCAACTGCTATGGAACATGAGTACCCGTTTAGATCTCAACTCTTTTGACGGCGAAAGCCGTTAGTACGACTTGGACCCTTTTTCACATTTATGTGTTTGGTCAGATTTTATTTTTTTCTATTGAAAGACTTTCACCATCTTTATGAAAAACTAATATTTGTTAGAATAATATATTCGGAGTAATATAATAATAAAACTTGAGTAAGATACGAGGTAGGTTTTTTTTTGTGAAACCTACCTTGTATCTTACTCAAGTTTTATTATTATATTAAAATGTTTCACCTAGAACCAACACCGAACTCCTTAAAAGTTATATTCGGAGTAAATAAATAAAAAAATTGAAATTATTTACTTCTTAGTTTTGATAAAAAATAAAAGCATATTTGGGCGATTATTTTTAGTGGAGGGGATATAAGAACAGTCACTTGGAAACGATCCATTCCTCAAGCAGGATATAGTAGTGTGAGAAAGTACAGTCATGTTAAAAAAACATAACCTAAAATTTTAGCACCGTTCATATGTATAGAGTGGTTACGAGGCTAAAACTTTTTGTGGGGATTGTCGCGAAAGAACTACCATAATGAACCACAATATCTGGAAATATTCTAAGGATTTTTCTTCGAATAATAACATAGTCCCCCTAAACAATCCTCTCTTTTATTATACACCCAACACCCAAGGATAATATTGCCAAAATTTAATGGATATTCCGAGAATCTCTTGTGCTAGCTGGGCTTCAGTCGTTTAATTTCGATTTCTATCTTGTAAGGCTTACACTCAGAATTGATCAAGTGAAAGTAAGCCTATGTACTCAATATATATATACGAGCTTTTCGTGCGTGCCTTCGGCACGCCCTCGAAGCTCGGCCCTCCGGGCTGGTGACCTGGCGGGCAGCGTCTCGGTCCAAAAATTTTATTCCTCTTAAAAAACCACACTCCAAATGTATGCCCGTAAACTACCGAAAATACATCGTCTCTTAAAAGTTTCGCCTCTTTAATTTTTGAGTGGCGGGGGGGGGGGAGAGGAATAATTATGAATATATTTAAATTTAAAATTTAAATTTCATTTTTCCTTTTCAAAACAAAAATAATGAAATGATTTATGAACTGCAAAAAATTCGCAGGCTGAATCATGGAAATTATTCAAATTTACGCGGTTCAATTAATTTAATTAATTACAAAAAATATATTTAATGTTTCTTAATTTAAAATGAATTGGAGTCTTTCATTTCAAAATTGAAGTGCAAATTGAAAATTATATTTCAAATTTGCCTGTCAGTTAATTAATATATATTTTTTAATTTAAAATCAATTGGTGTTTTTTCATTTTCATTCGAGAGTTCAAATGAATACAATATTATCTCGACACAAAGTCTAAATCAAAAATTTATAGCTTTAGTAACTGAAATCATGGTATAAATATTAATCTCAGATTGGTCTAGTGGTTGGAGCTGAAGACCATAGTTCAAGAGTTCGTCGGTTCGATTCTAGGCAAGAGGGTGATTTTTTTAGAGAAATTTCTCTAAGCGTTGTTACAAATTAATCTAGATGAATATATATATAGTATATATATATATATATATATATATATACAACTCTTTTATAAAACAATCAAAAAATCGTTTAATAGGAGATAAAACTTTTTTGAAAAAAATCTCCCCTCTTCAGGCGAACTTTTACAAAAAAATTGTTTCTTTTTAATTTTAAAATTTAAACCTTACAAGAAAATTAAATCCTAAGTGCAGTAGGGTGGTCTTTATCTTGCGTATTTTCGAATATTTACGCTGACAAGGGCTCATTTAATTCGAAATAAATAATGAAAGTAAAAATATCCCCTAAGTTTCAAGTCTCTATCTTAATTATAACCTGTGCTCTGAGCGATATAAGTTTCTCATCTAAATAACATGGGGTTTTTGCCATTGAAAGTTCATGTTTTTATTCCGGCAAAAGTAATAGCTCAAAAAATTTCAAACTCTGTAGACTTTATCCTTATAATAGTAGCCATCCCTTAGAATTTTTAAAATTTTTTAGCTATTATAATTTTTGCGTCTATAACTTACTAATACTAAGATATAGCAGTATTTTATCTAGCTGTAACTCCAAAATTATAATAGCTAAAAATAGGTAATAATTCTGATGGATAGCTAGTATTATAAGGATAAAGTCTACGGATTTTCAAATTTTTTGAACCATTACTTTGACCGGAATAAAAAATTGATCTTTCAGTGGCAAAAACCCCATGTTATTTAGATGAGACACTTACATCGCTGGGGGCACAGGTTATAATTGAGATAGAGACTTGAAACTTGGGGGATATTTTTATTTATTTATTTCAAACCATATGAGCCCTTGTCATCGTAAAAATTCGAAAAATACCCAAAATAAGGACCACTCTAAAATGCAGTGTATGTATATGGTAAATCATCTTAGCTATGTATATATGTAGTACCTTTTCGTATTGTTGAAATCAAAAGAAATAACTCATCAAGAATTAGTATTATGTTAAGTTATGAGGGATAAGTCGATCATCTTTTTGACAAGGTTACTGAATACTTAATAAGAAGCCTTATATTTATTTACATTATAACAAGAATTAGTATTTCGAGAGGATAAAATCTAGGATATTAAAAATTCATTAATGTAAAATGGCACTAATATAAATGGAACTGTTGTTAATTTGCAATAACGAGTCCATTATTTAATTAAAGACAGAACAATTGAAGAACTCAAAGCCATTAAAAGAGAGAGTTTAATGGTAGAGAACACATGATGTAACGAGGAAGGGTTTTGTCTGCCCACTCTTACTGAAAATTGTGTCTGATCAAATATCTGAGAATCAGCTAGATATTATCATTTATAACACATCTTCTTTTGTCTCCAGGGCAGGATTATCCAATAGGCAATGTAGCCAATTGCATATGGGCCCCGCGCCGCTTTTGGGCCCCCGACCCGGGAGAAAAATAAGTCATATTTAGTTTTAATTTGATGCTCTCATTTTCGTTTTACAAAGGTTTTAGGTCTATTTTTAAAAGTTCAAACAATTTCACAAAAACAATCAAGTATTTTTCTGTGTAAGTATTGCATGAATTGAATAACCTGTAAATATTTTTCTTTTAATAAATGACATACGTTCATTAGTACTGAGAAATTAAAATTTGGTGTTGTTATAAGGTTTAAATCAGGGGTGTCCAACCATATACATATTATAGTAGTATATATATATATATAGTAATAGGAGTGTCCAATTAGTCCATCACGTAATAGTCAAAAGGCCATTCCTAGACCAATAGAAATTATGAAATTTACTTCTACTAGTCTAAAACAGGTCTGAACCTGTATTTGAAATCCTTGCCTTATAGCTGCTATAAAGGAAGAGAGATCATTCTATCAGCGCACTTTTTAGTCTAATAATAAAACTTGAGTAAGATACGAGGTAGGTTTCACAAAAAAGAAATAAAACAAAATTGAGTTTTGAATTCGATATGTTTCGGGGAGTGAGAGAAACCTAAGTCACGTCGGGATATTGTGTTATCTATTCCCACGCTGAGAGAGTTACAGACTCAGCATTTATCTAGTATATAAAGACGGATGTCCAGTGGGAACATTAAGGCTTGTCTTAAGCTCGTTTTGATCACATTCGACTTGAGACCTCCAATCTCCAAGTATAACCTGTTGTATTTTAAATTCTACTTAATAAAACCAATTTATTCAAAATTCATATCGTTTTTTTTTTGAAATCTACGATACTGAAGAATAAAATTGGCGCAGTCGGTAGGACAAAACCCAAAAACCCCGGATTTCGGTAGGCCAAAACCTAAAATTTCGAAAGCCACTTTGGGAATCGCCCGACGTCCGTGTCGCAGTGCCAACGGACGGTCAGCTCTTAAGCTGTTTACTAGCGAAAAACCTATCATCGCCTTGCCACGACAACCCGTTGACAACCGTCAGCCAACCGCCAACCAAATTGGAGCGATAGGAAGCCACCAGCCTTAACGAGGAGTGGACTTCGAGCTGCGGGACATCATACAAATACTGAGGAAGATACAGCCGAAACTTCCCAAGGGCGCAGTCAGCATCGTCAGCGGAGAATACAACACAAAGGTTAGAAACGAACAGACATCCTTCCGGTCAACCGTACTGTTACACGGCCCATAAATTGAACGTTAAAACTAAATAAATAAATAAAATAATAAAATAATTGTGAAAGTTAAATAATAATACAAATAAATGTTAAATAAAGAAATAAATAAAGGTTAATGCATGAAAAGTGAATAAATAATTGTTAAATAAATAAATAAATAAATAAAGGTTAATGCATGAAATAAAATAATTAATATTGAGTATGAGCAAAACACAGAGTAGAATCGATCATTATTTTAATAAAATATTTAAACGTATAGAAAAATTTAATAAAAGACAGGAAAAATTAGTAAAAAGATATATAGAATTGTTCGGAGAAGATTTAACAGGTTTATAAATAAATAAATACATAATTGTAGAGATTAATGCATGAGTTGAAATAAATATTAAAGTAAATTGAGATAAATGAATAAATAAATAATTGTTGAAATAAATAAAAAATTAATATTATAAATAAAATAATACTAATATAAAATAATAGTAATTGCTTTAGAAAGATTTAACAGATTTAAATAAATAATAAATAATTATAAAAAGAATAAACAATGGCTACATTATCCCATTCCGAACTTTTAAAATTGATTCCTAAATATAACGGTTCCCCTGAATTATTGGAGGAATTTATTGAAAATACTGAGGCGATAGTAAGAAATTTTAGTGAAGTCCCTATTGATCAACAAAATTTAATTTTATTACATATCAAGAATCAAATAATAGGAGAAGCTAGACATAAAATATTAGGCCATCATGTCAGAAATTGGGATGAATTAGTAATCTTATTAAGAAACTTATTCAAATCGCCAAAGAATGAAAATACAATTAAAGTAGAATTATTTTCCCTAACGAATAAAAATCTAGGTATTGAGAAAAATTATGTAGAAATAAATAAATTAATGACCCAGTATAATTCCAGAATAAACGCCAGAAATATTGAAACAGATATTAAAACCGAATTAATTAAAGAATTTTCTAAAGATGCCACACAAATTTTTATAAAAACATTAAAGGAACCCACAGCAAGCCAGGTTTTAGCACAAAATCTAGGTTCAGTATACGAGGTTTATGAGTACATTCTCAATAGAACGAATGCACTAACAGTTGAGGGCAAACCAAAAATAAATAATAATAATTATAATAATACAAATTACAGAAATTTTCAACCTAGGAATTTTCAACCTAGACAGAATTTTCAACCCAGACCCCATTTTCAAAATTATCAAAATGGTTATCAAAACTCAAATAATTATAGAAATTATAATAATTACAGGCCCCCACGTCCACAATATTTTAATCAAACCCCAATGTCCACACAGACAATTCAGAATCAATCAGGTCAGGAAAGAAGAGAAAATCATTTTTTAGGAAGAGGCCCCCGAGAGAACGAACTCACATAACACCCCAAATTAATTATAATAATTTCGAATATAGGGACAGTATAAATGAAAAATCATCGTTACCATATTTAGAGTGGATGAATTTAAAAGTTTTAATAGATACAGGATCTACTGTAAACTTAATAAAACCAGAGATAGCTAATTTATATACAAAGTTTAAAGAGGATAATTTTATAAAATCTATTAATGGGTCCAGGAAAATAACAGAATACACATATGTAAAATTTTTAGGAAAGGAATATATAAAAACATTAATAATTGATTTTCATAAGGACTTCGATATTTTAATAGGGTTAGACGCAATCAAAAAATTAGAATTTGCGTGGAATTTTAAGGATGACGAAATTACATACGAGAATAAGAAATATAAAGTCAAATATCATATTAACGAGTTAGATAAGAAATTTTCCCACAAAAGTGATGATACGAGCAGTGATTCACTTAGTAGCCTAGACAAAGAGGAAATAGTAGACGATATTGTAACAGAGCCCACAGATGTTAAAAAGAAATATGAACCCTTAGATAGAGGCGAGGATAGCGAAAATAAAGATAACAAACCATGGGAAAAATTAAAGAGTAAGATTAATATTGAAAATAAGGTCAATAAACCTGAGATAAATAATAGAATAATTAATAAAAAATACGTAGGTAAGGAAAAGAATGTTAGCCAGTTAACGAAAACAAAAGATCAGATGTTAAGGGATGAAAAACTAATTCATCAACCCACACACCAAAGAGTAAAAATTAAAAATAGGAAAGACATTAAAAATACCCCAAAGATAGGTAATTTATGTCAGTATTCACATAGGGTAAAAGATGGAAAAAATTCAGAGGGTAAAGTGTCATTGAACGATCAATCAATAAATAATTTAAAGTCGGATTTAAAATATGAAGTACACATAAACGAAATGGAAATCGATGAAATCATAAATAATGAGTTAGAATCTATTTTAGCAACAGCGGGTGGTAGTCAAATTAATGAAGATTTAGAAACAGCACATTCCGCAGAAGAATCCCTGTAGCAGGAATAAAAATTCTCGAAAATGTAGCAATTAATATTTTCAAAAATCAAATTATATTAGATTCACATGATAATGATACAAAGGTAGAAAAATTAAAATTATTTAATAATAAAAACAGATTGATGATTACAATAAATAAACATGAAATAGATTTCGAACTGACAAAAATATTACTAGAATATATACATAGCAGTATAAAATTCTATATTTATTTTAAAGATGAAACATTATTTATTCCCTTGAATAATCTAATTCAACAAACATTTAATAGTTTAAATATTTACAAATGTAGTAAAATTTTAGAAGATATCGAGGACCAGGAACTTAGATTAAAAATATTGAAAGATATACATGAAGGAATAACTAATCATAGAGGTATAAGCGAAAATTATTTAGAAATAAAAAGAAAATATTATTGGCCCGCAATAAAGAAAGATATTCAGAAATATATAAATAATTGTGAAATTTGTTTAAAGGCAAAATACGAGAGAAACCCAATTAAAAATATAAATAAAACTGAAACCCCGAGTAAACCATTTCAAATAGTGAATATAGATGTATTTGAGATATATAAAACTAAGTTCATAACAATGGTAGACCAATTTTCGAAATTTGTAGAAGTAATACATATCAAGAATTTAACAGCAGTTGAGATTGTTAGGAAAATAGAAAAAATATTTAGTAGACTTCCGTTACCCCAAAAAGTAATTACCGATGCCGGGAATGAATTCAATAATGAATTACTTAAAAGCTTTTGTAGAACAAATAATATAGAAATCCACTATACATGCATCGAAAACCCAAAATCGAATTCCCCGATAGAGAGGGTACACTCTACTATTTTAGAACATTTACAAATAATTAACCAGAATATAGAATTTAAAAATTATAATATAAAAGAAAAATGAATTTAATAGTGAAAGCGTATAATAATACTATTCATTCAACAATAGGAAAAAGTCCGTTTGAAGTTTTATATGGGAGAGATAATTTACAAATAAATAACGAAATAATAGATTCGGAAGTAATAAATCAGTATAGTCAGGAAAAAGACTTAATGTTTAAATTAATCAAAGCAAATATTGAAAATAAGAAAAAGCGGTCAGGAGAGGAAAACCCCACTAAATTACCTAATACATTATTTTTGAAAAAGAAAAAGAGAAAGCCAAAAGGAACACAAAATTTTTCAAAGATTAAACTTAGAGAATATAACCAAACTTTAGGAAAAATAAAAGATAGGAATAATAATAAATATCGCATTGATAGACTAAAGAGACCGCGTGTATTTCAGAAAGAAGATGAGGACAGCAATCCTCCTTGCACTGACCCAATTGATAGCGCTGCAAGGTTATGAAATCCAAGATGTAAGTCAAGGATATATAAAGCTAGAAACACAAGACGTAAAAATATTTACTAATAATTACTATATCCATTATTTTTATAATTTAACGCTAGTATTAAATAAATATAAACAATTAGCACAAGCAGTTATTAAAAGCAAACAGCTAGAACATTATGATAAACAGGTATATTTACATAGTTTAATTAATAAACAATATAGTATTTTGGAAAATAAAATAGACAACTTATTTAGTCATAAAAGAAATAAAAGAGGAATAATAAATGGATTAGGATCCATTTTTAAAACACTAACAGGAGTGATGGATGACGAGGATAGGCAACACTATGATTATATTCTATCCAAATTAACAAAAAATCAAAGGGAATTACAATCGCAGAATAATCTAATATTAAAATCAAATAAAGAGCTTATCATCATCATCATCATCATTGAGTATACAGTCCTAAGACTGGTTTGATGCAACAATCCGTCTCCACTCGACTCTGTCCCCCGCCAGCTGTTTAACCTCTCTAAATGTCTGGCATCCCATATCCCCAATTATTTGGTTGAAATATTCTAATCTGGTTCTTCCCCTTCCCCTTTTCTTTCCCACCTCCCCCTCCAAGATATCCCTAAGCAGTCCCCCATGTCTCAGTGTGTGCCCCATCATCTGACCTCTTCTCTTCTTCAGACTCTTCCACAAGGTTCTTCTTTCTCCGATTCTTCCAAGAACTTCTTCATTTGTAATTTTATCCATCCATTTGATATTCGTCATTCTTCTGTAGCACCACATTTCGAAAGCCTCTAATCTCTTTCTCTCCGCTTCTCTAATTGTCCAGGTTTCACACCCGTACATGGCTATGCTCCATACATATGTCTTCAATAGCAACTTCCTGTTTGCTAAGCTGATTGAGGAGGAGCATAGTAGTTTTTGTTTTGAAATAAACCCCATTTTTGCTTGGGCAATTCTTGATTTAATTTCGTTTTCGCTCCTCCCATCCCATGTTATTTTACTTCCTAGGTAGCGGAATTCCTTAACTCCTTCTAGGTTTTCTTGGTTAATTTTGATGCATTCCTGTCTCGTTTGTTCTTTTTTTGTACATACTAGGAACTTGGTTTTATTCTTGTTTATTTTCATTTTGATTTCTTCTATTAGGATTTGGTTAATTCCATTCAAGGCGTCCTCTAATTCTTTTTTATTGCTTCCTAGAAGGGCAATGTCA
Organism: Forficula auricularia; assembly: GCA_024734495.1. Classification (NCBI taxonomy): domain Eukaryota; kingdom Metazoa; phylum Arthropoda; class Insecta; order Dermaptera; family Forficulidae; genus Forficula; species Forficula auricularia. The sequence continues at coordinate 21,476,495 of JALMQS010000070.1, forward strand.
TCGGCAAATCTTAACATAGCGATCTTTTGACCTTGGATTTCTATACCTGTATCAATTTTGTCTTTGAATTCTTTAATCGCTTCTTCTATGTATAAGTTGAAAATCATGGGTGACAGCACACATCCTTGTCTTACACCTTTTTTTATTTTGGCTTCTCTTTGTTCATCACCAATATTTATAATTGCCGTCTGGTTTTGATATAGATTGTAGATTAGTCTTCTCTCTCTGAATTTTATTCCCGCCTGTTTTAATATTTTAAACATAATTTCCCAATTGACGTTATCGAATGCTTTTTCTAGGTCTATGAATCCGATGTAGACAGATTCTTCCCTGATAAAAGCCCTTTCTATTATTAGTCTAAGAGAGAGAATTGCTTCTCGGGTGCCTCTGTTTCTTCTAAAGCCGAACTGGTCTTCCCCCAGATTTTCTTCAACTCTTTGTTCTATTCTTCTTTGGATTATTTTGGTTAGGATTTTGGAGGCATGTGAGGTTAGGCTAATGGTCCTGAAATTTTCACATTTATCCGCGCCTGTCTTTTTGGGAAGTGTGACTATTTTGTTTTTTTCGAAATCTTTTGGGATGATTCCCAATTTATAGATTTTGCTAATTAGTTCAAAAAGTTTGTCACGTGCCTTTTCTCCAGAGTTCTTTAGGATTTCAGCTTGTATATTGTCTATTCCGGGTGCTCTATTATTTTTTAGTTCCTTCAAAGCTGTCTCGAATTCTGACCTGAGTATGGGGTCTCCTAATTCGTTTTCGTCCACAGATTCTTCTTCTTCTATTGGGTTCATTGTTTTTTCTTCTCCATAGAGTTCTTCTAGGTGTTCCTTCCATCTATTTGCCTGTTCGTTTTCGTTTAGAATAATGTGGCCTCCTTTATCTCTTATGTTCTTGCTTTTTGGCTTGTCTTCTTGGAAATTTCTTTTTATTGCCCTATAGGCTACATCAACTTTTCCCAATACTAGATTTTCGTTGACTTCTTTACATTTTTCTTGAATCATTTTTTCTTTTGCTTTTCTACATTCTCTTATAACTTTCCATCTTAATTTTTTATATGTTTCTTTCCCTTCTTCGTCTTTTCTGTTCTTAAATTTTCTTCGTTCGTCAATCAGTTGCCGTATTTCGTCTGTTACCCATGGCTTTTTAATTTCGTTTTTCTTTGATTTAAGGACTTCGTTGGCTGTTTCAGTCAGGCTTGATTTCATAGCATTCCATTCTTGTTCGATTTCTTCTTCTTTGTTATTTGTGGGTGTTTTTTCTTCCAGTTTCTTATTCATTACGTTTTCGAAAAGTTTTTGGGTTTCCTTATTTTTTAATTTAGATATATCCCAGTTTTTTCGCGACCCTCCCTTTTTATTAGTTTTTTAAATTTTAGTTGGCATTTCATCGCAATTAGATTGTGATCACTAAAAATATCAGCCCCAGGATAGCTTTTACAGTCCTTTACTTGATTTCTGAATCTTTGTTTGACTAATATGTAATCTATTTGAAATCTCCCCTTGTCTTTTGGCATTTTCCACGTGTAGATCCTTCTTGGATGGTGTTGGAAGAGTGTGTTTGCTACTACTAAACTGTGCTTACTGCAAAATTCAATTAATCTTTCGCCCCTTTCATTCCTATCTCCTAGACCGTGTTCGCCCACCACTTTTCCTTCTTTGCCTTTTCCTACTCTTGCATTCCAATCCCCCATAATTATTAAATTTTCATCCCCTTTAACGCGCTTCATCAGGTTTTCAATTTGTTCGTACGTTTCTTCTATAACTTGGTTATCCTTATATGATGTAGTAGGCATGTATACCTGGATTATCACAGTATCTTTCGGTTTCGAATCCACTGTGATCATAACAATCCTTTTGCTTACCTGAAGATAATTCTTTACCCTTTGCCCTATTTTTTTATTCATAATAATGCCCACTCCTGCCTGCCCCTTCTGCCCCCCGTATGAATGATTCTATGGCTGTTTTCAAACCAAAAATCTCCCTCTACTGGGTATCTCATTTCACTAATCCCAATAATGTCCAATTTGTGTCTATCCATTTCCCGCTTTAAATTCATTAGTTTATCTATTCCCTTTAGCGTCCTAACATTCCACGCTCCGACTCGTAGAAAGTCATTATTTATTTTTCCCTTTATGATGGTCTCTCCTCGGGTAGCCCCTTCCCGGAGATCCGAACGAGGGGCTAGTTTACCTCCGGAATTCTTTACTCGAAGAGAAATCGTCATATTGCATATTCTCGGGATTTGTAATGTGGTGGTTTCCCGTTGCCTTCCACATGTTGAAGAGAAGAAAAATGAAAAAGGAAATCAACTCCTAGCCCTCGAAAACCTAATAGCGTCGGAGTCGGTAAAAAAAAAAAAAAAAAAAAACAAGAGTTGGCCAAGGGAGGCCGTATAGGGAGAGAAAAAGAGAAGCCTGACACAAGTAAGTGGAAGCAATGTCAGACTTAGCTCGGATAACCCCGTGGTCGCAATCCACGTACTCATCAGAAATGAGTTCCTGTGACATCTAAAATATGAAAACAATTACACAGGCAATACTTGTAAGCAATAAATACAAGAGAAATACATATATATATATATATATATATATACATATATACATATATATATAAAAGAAAAAATTATTTAGTGATTGTAGTTAAAATAGCAAAAATTATAATTTAGAAAATAATTAAAAGTAAAAAGAATTAATATTAGGTAAATAAAAATTAATTAATCATAAGAACGATGTTCCACTGGTGGGGCGTTGAATTATCTATTTTTCAAGACTATATTCGGCCTCGGCAGTAGGATATATCGATAAAAAGTTCAATAAATTAGTATTAATAGCTAGTTTGCAGGTTTTGAATTTGAAATTCGCGCACTGCAAACAAAAAAAGCACTAAAAAGTCACTAAAAAGTAACTAGTGTCACTCGTTTGAATCCAATTTTTATAATTCACTTATTAATTAGAATTAAATTATGAATTCGACATTAGTTGGAGGGGCGTGAATTTAGACGGCCCCCGGTATCAGATATTTACTCGTGGGTCGAGTATTTATCGAGATATTGAGGGAATAAAAAAGTTCTCGCATTCACAGCTGCTGCCCTCTCTTGACGGTTTCGGGAACCAGGTTTGACAGGCCTGCAGATACTTGAAAACTGTTTTCAATTAATATCTAAACAATAAAAATTAATTGATTAACAAGCCCTATATCCACTGGTGGGGCACAAAATTAGCTATTTTCAAGACTAATCTCGGCCCCACCAGTAGGATATATTGTCCGGAAACTGAAAACAAGTAAAAGCACGTGCCGAAAGAGCTTATATTAGAATTAAATCGAAAAATTCACGAAATAAGTATAAATGAAAAAATATTTTTGGAAACTAGGAACGAATTTGTTAATAATAAAATATTAACAGAGATTCTCTTAACACTTGAACCATTTATTGAATTAATAGACTCAATCCAGGTAGCTCTCACTTTCTGTAATTTACACATCCTACACGGAAGTATAATTTCGTTTAGAGATTTAAAACGCCTAATTGATAATTATAAAATCAAAATAAAATTCGAAAATTTTTGGGAAGCCACACAGTTCGTGAAACCCATTTGTGAAATTGAGAATGAACTCGTAGACGTAATTTTAAAAATACCCGAATATATAAATACGAACGCATCAGTGATTCAATTCATTCCTTTACCAATATTTTATAATAAACAAAATTACATAATTAACGAAACAAAACAGGACCTATTAAAAATAAATAACGAATTAAGTACCGCCAGAAATTGTTTATTCTCTAATGAAATTTATTATTGCAAAATATCAAACTTTAAAATAAGTCCATGCATTTACAGACTTATCAAAGAAAATAAGATTGAATATTGTAGATTATATAAATTAAAATTTTACCCTGGAATAAGTATAATTCCTGATACAAATAATATAATCATCTTTATAAGAAATAATGAAACAACCTTACTAGAATGTAAAAACTTATCAAAATATTTGTATAATGGCGTGTATCTAGTGAAAAATAATGATTGTACAATAAATAGTAACAAAATAATTACCTATGAAAAAATTCAGAAATTTAGTGATTTACCTGTGCCTAAAATAATTATAAAGCCAGAATTAATAGACAATAAAAGTGAAGTGTCAGTGATTAATTTTAATGATTTGAAAATAAAGCAAATAGACGAAGTAGACTTGAATTTATGGCCTAGCCATCAAAATCAATATATAATAGTAATAATCATAATCATAATAATATTGTTAATTATATTGTACGTATTAAATAAATATAAAATAAAAATTGTTGATATAATTAAATGTAATAAATTAAGAAATAATATGGATTGTAATGATATAAATAATGATTGTTCAAATGATTGTAATATAAATAATATGAATTCAAATGATTGTAATCCAAATAACAATGTAAACTCGATATTTTAAATTGTGAAGAAATTTCATATAAACATAATGAAATTTCTCCCCGGAGGAAGGAGGAGTCACGTCAGGATATTGTGTTATCTATTCCCACGCTGAGAGAGTTACAGACTCAGCATTTATCTAGTATATAAAGACGGATGTCCAGTGGGAACATTAAGGCTTGTCTTAGGCTCGTTTTGATCACATTCGACTTGAGACCTCCAATCTCCAAGTATAACCTGTTGTATTTTAAATTCTACTTAATAAAACCAATTTATTCAAAATTCATATCGTTTTTTTTTGAAAACTACGATACCGAAGAATAAAATTCCTACCTCGTATCTTACTCAAGTTTTATTATTATATTAAAATGTTTCACCTAGAACCAACACCGAACTCCTTAAAAGTTATTCACTTTTTAGTCATTTTTCTAGATTAATTATTTTTAATTACTGAAATGATAAATATTTAAAAAAATGAAAATATGAGATGAAAAATAATTTTGCTTTTAGCGAATTTTTATTCTTGAAAATAGCTTTAGATGGAATATGTAAATTCATATTTCTAAAAAGTGAATAATTATTGTGAAGCCAGGAGGAATAATTGTTTCTGGGTAGATAATAATTTTTATGAAATTTTAATAAAGAGACATTATTAAGTATTTCTTTCAGTTCAATGTCTGATTGCAGTGCCATACATTCAATCAGAAAGTTTGAAGTTAAAATATTTAAATAAATAAAAATGGGTCAAAATGTGCCAAAATTGTGATTATTTTTTAGGAAATATCGATATATTTTTTCACATTCCAAATTGAAAATCTGCCTTTTATTCTTCGAAACCTTTTGGGGAGAATTTCTAATTTCTTAATATTTTAGGTCAAATTGCCTCAGTATCTATCTTTTCCAGTAATTGGATAAAAATCTCAATGTTTTGAGGAAATTTATAATTTTATGGCGCATTAATTGCTGCGCTGGGCCACAGGTTGGACAGCCCTGGTTTAAATGCTACTTACCTACCTAGAGACCAACCTACATAAGAGGAGAGGGGCCCCGAGGCATGCATTGCATAGGGGCTTCTAAATAGCTTAATCTGGACCTGTTAGTCTCTATACATATGCCTGTAGTGTAACCCCCCCCCCCCACACCTTCAAATTATCTAGTTTTATAGAACATATAATGTAAATTCGCCAAAGTCTAATTATCTAATATTTTTGATTTATATATTTTATTTGTTTATTTATTTATAAAAACTCACAAGCTGTACGGGATTTGAGATCATACAATTTTCAATTTTAATTAAATAAAATCTCGAAAAAAATAGTTTTTGAAGCCTCTTTTTAAAGGGTAGTTGATACAAAGGGGGACCCTTATCAACTTTCTTGAGAATTTCAAGGTAATTTTCAAAAAACTAAGGAATTTTTAAATAGTACATTTTATAGAGAGTTTGAAATATATATTTTCGTTTGAATATCTCGAAAAAAATTAGTTTTTGAAGCCTCTTTTTAAAGGGTAGTTGATACAAAGGGGGGACCCTTATCAACTCTCTTAAGAATTTTAAGGTGAAAAAAACCCATTAATTTTCAAAAAAACTAAAAATAATTTAAAATAGTAATAATAATATAATTAAATAATTAATATATATAATTTAATAATAATATAATTTTAAATAGTACATTTTAAAGAGAGTATGAAATATACATTTTTGTTTGAATATCTTGAAAAAAATTAGTTTTTGAAGCCTCTTTTTAATATACATATGCCTGTGGTGTAACCCCCCCCCCCACACACCTTCAAATCATCTAGTTTTAGAGAACATGTAAATGTAAATTCGCCAAAGTCTAATTACCTAATATTTTTTATTTATATTATTTATTTATTTATAAAAACTCATAACCTGTACGTGATTTGATATCATACAATTTTCAATTTTAATTAAATAAAATCTAATATAAAATATTTTCAAATATTTTTCTAATGATTTATTTTTAATAAATATTTACATGATTTTAATAAATTTTAATTTATTAATCAATAAAAAATTTTTTTACAAGTTTTAAAAGTGAATGTTTTTTAAGCCAAAAAAAAATATGTACCTCCCCTGGATCCGCCCTTGATTGAATTTCGTGTTTTATACCGGGAAAATTCCTGCTACATGGTTTCAAAAATCAGCTACCCTAAATGGGGAGAATTCTAAAAATTAAAATTTCACCGACCTTTAGCAATCTGGACCAAATTTTACTTTTTTTCCCTTCATAAGAGAGTTGACCAACTATTGATGCAAAAATCAGCGACCTAAAATGAGAACTATTCTAATAAGTAAAATTCTAGGCGCTTTAATCGATCTGGGCTAAATTTTCATTTTCATTTTTTTTTGCAAGAATGGGCGCAACAAAAAGATGCGATCTCAAAAGACGGCTGCCCGGTTATTTTTTGTTACTATGCGAAACCATTGGTACGAAAATAAAGATGAGGACTCAGGGACGCGCGCGACCATATGGGCAAGGTCGTGCCGTGCCCGCACGACAGGCTAAAACCGATCAAATGAATAAATTTTAAAGAATTTTAAAAAAGTACTATCTTACTCTCGGGTAAAGTACTTTAAAATATAATTTTACTAAAACCTTTATATAACTTTTTTTGTGATCCTCAAGGTACTTAATAAGAGAAATAATTCAAACTTTAGGACAATTCTAAGATTTTAGTAGAAATATTATTAAATTATGATACCAGAGGGGATTTATCCCTCAGGTTCGACTCCTGATATCCTAATTTAATAATAATTTTACTAAAATTTTAGAATTTGTCCTAAAGATTGAATTCTTTCTCTTTTAAAATACATCTTGGTTAATCTGAACCCAAGCTGATTTTTTCAAAAACATTACAACTATTTTCAAAAAAAAGATGCTCAAATCTTTAGTTTTTTACTTAATAAGAATATTAAATTTCATCAAAATTGGTTATATTTTTTAGATATTTAGAAAATTTTTAAAAAAGTATTGGAATTACTAGTGTTTGTGGGACGATATGTACCAAAAACTAATCAGCGCTTCAGTCGGTTGAACGGTGTGGAAAAATCGTCAACGAAAAAAAGGGTAACATATACGTACATCCATCCATCCATGTGCAATTGTGCATGCACTAAACCAGAGGTCGGCAACCTTTTGAGACGGAAGAGCCAATAGTTACAATTTACAAAATTTCCCAGTTTTTAAAAAGTCACTAACATTTTTGTTTCAATATTTTGGTATTTGATTAGGATTAGGTATATAAATTTGATTTTTGATTTAAAATAAATAGCTCTAAATATGATTTTTTTGCAGTATAATATTTTTTTATGAGTTTTGAAAATAAATTAATATGATTATTAATATTTCCGCATGGAACTGGAGAGCCGCATCTTGACATCGAAAGAGCAGCATGGGGCTCGCGAGCCGCAAGTTGCCGACCCCTGAACTAAACGAAAAAATCGCACTTTTTGGCCTCTGGACGAGACCCCATGTAAGTTTTGCCAAAACCCTCACCTACTAAAATTCAACCTAAATAAATACTACAATTTGTCACTTTGATTGAGACAATGGGTTCCTTATTCTTTACCCGAGGAGCCTTTAAAGTCGCGCTTGGCGCGAGACCGATCCAATTTGCTGGAATATATTTTTGCGTGTGTAGGGTAGGAAACAACTTACGAGGATAAGTCAAAAATTACCTACACTTTTCGTTCTACAACTTTATTAAACTAAAATAGGAGGCGGCCGCATGCGTTGAGTTGGCTGGTCTGTGGTCACGTGTGCGGAATTTAATCACGATCGCGTCAGTTGTCGTCTAGCTACAATAGCATAAGCATGTCAGCTCCGCTATCAGATTACACCAAAGAGGAGCAACGAGGAGTGGTCAGAGGGTGTGAAAGGTCCTGAAACTCACCGGAGACTTTTGTCACAATACGGGGAAAGTGCTTTATCTAGTAAAAGTGTTTTTTTAAGGATCGAAGTGTTTAAAAGAGGCCGAACGAGCGTAACACAAAAAGAGGGAGCTGGGCGACCGTCAACTTTGAGACCCTAGAATACCCTCCCTACAGCCCAGATCTCGCTCCCTCAGACTTTCATCTCTTTGGACCGCTCAAGGAAGCTTTAAGAGGTCGTCGATTTGCCTCAGGCATAGACGTTCGGGATGCTTCATGACCAACCGAAAACCTTCTACCAGGAAGGCATCCGGAAGCTTGTGGCTCGCTGGATCAAGTGCATTGCTAAAGGTGGAGACTATATCGAAAAATAATGTATCTGTTGTACACCTATCTTAGTTTAATAAAGTTGTAGAACGAAAAGTGTAAGTAATTTTTGACTTATTCTCGTAGGTTCTCCGGATAATGAAAGACTTAAAGAAAAACGACAGAATTGGCATGGAATATTCAAATGGAGACGAATAGTTGAGTCAAGCCAGTCTTAGGGGCTGATTACTTTCTGATTTAATGTTTAAAATATATTTAAAAAAAAATTATTTTATTTATTTTTCAAAAATGTACCTATTCAGTTTTTTTCTGTTTAAATTTTTTCATTTTTTATACCTCTTCAAAATGTGGTAGATCTTTATGCCCCGCCCTGTATATACAATGGGACATTCCACGCCAAATCAGAAGGTTTGAAAAATTTTAATTTTTGATTTCCTTCATTTTTTTATATTTTTAGAACCCATCAAAAAACTATCCTTGGTAAAATTTGAAATTTTTTTCAACATCGGTTTAAAAGATATCGAATTTCAGTTTTTCGCTCATAACTTCTTCAAAAATGGTCCAAATTCAATTTTTTTTTTTCATTTTTGTTTTTTATATTCTTTTTAGAAAAATATACAAAAAAATTATTTCGAGTGTATTTATATGCGATTTTTGAGTTTGAAAATTTTAATCTTGTTTTTGAAACTATGTACACTTCGATTTTTTTTTTGATAATTTTTTATTTTAAATTTCTATTCATTCTACAAATTTTAACAGCGGGTTGATAGTGGTCCTATGCTATTTACTATTTTTTATCGATTTTTGATTTTGATTTTCTTTCAACAAACTAAAATACTAATTATTTATTTTAACATCTGTTAAAGATAAAAATCAATTCAAAAAAAAGAGAACGCAATACCAAAAAGTGGTCAACCCGGCCTTAAAATTTGTAGAATGAATAGAAGTTTAAAATAAAAATTTACATACAGTTTCAAAAACAAGATTAAAATTTTCAAACTCAAAAATCACATATAAAAACACTTTAAATAATTTTTTGTATTTTTTTTTCTAAAAAGTATGTAAAAAATAAAAAATTTTGAATTTGGACAATTTTTGAAGAAGCTATGAGCGAAAAACCGAAATTCGACATCTTTTAAACCAGTGATCAAAAAAATTTCAAAATTTACCAGGAAGAGTTTTTTGATGGGTTCTAAAAAATGACAAAAATGTAGGAAATCAAAAATTAAAATTTTTCTAACCGTCCGATTTGGCGTGCAATGCCTCATATTTATATATATATATATTTATGCATATTTTTTTTTAATGAAAATGATGAAAGAAAGAGTTACACCAAAAAGGTGTATCCCGTAAAGGCCTGGGTTGGCCCCTCATCGGGAAAGAAGAAGAAGAGGGGATTTTATAGGCAGGGCAGGGGTCGAAGGTATCTGTGGATACGGGTCTTAAACAGCAGAAGGTTATAAGTCGCGGGGAAGACGGTGGTTGGGACCGAGTTCCAGTCTCTGGAGCTCATAGGGATAAAAGACGTGACGAAAGCCCTGGTTCGATTTTTATCCAATTTGACAGCGAAGGGGTGCTGACCGTTCGAAAACCGCGTGTTTCTAGTAAAGAGGGCTTTAAGGGGGATACTGAACAGATATCATGATAGTATCTGTAGTACAGGGAATGGACAGAAACGTTTCTTCGGTGAGCCAGGGAGTCGAGTGAGTTAGTTAGGACTCTGTCTCCTATTAGTATTCTGAATTGCATCCAGTGTGCCAAGGGAATGCTTGGAGGCCCTCCTCCACAGATAAAAGCCATATTCGAGACAGGGACGAATTTGAGCCTTATAAAGTGTAAGAAATTGACTGGGAGTAAAATAGCGTTTAGACCTAAATAGGAGACCAAGCTTGCGTGCTGCAGCTTTAGCAGTGGTTGAGATATGGTCATTCCAAGAAAGGTCAGACCCTAGAGTGACGCCTAGGATTGAAATTTTATCCCTGAATTCCAGTGAGTTTGAATCGAATGATATGTTTGGGAGGTTTCTATCGACGCGCCTAGAAATAAGGCAACAGTGAGTTTTCATTGCATTGAAGTTATCTAAGTTTTGGGATACCCACTTTGTAAGTCTGCATAAGTCTAAATTAAGAATTATGTTTAATTGAATCAATAAGAGGACAACCTTATTTATTTATCTTAATAAACAACGAGTATTTGTGCTAGGAGCTACTCGTAAATGGAAGGAAGGGTCTAAGTGATTGTCCATGCAAGAGGAGACTCACCGGGCGAAGCTCCAAGTGCGAGCAGTGAGAGGCCCAGTAGGACGATCGGCAGCGGCGAGGGCTTCATCTTCCGATCTGCACTTAGGACACCTGCTCGGCCATTCACCTGGAACACGTGGGACCCGATTAAAAACATGCCAAAATGGGAGTGCTTGCTCCTGCAACACACTGCCCTGCAACAAAGAATCTGTTCCAAACAAACTTAACTTTGGAGAGAACAAGAGATAAGCTTTCAAAATCATCCTTGAAGATCGTTACATTTATAAGTAGAGACCGGATTTTTATGCAGTAAAAATTGCCAAAATATGCAGTTAATAAGGCTGAAATATGCAAGTAATATGCAGAATACGTTGAAATCTGCAAATAAATGCAGTAAAAATTGACAAAATAAACGCACTAAAAAATTAAAATTGAAGACAAAATATTAGTATTTGAAGGAGTTCTATGAAAGAAATAAAATGATAAAGTAAGCTACCCAGGTAACACACAATATCCTCAGAATATTCTAAGAAGATTTAAATGTCCTTAGAATATCCTTAGAATATTCTGAGGATATTGTGGTTACCTGGGTATAGACACCAAATATCAAATATTTACTTTTATTGAGTAAAAAATTTCACAATTTCACATTTTCACAATTTTATTACAAAATCTTAAACACAAAGAAATAATAGGTGCTATTGAATAAAATCAACATAATAAATATAATAATGTTTCAAAAAAATGTGCTCGAAAAAATACGTGTGTGGGGGGGGGGGGGGGGGTTCACAGACACGATTGTATTGTATTGCTTTAATTTTTTTTTATTAACAAGCTTTTCTTATTGACGCACAAATAATAAACTAATAAAATAATTCAAATATTTGTTGGGCTATAATCTGATCACTACACTAATTACACACACTTTAACACAAACACACGAACACTCAATGTACAAAATGCGCTATAGATTCCGAAACAAAATAATAATAATAATAATAATAAAGAAATAATTAACAAAGGATCTAAAAAATAATTAAAATTTGATTATAATTGTGAATAATTTATGTTTACAAGTATTTTCTAAATTATCTTCAGGTTGTTATGTCTACGGTCACTTTAAATTGATTTATATGATGAAAAGGAGCGCTCCACATCCTCAGGTGTAATGGGGGAAAATGTAAAGAAACTTTATATATATATTTCTTCAATTTTTTTCATTCTTTCTTCGAAAATTTACTTTCAAAAAATCTGTATTTGCCGCAAAATAGGCAATATTTGACAAAAAAATCCGTTAAATATGCAATTTTAAGCAATAATACTTAAATATGCTAAAATATGCAGTATAAAATTTAACCCGCAGTATCATAGATGCATGATTCGGATAGATAATTGATCCCCTGAGTCGTATGTGGCGGCAAACAAAATATGCAATTGCATAGGAATCCGGTCTCTATTCATAAGTAAAGACCGGATTTCTATGCAATTGCAGATTTTCCTTGCTAACTCGCTTTCAAGTTTAGATCAAACGAATCATATCCTGTAGAAATTATGGTTTACATTTTATTATCAAAGTTGGTATCGGGAAATAAGGACTATATTTTTTATGCAAATAATTTTTATTTTATTGCCAACGTTTCATCAACTTTGTTGACTTCTTCAGGGGTCTAAAAAGTAATAAGGCCTCAATTAATACAGATTATAACATTTCCAAATCAAAATCAAAATTGATCTCAAAAACCATTCCAATACATACAAAAAACAAATTAATACACACAATAAACTCATTTTACATACCAAATAGTTATCTTCCTTGTATATTTGTCATTTTTAAAATTCTTTCTTAGTTACAATTAGCGAAAAACTAAAATGTTTTATAGCAAGACCTTTTCATCAATCAGATTGAAAATTTAAAATTTAAAAATATCTTTCTTTATACTTATATATTATAAAAATGACAAATATGCAAGGAAGATAACTATTTGGTATGTAAAATGAGTTTTTTGTGTGTATTAATTTGATTTTTGTATGTATTGTAATGATTTTTGAGATCAATTTTGATTTTGATTTGGAAATGTTATAATCTGTATTAATTGAGGCCTTATCACTTTTTAGAGCCCTGAAGAAGTCAACAAAGTTGATGAATAAAATAAAAATTATTTGCATAAAAAAATATACCTACTCCTTATTTCCCGAAACTAACTTTAATAATTTAATCGATGGACATAACAAATCAAAATATTTAAATTTTATGTTGCATATTTGAAAATTATTGATTTTTAGCCATTTTCTCAAAAACTATTTAAAAAAATTAAAATAAAGAGAATTTTTTTTATTTATTTGTCGGTAAATCTATTTTTAAAACTCAAAGTTATGAAAAAAAAATAGGGGAAGTAATATCCAGGGAAGCAGGTGATTTCTAGAACCAATGCTCTTCACAGTTTCAATTACAGGACATTAAAAAAAATGAGGCCTTAATATTATAGAAAAAGTAAATAAAATTTTATCAGGGGAACGGTAAACGTAATCAATGATACTGTAATATTGTCAAAATTCAAGTATGCCTCTTTAATATCGATGTGTTTTCATTAATGTTTTGATGTTAATTTTAGTATCCTTGTTACCACTTGGTCCTCAGGGAGCCGAAGTGATAACTCCTCTTCTTGAAGGTGATAAATTCGCACATTTAAGATTGTATTTTAAAAAACAACCAAGTTTTTTAACATTTCTTTAAAGATAAAGAGAAAGGAGAATGGATTTCTAAATGTCTCTAGGAAACCATTTCTAAATAAATTATAAGAAGACCCGAAAGACCCCTAAAGGTTCATCGACCCCTTTCAAGTTTTCATCGTCCCTCGTGGGGTCAGGCTTTATTAGGAGATTGTAGAAATCTTTAAGAAATTCAACGTTGTGTTGAAAAAATGTTTGGAACGTGGAGAAGAATCATTTTCAACCATGATTTTATTTTCTGTGTGTCTGAATTCAAATAACAACGATAATTTAAAAACAAAAAGCTGTAGAAAAAAATAATAACCAATCGAAAAGTTCGCATTATTCACTAAAACTGCAAATGCGTAGAGTACCGAGTCTTGAAAAAGTATAATTTTTTCATCCATTTTTAATTGAATATTCCTATATTTTTAATTTATTTTAAATGTAAATGTTAATTTGTAGGATAGTGTGGAAAGAATATTTGTTGTATCGTATGAAAATAAATATATCGTCTGCTTAGAGTGTAAACCTGCTGCTGAGATGCAGCATCGTCCAAGTAAAACTGCTACTTAAAATTACGATCGTAAGTTGTAGAAAAAAATGTGAAAAATAGTTTTTTCCATAACAATAATATTAAATTTTGTTTGTTTTTTCCTCTGTCTTGTAAAATTTCCTTGTTGTGAGTTAGCAGGTTTGCAGGTTTACTCTCTAAGGCGACGATATATATACATTTAGAGTATTTTCATAAATTCAGGAGGATCTTTAAATTTTCAAATGATTATCCGTTATTTCTAATATTTCTATAAAAAAACATTTTTTGTTTTGAAAAGTATATTGGTTCTCGAAATGAAATAAAATTGTTTCATAGTTTCAAGGGGAAATTAAAAATGAATATTTTTCCGAAAAGGGTGCGGATAGAAGGTTTGAGTCCCTGCCTGGTATATCAAAACAACTTAAAATAGATCATGTAGTTATAAAATGAGTTTGTGGATGTTAGCAGAAATTTATTTTGGTGAAGTTAACATGTGCGTTAACATGTATAATCGGTCTAAAGACTCGTACACAACATTTTATAATCAGGAAAAAATATATAATAATATTTTTATTCGTTATATATGTATGTATATGTTCACGGGCGTGCCCAGCTTTTTGGTTATGGAGGGTGCAGTCATAGGGTTGCCACTTGTACTATATTATATAGTATCTTACTATATTTTAGCCAATTGTACTATATATTATAGAAAAAAAATATAGTACGAAATGTACTATATTTTCACCGCTAATTCAATTGTGGCGCTGGTGCGTGGCAACCCTAATTTCAATCTAAAAATACTGCTGAAAAATGGCAAATGCTTTTCAAAAGCACAGATACATGTTTAACTAATACATTTAAAATTATTAGCTTTTTTTCTCTCCGTTCCTGCAAATTCTGTTTTTACAGTAATAATTTTTTCCGTCATGAATGTGAAATGGCGAGAAGAAAGAAATAAAGCATCTATTAATTAAATTAAAAAAAATACTATTTTTTTCTTCAAAAAAAGGTGGCAACCCTATAGCAGGACCAAGAGGAGGGAACTTCGGATTACAAAAACTAAATTAACTATAAGAAAGAAAATTAATTATATCTATTTTCTTTTCATTAGTTAATTTTCAGTAAGTATTTATATTTTTTCATTTAAATTAAAGTTTTTAAGAATCACTTTGCGCCTAAGGGAAGGGAGGCGTACCCCCATATACCTGGGTACGCCAATGTTTATGTTTATTTAGCAGAGGACAACCTCTTTCATTTCTCTTTATGAATCAACAACTCAGCTACTCTCGGCAAAAGAAAATCTTTTCAATTAAATTTATTCATTTCACAAAAGCTTTGCGAGCTTAAATATAAACAAATTCAGTAATTATGAGGTCCCTAAGATGCCCGAGGCAGCAGCTCCTTTTGCCCCTCTCTGGGATATTTGCTCTGTCCTTATCCTTACCATAAAATATATAAACAGTTTATCAGAATATATTTATAAAATTACATTACATGTGACATTTAAATTGGATTTGTCTTTCAGTTCTTTTTTCAAAATTAAAAGATACGTGTTCCTCTTTTAAAACAAAATAATTGACTTAATAGAATAAATTGTTTTAATTGAAACGGGGAATATATTATATTGGTCAAACTAAAGAGTATTACAAAAGTAGCTTTACCTACTCTAATTTCCTATAAAGAGTAAAAATTCTCTAGCATTCTGTTAGTCATTGAAAAAATTTAGGACATAATTTCTAAAGGTAATAAACAGAACAATTTAGATAATAAATAAATAAATAAATTAACTATAAATAAACTCCATTTAGAAAATTCATTAAGATTTTGTAAAGAAATTATTCTTCATAAAGAGAAATCAATGAGGTTGTTTTCTGCTTGATGTAAATAATCATATATATTATATACTATATATAAAGAATATAAATATCAACCTAAGATCGGAGTGAGTGCTCAGCTCATCTTGAGATCGATCGCTGATTAAGCGATCTACAACGTCATACTTATTTGTTTTATTTGTTCGTGTTCAATAAATAGTTATAATTAATTATGTGTGATTTAAACAAAATCCCAACCTTTAACAAATAAATCACAAATATACATGCTTCAATAGCTACATATCTAATAAAGGTTAAAGACTAGCTAATAGTTTAAATATGTATATATCCATATATATATATATATATTAATTTGTATCAAGCAAAGGACAACCTCATTCATTTCTCTTTATGAATAATGAACTCCGTTTCTCCCGAAAAAACAAAATCTTTTCAAATTCTTCTTTATTTTATTTCCGAAATTAATCTTTATCTCCAAGACAATTTTGTAGCTTTGTCAATATTTGTATTTATTTCCGGTTTAAATTTCATAAATGATATTTAAAACATTTCATGTACTAATAAACGATTTACTGATTGTTTTATAAAAGAGTTATATTTATTAATATCTGTATATTTATTTACATCAAATAGAAGACCTACTTTTTCACTTTTTCTTCTAAATTCAACGACTAAGCTTTAGAAGGAATAAAGGGAGCTTTAAAGTATTTGCTCGTAAGAGTTCAGTGCTCCCAGGAACTCAATACATCCCCCTACGAGCTAAACATTTCCTATTTAGTATATATAGTATTCTTCCTTTTGAAGTTTATTTTTAAGTTTAAGAATCCTTCCTTATTAAAGAGGACAGATTTTGTTTTATCGTAAGATAGAGAGATTCTAATTTTATCAGAGTAAGTTTATTCAACTAATGTTTCCAATTTGTTATCAGTTAACAGGAACAAATACAGTCCTATTCAATAATACGCTCGGCGGGCGAATCATGCAGGAGGTTCAGAGTATTAAATTTTCAAAATTCTCATTTATTTTGCTTATTCGTCTTTTGAAATATTTAAAACTTGAATAAAATTTTTCCATGCTTATCTGAATTCTAAAACCCATGTTAACTAGTAAATAAAAGAAAAATGCAATGTCGTAGAAAGCTCGTTTTAGTGCCAAAATATATGTACTCCCAAAACGAAGAGTTGATTAAATTTTGAGGCTTAGGTTTAGAACTACCGGTTAAAAATGAAGAATAACAAAAAATATAATTATTTTATGAAGAGATAACGAAGGGTTGTTGCTAATTTTTGTGATAGGTATGTCAGTGAATGTTTTAAGCCAGGAAGCTGAAATTTGGCAGATAAGTTTGTTAAATATACATATTTATATTCGTTATAGATATGTATATAGTATATTGATATGCATTAGGCAGAGGACAACCTCATTGATAAATCAGTTACTTTCGGCAAAAAAATATCTTCAATTAGTTTGTATTAATAAACTACACATTTGTGACAAGTTTCAGTTTTCTAGCTTAAAACATTCACAAACAAATCACAAAAATTTGTTGAAAGTATACCGAGTTTTCACTTTTTTTCCTCCCATTTTTAGAATCAGAATAAATCGGACTAAGTGAAAACATGCACATTCACAAAACGATTTCAACCCAAAAATAACAAATAAGAGAACAAAAGAATAGTATGTAATACCTGGAGCAAGGTGCAGCATTTGTAACTTATGACCTTATGAGTGTTCATCAAGAAACTATTGTCAAATTCAAGTGAATACAAATGATCACTACTAAATAGGAAAAACAACGGACATAAGTCAAGATTTCGAGGTGGGTTTTTCTTAAGAGAAGAGTATCATATTTCTAGGTGCCCCACGTTTTCAATTATTATAAAAAAAATATTTAGAAATTAAATTTTTTATAAGTATATTTGTTTTAAAGTATTCAACCAATATGATTAAGTTTTTTTTGGGACA
Source organism: Forficula auricularia (assembly GCA_024734495.1). Lineage (NCBI taxonomy): Eukaryota > Metazoa > Arthropoda > Insecta > Dermaptera > Forficulidae > Forficula > Forficula auricularia. The sequence continues at coordinate 21,494,418 of JALMQS010000070.1, forward strand.
GATTGCTTAAACTTCATGTTTGGGATCCGATCTGAAATTCATAGAAAGTTCATTCTGGACTTAAAATATTTGTTTGGGGAATTGATTTCTATCTTCAGAATTTATAGTTCGAAATTGCAAAATATTATATTTGTGATTGAATTGAAAATTTCACGAGTAGCATTGTCAAAACTAAGAATAAACAGGTGTTTCATTATATTTATATGTTGAAGGAGACAATAAAAGAGTGTGTCTTCTGCTGGAATTATAAATTTTATTTATAACGAGACTATAGTTTCGAGGGTTTTGCTTTTTATAATTTATAATTCCAGTAGAAGACACACTCTTTTATTGTCTCCTTCAATATATAAAAATTCTGATACACTCGGCACAAAACGTTCAATTTATATTTATATTTATTTCTAGAGGACTCTACAATTACAATAAACAATACAAAGTACCTTACACACCAAATTTGTATAATCTTCAATAATTTTACTTGTTACCTGTTTGATCTATTTATTTTTTAATTATATAATATATTAAACTACTTTTTGATGTGAGTAAAAGTCAATTTGTGTGGAATTCAGAGTACAGAACACTGTCCAATACATTTTTTTAACTAATTTATTTTTTATCTGTAGTTCCTTGTCTGGGGTTCTGTGGATCACACTGTGTAAGCCTCGAAGGAGGTATGCGGTCACATACAAAGACTAAGTAAAGTACATTTATCCGCGATAAAAATGGAATTTTTTGATTTTCGGATCTTATTTCAAAAATAATGAGTATAAATGATTTATATCATTTTATGATTAATTTGAAGAATATAAATTATGGTGTTTTTAGGTTATGGTATAAAAATGCAGAGTGATTTTATTGAAAATTTTACGAGTTGCCTTGTCAAAGTGATGATTTGATGAATAAACAGGAAAAGGAACCGAGAAGAGTGCTTGTATGGAGGTGTGTTTGGTTTCTTAGGAGAAGAAAAGCGTGGTTTGTGTTTTGTTCGAGGGGAGGTCAGGAAGTTGTGAGTGGATGGATCAAGTGGGATTGTGGATTGTGGATTGTGGATTGTGCAGCAGTAAGCTTACCTCTGCTCTCGATGAGGATGATTCGGATGCTAGGATGCTGTTGGCTAGCTGGCTGGCACAGACTGGATCACTGTTCACTGGATGTGGATGTGGATGCCAGTGCAGTTGCTCGCCGGCAGCGCTGCGAGGGCGTAGCCACCATGCCCCTCTTGCCCCTCCAACCAGCCTTTTCGAAAAAACAAAAACGACCCGCTCGGTCTCAAGCCAACTCAAAATAGAGCAGACCTCCAGGCATTTTTTCTGCTCAGTTTGGGATCCATTGAGAATCAGGTCGAATCATGTCTTCTTCTTATCTATTTGACCCTTGCTCTCTACGGTTCATTAGAAAAGGAAACTGGTTCGGGTTATCGAGGCCTTGGATTCCTTCAGTATCCGAGTATCCGCCTCTTGCACTTCGGTTTCCTTTCTGCGAGGGCGGAGTTATCAAGTTAATTCACTGAAAAAACGCTTATTCATTAAGACAAAACGAGAGAAATATTTAATTGATTTAATACGTTGGTTAAGTGACCTGTTTACTATTACGACAAAGCGAATTATTACATCCAATCGGGTATTTGAACCCATAAGAAATAACAGAAAAATTGTTTCTAATAAAAAAGACTGATGATGAATGTAAAACCTTCGAAACTATAGTCGCTAACAGATAAATTATTTATAATTAAAGTTTAGGGAAAGCGGTGTTGGTTTATAGTGAAACATATTAACCACAGGCATTATTTAACGGATTATATGATGTTTCACAAAGGAAATAATAAAATTAAAAATCTTTTAAATTATTTTGGAGATTTTTTTATTTATCTCTATATATATTCGGGCTATGAACTTCTTCAGGATGTTTAACAAACAAGTTTTTTGTTAAACCTCCTGATGAAGGATTCATAGCCCGAAATATGTATAGAGATAAATAAAAAAATCTCCAAAATAATTTAAAAGATTTTTTAATTTTTTTAATTTATTTCCACTTTGTGAAACATCACTATAATCCGTTAAATAATTCCTGTGAAATTATTTATATATAAATACAAATCCTTATAAAACAATCTTGGAACGTTTATTTTGAAACTAGACGTTTCAGGAGAAATTCTCCCTTTATCGATAGAAATTTTTTTTAAAAATTGAAAAAAGAAAAAAAGTTGTTTTCGCTAATGTTTCGAAAACAACCCTAAGAAATTAAATATTTTGATAACAGGCAATTGTACAAATTGTCCTGGCGATGAAATTACCTTTAATTCAAATAAAAAATATAAATATTTATGAAAAATTATTTTTCTCTAAAAATTGTTTATAAAGATTCGAAAAACAATCCATAATTAATCTTTTTTCTAAATTATGTTCTTTATCTAAAATTGTTGGATTAGAAAAAGTCAAAATTGTGTTTAAGGTTATTAGAATGGTTAGCCAGCATTCTCCCGAAAAGTCTAGTTTCAAAATAAACGTTCCGAGATTGTTTTACAAAGATTTGTATTTTTTTTATTATATTAAATAGGTAATCAATAATTAATTTTTCTATATACATATATACTTATTTATTTTTGGTATATATTAGTAGGTATATTGAAAAAATGTTAGTGATTGTTTTTATTAAATAAATAAATACAAATCTTTTATAAAAACAATCTTCGAACGTATATTAAAAACCCAAACCTTTCGGGAGAATTTTTCCCTTTATCAATGGATTTCAAAAATTCAAAAGCAACACTAAACAAATAAATATTTTGAAAATAGACGTTGATACAGATTTATTGTCTTTGTAATGAAATTAACTTGAATATGTTTATTTCTATTAAGCGGAAGACAACCTAATTGATTGCTCTTTATGAAGAGAAATATTTAATGACAAATTAATTTATTTTAAATAGTATGCTAAGATTTTGTGTGCCCTAATTTGTTTAATCTATATTATTCTAAAACAAAAATAATTGGGCAATTTACACTCAAATGTTTTCTTTTCGTCTCACTATCAAAATATATTTAATTGATTATTTATTTATAAGAAGAATCAATGAGGATGTTCTCTCGCTTATAATGTAAATAAATTTACATATAAATATAATTTGAAGGAAAAAGTTACAACTTTTTCAAGACTCGGTACGCTCACCATTATTAATATGCCTAAATAAAATAACCTATTCGAAAATTATATTTTATTTTAATTAATTATATTGACTAAGTTTTCCTCAAGCTCTAAAGCTAGCAAGACCAAAAATCGCAGTGGAAATAAAATAAAGAAAACAAAAATACATTTGGCCAAGTAGAAAATTTATTCCTAATGAAAATGGAGTCGAAAATAGAACAAAATGATGATTATTTTTTCTGAAATCTTGAAATTCAGATTCAAAATTTAAAATTAGCATTTTTATTTTTCGAAAACTTCACAATAGATTTTCAGATTTCTTATTTTAGAGAAAAAAAATTATCAGGCCAAATTGTTGTGTGTTTTTCACTATCTACATTTAAATCTCAATGTTTTAAGGAATTTTATGACTTTATATTGGACCAAGATTTGGACAGCCCTGGTTTAGATCGAATGGGATTAAAGAAGGATTTGAGGAATGGAAATTTATTTTTTAATAGTGTCACGGATATAATAATCCCTGACTATCCATTATCTATTGACATGTAAGAACGTGCAAAGATCTAAAAGACAAGTCCTGACAAGTTTTAACCCGGGAGAGAAATTATCAATTAATTGTGATTGGTCTAGAAAACCCCAATTGCTTGTCTCCTTGTAATAGAATGATAACTATTAGACTTGGTTAGTGTCGTAGCAAATAAATTACTAAAATAATAAATATTTTAGAAAATGAAAATATGAAAAGAAGAAGAATTTTTAAATATTCGAACTTCATTATTATTTTTTTTATTATCTTATAATTTTGCTTTTAGTGAATTTTATTCTTGAAAAAGGTTCACGTATTGTATAAATGTACATTCATATTTCGAAAAAGGGAATAAATATATCTCTACATATAAATATCACTGTCTTAAGGAAGTTTATGATTTTATGTTGGACCACACTCATTGTAATGCTGGACCGCATGCGGTTGGACAGCCCTGATATAGAAGGTATTTTTTGATAGTGGTGTAAGTCCATTTATTAAAAAAAATGAGATATCTCCTAATTTTTTTTATTAATTTAGTGTAAACTTTTTATTTATAAGTAGTTAATATTTAATATCTTAAAAAAATGGCCATATTTTGTTCAATTTAAAATTGGCCAATAAAATAAATTGCATAGCTCTATTGAACCTTTAATTTTCTCGAAACAACAAAAAATGTACTTGCACCACTTTCAAAATAAACGGTCCATATATAGAGTTATCTATTTTATAATAGACATTTGGACGTTTTTGAGAAAAAGACGAAAACCTTAAAACCATTCGAAGTAGGAAGTAACGAAGTACTTCCGGCATGCTGATATGTACTACTAAAACCTTGCTGTGATAACTCGAGCCGATAACTAATTTAAGTTTTAAATTTCATATCTATATTTCAGAGATTTACCATTTTGAGTTATTGCGAACAGAGAGATACCTACATACGAGGGGTGAACACGCTACCTAAAATCGTGTACACCTACTTCCACTTCCACTTTCATTTCCAAGTAGAAGACAATAGATGACAATAGATTATCTAATGAATTCCAAAGTAATTCCAAATAATTCCAAAGACGGTGTGAAACCTAATTCCAATCGCGGTTCACCCCTAGCATTTTTCTAAACTAAAAAACAAATAAAATATTTATAAAAAAGCAGTGAAGATGAAGGCCAAATCTTGACTACTATAGTTTTGATGAAATTACATTTTATATAAACATTCTATGTATATGCGTATGACATTTATTTAGTAACTGCGGAGTAGTTGCTCGGAATTTTTTTCTTTAGCTAAAAGCGATATATTAATATTATTTTTAATTTTAAATTCAACTAAAAAGGTCGATTTTTATTTGCAGAAATAAAATTTTATTATAAGATTCTTCCAAAACTTTTTAAAATTTAAAATATAAAATACTAGGTAGGTTTCACTTTTACTTTATTTAATATGTTTCACCAAGAACCTATATCATTCTCCCTTAACAATAATTTCAGTTTATTATTATTATTATTTATTTTATTGATTCATCAAACAGTTTCGGTCACCTCTGGTTGACTATCTTCATAGTAAATTTCGTTCAAGATCTGGACATTGTCACTTTGTATACATAAACTATCCGTAACTTATTAACATAGATATTTCACACACTTATAACAATCATATATAGCAATAATTAATAAAAAACACTTATCATTGAGTAGAATCTATTTTAAACAAAATTTACTACAGAAGATGGTCAACCAGAGGTGACCGAAACTGTTTGGTGAATCAATAAAATAAATAATAATAATGAACTGAAATTATTGTCTTTTATTAGTTTGTGACTAAAAAAACCCTTCAATTTAAAAATAAAATTTTATTTATTATTTTGCCAACGTTTTGGACCCGCTCCGGCCTCATTACAACATCGCTATGCACACAGTTTTGAACTTGAGGCGGTTCTTTCGCGACAATCCACACCAAATGTTTTAGCCTCGTAACCACTCTATAAATATGAAGGGAATTAAAATTTTAGGATATGTTTTTTTAACGTGACTGTCTACTTACACTACGAAATCTCTATATGGATACACACATACTAGCCGGATCGTTTCCAAGCCATTGTGCTTATATCCCCTCCACTAAAAATAATCGTCCAAATATGTTTGTTTTTTATCAAAACTACGTGGTAAATAATTTCAATTTTTTTTTAAGTTACTCCGAATATATTATTCTAACAAATATTAGTTTTTCATCAAGATGGTGAAAGTCCTTCAATTTAAAAAATAAAATAATGATCATATCCCCACCCTTTCCCTATCTACCCTATGTAAAAAATGTTATATTTAATTGCAATTATTTCATGTTTGGTGTGGTAAATCGTCTTCAAATTTTAACAGTATGTGTATTATGCTTTTAATGACTTATATTCCAAGTTTCAAAAACTTATTGAATTTCACGGAGGTTCCTTCGTTGACCCTTTTAAGTCTTGAAGAAGGAAGGACGATCCTACGAATCGTCAAGTTTTTTAATAGGATGAAAATGACTTTCAAATAAATTTTTGTTTTCGAAATTTGTGGTTTTTATTCTCCTTGAGCTGCCTTTGAATCAATTAAGCATTGAGTTCTACCACTCCTTGAATAGAAAATACCTCTAATTAATTAAATTTTCTAATTTTAATATATAATAATATTTGTAATGAGCTAGGGGTTTCAAGGCTGTAGCCAACAGGGGATGGGGGATTATAGGGTTAGAACTCCCCGAAATGTTAAGGTAAAAATCAAAGTTCATTCAGGGAGGTCATGCCGGCTACTCCTAGGAGTTTATGCATACTCCCCTAACCCCTCGGAGGCTAGCCAACCCTCCTTTAGAAAAAAATTTCTGGCTACGGTCTTAGGGGTTTTAAAATAAAAACAAAACAAAAACACAATTAATTAATAAAAGAACTCCCGGAATAATCCAGAAAAGTATTTTCTTTTCGATAGCTATAAATATTTTGTGAAAACTTTCCAAGAATCACTTTTCGAACATTTTAGTGATTTGACAATTATTTTGTCATTTAACGCTTTGAGCTGGAAAATTCGATCACTACGGAGAGTTTCAGTTTATTAATAAAAGCTTATGTACCGCATTTCACCTAATTGGCTACAACCATTCGATAACTCCCCAATTAAAAATACGATTTTTTTTTCTGATTTTGTGCATTTTTCTTCGAGAACTTCTTGGTTTGCAAGTCCCAATAGCACTTGGCCGCTTATTTGGCTACATAATATAAAATTAATTATAAATTTTCTTTATTATTTATTCAAAATATTCACAAAAAACCTTTATTTAGAAAATTGTTTTAATTAATGCATTTTTTAAAATTACCGAGTATCTATCTTTTTTTTGCTTTTGAGTGTACTTCTTTATAATAATGAAAGGTTAGTTATTAATAAGATTCAAATTGAACTATTTATAAGTATAATAGATTTGTAGCGTTTTAAATATTGAAACCACGCCTTGAAATTTCTGGATATGTCGGATTTTTATTAGATATTAAATAAAATTTAAGACATTATCATGACTTGGTATAATTAATAAACAAATTATTTAAAAACTTGTTTTATTCATTTAAATTTTTAAAATTATCGAAGGTCCATTTTTTTAGGTGTTGAGTGTCCATTGCATAATGTCCATGGACAATGATAGGCTAGTTATTAATAAGATCGAAAATGATCTATTTATCAGTTATATAGTCCTGTAGTTGTTAAGATATTGAAACTACGAACTTAAAATTCCTTGATTGGTCCGATTTCAATTATAATAAAGAAAAATTGAAAACTTATAATGCCTTGAAATACTAATTGATAAAAACATATTTAAAAAATTGTTTGATTAATTTATATTTTTAAATTATCGATGGACCATTTTTTAGCTGTTGAGTTTACATGAATAATGATAGGTTAGTTATAAATAGATTAAATTGATCTCTTTATCTGTTAAGGGCATTTAATTTTAAATTATTCAATCTAGGAACATGAAATTTGTTTTAAATCAATTTTAAATTATAGTAATTGGGTGAGTGGTTTTTCGCTATTGAGTTTATATTGTAAAATAGGAAAAATAAGACCAGGTACGATATCGCAAATTTTAGTAATTTGGTAATTTTTTGTCAGTGAGCTATTCGTTTGAACTTGCCATTTAAGAAATCGATCATTTTCTTATTTTTACTTTTTCCAAACTAAAACTCTGAGCTTATTGAAATACCAAAAATTTATGAAAATAGCTTAGTGGGAGTAATTATGGCCGTAGCCACAGCAGAGGGGGTGTTAAGCCCCCCCTTGAAATGTTGGGCTAAACATCGAAGTTTTACAGGATATAAATAAACGTTCAATAAAAATTTGACAACAATTTGATAAATGAGGTTTAGAAAATTGTAAATTTTAATACAAATGCTCTGTAATATATAGTAGCGAGTATAAAATTTTTCTTGATATTTTGTTTGGATCGAATACTCTGAATATGATAATGATGATATAATATGATAAGCTGTCCATGTTGAGCGTCACAATCGTATCTGACCTCTCTTGGAATGAGCACATTTCCTCTGTGGCGAAATCCAAGATGGACCACCAAAAATAAACAGAATGTGACTACGGAACTTTGCCTCAGCGGTGATCCCACCAACAAAATAAAACTTCTTCAAGGATTTCAACAATTTTTTAAAGGGTAAAGTCTTCAAACAATAAACTGTTGTAGAAAATCCATTTTTTTTTATATTTCATCGACGCCAAAACTCGAGAATTCCAGAGCTACTTAAATAAATATACATCCTACTTATCAGCAAAAATGTGTTAAACATAATGGCACTTTTTCAATTAATATCAAATGAGAAATAAAATATGTATATGAAGATTAAGGTCATAAATCTCAGTTATTTTCTTTTCAATCTATTACATAGGATAACATTACATAAGATAATCTATTACATAGGATAACGAAGACATTCTCTATAGTCATACTGTTATACATACATTCTCTGTGGTCATTTTTTTAAATCCGACAGTCGTAGGCAACTGGCGATTTTGACAGATCTGTAATTTCATCAATCAACCCTTCAATCAAATTATTTTCTCTTTAAAACCCACGAAAAAAACTAAGTTAAGCTCACAAATATGAAACACCATTAAAAATTTTTTGTAAAAATACAGCCTTGAATTTTTTTTTTTTTAATTTGATTTGATTTTTTTTAAATAATATAAAAATATTTAAGAAATTTTGAAAAAAAAATGAATTGGAGTAAAAAGTGAAAAAAATTTACAATACGATGTATGAAAATTTATGTGATGTAGTGAAGGTTTTGATCTATAAAATTGAAAATAAAAGCTCTAATGTGTTGTCTATTAATATAAACTTTAGTACCAAAGTTCAGCTTGTTGATAGTTCTCCAAATAAAAATTCTGTTTTTCTGTATTTTGTAACTGCAGGCTCTATAAGACTATCAAGCGCACAATCAAATGAGTTTTTCCACTTTGGAAATATAAATATTTTTCCACAAGAATGAACTTACTACGATTTTCTGAATTTAGTCATCGCGAGAGAGAGTATGTAAATCCAGATAGAAACAAACAGAAAAAAAATTGCCAAAATGGCTTTATCGATTTTCAATGAAAAAGTCACTTAGTTTGATTAAAAACGTTGTCAGGAAGCTAATTATAAAATATGATGGAATTCGGTTGAATAATGTCAAAATTGTCTTGACGATTTTTAATGAAAAAGTTACTTAATTTGTATCATAATTTTATAAAAAAAATGTTAGGGGTTGATTGTAATTAGTTTAGGATGAGAAATTGTTAAATGAATTCAATTCTATATAGTCGTGTAGAATTTCTATCGATGTTTCATGTGCGAGAGCCGCACGAATGCTTGGAAGGTTCCTGCCCCTTAGTATATCGGAACTCATGAGGGGAAAAGGTAAAGGGGATTTTCAATATTTTTCAAAATTGTCTTCAAATGCATATTTAGATATTAATCCTTATTTTCCCTCTAACCACCTACTTAATTTTCATCAGCCTTTTGGTCAAGGGGAGTCAAAGGGGTCCAAAACTACCCTCCAAATAGAAAAAAGTCTTTACCTGTTTTAAATACTATAGATCTTAATAAAATCAATAATCTGAGAGTACTTTGGTAGATGTAAAACAAAAAACAAATATAATTATATTAGGTAATAATAAATTAACAAATTGAATTGGAATAAGAAATGATGTCATTGTATTATAGTTAAAATAAATTAGTTTTAGTTAAGTTAAATATTAAAATATATAAAAAATCGTGTATAAAAGATATAATATTTCACAATGTCCAAAAAGCCTGTTATGATTAATTTTCTGTTACTGGAGTATTCCAGATAACACCGGATTGCCTCGTAATTTTCTTCCCTGGAAACATTTTACTAATATTTTTCAGATCTTTTGTCCCAAAAAGATTTGTCACAATTACTGCTTGTTGTAACATATTTTGATTGCGAATTTTATCTGAAACATAAATATATTTATATTAAACAACGTATTAATGTGAATTTTGAACAATATAATGACTTTAACTTAACTACTAAATATTAATTTAAGATCTTTTTTTTTTAATTTTTTTGATTGGTCTTAACTAAATGTCGTCACAGTTAGGGTGATTTATTTTTTATATCTTGGCAATTTCCACATATGGCCATATCTTGCCAATTTCCATATATGGCCATATGAAGTCATATTTGGCCATATCTTGCCAATTTCCATATAATATGACTTGATATGGCCATACATGGATGGAAATTGGCAAGATATGGCCATATATGACTTGATATGGTTATATGTGGAAATTGCCAAGATATGGTCATATATGACTTGATATGACCATATATGCCCATTTTTTTTTTATGATAATGATGAGAGAAGGAGTTACACCAAAAAGGTACAACCCCTAAAGGCCTGGGTTGGCCCCTCCATCGTGAAAAGACTTGATATGGCCACATGTGGCTTGATATGGCCATATTAAAAAAAACAATCACTAGTTCTTGAATGTCCTTATCCTCTTTCCACGGTAGTCGAGGGTTTTATCTGGAATTGTTTTTTATGAAGTTGTTTCCTGTTGCCATTTATGGTTGGTAGAGCTGGAATTATTATTATTTTTTAAGAAATCCATTTTCAAATTTGTGCTTCGAGCTGGGATCGAACCTATGATGATGTGTTTGCAGAATACAATGAAGAGAAGATGGTGTCTTTAACCTCTAGGACCCAGACGAATAAGATTAAAGAGAACAAAATTGGCTATACTTAGTATATATGGCTATATCAAGTCATATATGGAAATTGGCAAGATACGAGGAATCAGATTATTTGCAGTGAGCCAGGCTTGATCTTTCGAGAGATCACCCATTAGCTAAAATTTTCTAGTTATTTCACGACCTTTCTAGTACTTCCTTTATTTTTGGCTAATTACTAAGCTGTGATGATTAAATTCACACAAATTAATTCCAGATTTAAGGCGAATCAAATCTTTATTTCAGAACACAGTGTAACATTTTTAAAGGTATGGAAACAGTAGGATTTTTTATATAGTCCAATTCAAGAAAATTCAAATTTTATTATTTTAAAAATGAAAATATCAAAATTCTTTAAAAGTAAAACTGCTTGTACATTAAGTATATAAATCGCACATATACTGTCTTAACAATAATTGAGATTAAACATTTAATTTATTATTAAAGTCCAGAGCGTCTATATTATTTAATTAATTAAGTAAGTTCGCAGGTACTTGGACAGGTTTTAAGGTGTAAATCAAAAAATTGTCATTGATTTGTAGTATATTAATGTTAATAATATTCATTGAGGTATTTAAGATGTAATATTGTTTGTTAATTTAATCATAGAAAAAAGAAACGATGTGACTAGTTGATTTCTCTGTAACTCTGTTTTTTGTGTATTTTTTAGAAGCCTGATGACAGCCAGAATAAACCTGGCAAAACGTCGCAAAAATAAATGACAATTTTTTGATTTACACCTTAAAAACCTCTCCAAGTACCTGCGAACTTACTTAATTAATATAATTTATTATTTTTAGTTAGTTTAATTAATCTACTCACATTGGGCCCAAATCGGAACTTGTTTGTGGTTCCCAATATGTTTTTAATTAACAGATGTGTTTACAAATAAAGTGGTTGAAAGGCTTTTTTTATATAACTTGAAAAGAAATCTTATTTAATTTTATTAACCGACTTCAAAAAAAGGAGGTTCTCTATTCGACTGAATTTTTTTTGTCTCTACGTTACCTCATCCGCCAATTGTGAGCAGTTTTTTGAAATTTTTTTGCATCGGGTTCAGTCTAGCTTCCGATTGGTCTCGTTTTTTTTCATTGGTATTAGACCTTTTTTGTTAGGTTTGTTTAGGCCTAACTTCTTTGTTTATGAACCGATTTCGATGATTTTTTTTATTGGAATTTTATTTTTAGTGTGGTATTTTAGGGACGGTGCCACATTAATTTGGTCAAGTTCTGATGATATGATCACTATTAATAACATCACTAAAAAGAGAAAAATAAAAATAATTTTTTAGAAAAAAATAAAACCGACTTCAAAAAATTAAATGCAACAAGTAAAATACACTAAAAGGTATAAAATAATTATTATCTTATTTAGTTGCAACTAAGCGACCAAATATTAACATAAAATTACTTTTTGAAGTCGGTGCCAAACAAACTATACCTATAAGCCAGCGTACCCGCCAAACGTACTAACTAAGATCCGTCGAGTGCGATTCATAAAAGGTATATGTTTGGCACCGACTTCAAAAAGTAATTTCATGTTTAAATTTCGTCGTTTAGTTGTAACTAAATAAGATAATACTTATTTTATACCTTTTAGTGTATTTTATTTGTTGCATTTAATTTTTTGAAGTCGGTTTTATTTTTTTCTTAAAAGTTATTTTTGTTTTTATTTCAGATCCTATACGATTATTTTTTTATTATTATTTTTTATAATGTTTATCAATATGAACGATTGTAGGCAAATTGGTGTACGAGTAAACAAATATACACATAATATGTGGACCTCTAGAAAGCTAGAAATGCAAAAACTGGGTGTAGGTGGGGTGTGTGTGGGAGGTGCAGGAGGTGGGGTATAAGTGGGTGTAGGGTGGGGTGCATGTGGGAGGTACAGTTGTGGGGATCCAGGGGTGGGGTGGGGCGGAGTAGGGTAGTATATAAATTTGTATTTTTTCAATTTAGTTACCGTGCATCGCTCGGTGGCTCCAGGTACTAAGATATAAAGGTAAACATCGTGAAAATAATATTTTTTAGAGAAAGCTTGGATGGATGAATGGACTTAAATTTGTGAATAGTTTAATAATAAAAGAAAACCCGTCTCGCATATGTTAGTGCAGGCGCTGGATGGAAGTGAGTATGCAAAATGTGAGGACCGCAATTTATCTACTAATATTAACTGAGAATAGTTCAAAGATTAATAATCCGGATGTTGCCGGCCAACTTTTTGGTCCAATTTTTTTATCGGGTGGGGGGGTCTTACCTATAAAGGAAATTGATGGAGTACATGCTATGGAGCCATTTTAAGGGTTATTTTAATTATAATTTTTAAAAAATGTTAATAGGTTGTTAAATGAAGTGAAAAACAAAAATAATACTGGACCGTCGCTTAGAACACCAACTCTTAGATTTATAGATATCCAGCATTTTCCATGACAGGAAATGATCCATTTTTTTCAAAAAAATCGCAGTTTTCCTTTATTAAATAAAAACCACTCATCCTAGAAACTTGATTCCTATCTCATTCTCTGGGAGATTTTGTTGACTTGAACGTTTACTTGGACCACTTTTTTATAAAACTTTTAAATTTATAGATATCCAGCATTTTCCTCGACACTTTTGAGAATTAGGATCATATCCTGTCCGTAAAATGCTGGATATCTATAAATCTAGGAGTTTTATAAAAAAAGTAAAGTTCAAGTCAATAAAATTTCCTAGAGAATGAGATGGAAATCATGTTTCTGCCTTGATTGGTTTTCATTTTATGAAGGAAAAACTGTGATTTTTTGAAAAAATGGATCATTTCCTGTCATGGAAAATGCTGGATATCTATAAATCTAAGAGTTGGTGTTCTAAGCGACGGTCCAGTATTATTTTTGTTTTTCACTTCATTTAACAACCTATTATCACTTTTATTATAAATAAACTGCAACGGATCGTTGGTAAACTTTATCCAAATTCATTTGAAATATTAATAAGTTTATTCCTTTATTATCAATCAGATATCACTTGCAATTTGCAATAACCATCGATTCTCATCAAATATTTGAGGAGCAACAATTTTACATTAGATTTGACTCTTCGATTATTATTGGTAACCATTGCTGAAGACATGGAGGAATCGGCTTAAAATCAAAAATAACGATCGATTCTTATCTAATACTAGAGGAGTAACCTTATTGCATTTCATTTTTGATGTTTTGACTATTAATGGCATTCTCTACTGAAAACCTGGAGGAATTGACTTAAAATCAAAAAGACTAAATTCTTGATTTTAAGTCGATTACTTCATGTCTTCAGCAATGGTTACTAATAATAATCGAAATGTCAAAAATCCAATAAAAAAAATGGTAAATTGTACCCACGGCAACTGACGAAACCACTAGTGCCCGAATTGTTGATTCAGCCCTATCAATGTACATCAAAATGTCAAACAAAGACTTGTCCTTGCAAAAAATTACAACTAAATTGTATTTTGTTATGCAAATGTATTAATAATGACTGTCAGAATAAAAAAGATTGATTAATTTATTTTTATTTTTTGATTACTTATGTAAAAATTTGCTTTTTGGTAATAATTTTTTTTTCATTAATTCTTGTTTAATTAAATTTTTTACTTTATCCAATGCGAAGCATGGGAGAAAGTATTGGAATCGCTTTCGCGGCAAACGCGACTTCAAAGGGTCCTCAGGTAAAGACTACGGAACCCATGGACTCAATTAAGGTCACAAATTGAAGTATTCAATGAGATTGAATTTTAGCACGTGACGGTTTTGCCAAAAATTACCTGGAATCTCGTCGAGAGGCCAAAGAGTGCCATTTTTTTGGAAGTGCGTGGGTATGGATGGATGGATGGATGGATGCATGTATGTGTGTGTGTGTGTTATCGTTTTTTTCGTCAACGATTTTTCCACACCTTTGCGCTGATTGAAATGAAATTGAAAACCTACCATTAGTTTAACAAAATGAAGCGTTGATTAGTTTTTGGTACATATCGGTCCAAAAACATTAGTACTTTATTTCAGTACTTTTTTAGTTTTTTCTAAATATCTTGAAAATGACTTAACCAATTTTGATGAAATTTAATATCCTAATTAAGGACCTTGGGGACCACAAAAAAGGTTGAATAAAGTTTTTAGTAAAATCATATTTTAAAGTACTTTACTCTAAAGTAAAATAGTATTTTTTTAATTTTAAATTCTTTAAAATTTATTCATTTGATCGTTTTAATATAGCTCATTTAACCCAACTTAAGTAAGAATGGTTAGGCCTCTCGCTGTGAAATGGTAAAAATTTGGGAGGAAATCTTATAAGTAACCATAGCAACCGCGTTGTTTTCTTATCCGTTACCATTGCTGACGACATGGAGGAATCGACTTAAAATCAAAAATAGCTATTGATTCTCATCTAGTACTTGAGGAATAGCCATTCTATATTGGATTTTTGACGTTTCGGTTTTTATTGGTAACCATTGCTGAAGACATAGAGAAATCGAGTTAAAATCAAAAATAGCGATTGATTCTTATCTAGTACTTGAGGAATAACCATTCTATATTGGATTTTTGAGGTTTCGGTTTTTATTGGTAACAATTGCTGAAGACATGGAGGAATCGACTTAAAATCAAAAATAGCGATTGATTCTCATCTATTACTTGAGGAATAATAATTCTACATTAGATTTTTGACCCTTCGATTATTATTGGTAACCATTGCTGAAGACATGGAGGAATCGACTTAAAATCAAAAATAACGATCGATTCTTATCTAATACTAGAGGAATAACCTTATTGCATTTCATTTTTGATGTTTTGACTATTAATGGCAACCTCTACTGAAAACGTGGAAGAATCGACTTAAAATCAAAAAGACTAAATTCTTTTTTGGTAAACAACTCAAGCTTGAGTTGTGTGCCATAAAAGAATTTAGTCTTTTTGATTTTAAGTCGATTCTTCCACGTTTTCAGTAGAGGTTGCCATTAATAGTCAAAACATCAAAAATGGAATGCAATAAGGTTATTCCTCTAGTATTAGATAATAATCGATTGTTATTTTTGATTTTAAGTCGATTCCTCCATGTCTTCAGCAATGGTTACCAATAATAATTGAAGGGTCAAAAATCTAAGGTAGAATTATTATTCCTCAAGTATTAGATGAGAATCAATCGCTATTTTTGATTTTAAGTCGATTCCTCCATGTCTTAAGCAATGATTACCAATAATAACCGAAATGTCAAAAATCCAATGTAGAATTGTTATTCCTCGACTGTTAAATGAGAATCGATCATTATTTTTGAATTAAAGTCAACATGAACTGCAAATTGCAAGTGATATCTGATTTATATAAAGGAATAAACATATTAATATTTCAAATGAATTTGGATAAAGTTTAGCAACGATCTGTTGCAGTTTATTTTTTATTTTTTATTGAGTAGCTATAAGTATCTTTAATCATAAGAAACAATTGAATATTTTTAATAAAACAACAATTATAATTGTTGTAAAGCATTTGCACAGTCCATTTACTCGATATCGAAGGGGATGGGATATAAAAAAAAATTGGACCTAGAAACATCCTGGCAACATTCAGAATCATTATCTGCAAGCTTTTCTGAGTTCAAAACTATTTATAGAATGCGGTCCTCATATTTTGCACACTCAACTCCATTCAGCTCCCCGTCTATGTCGCATATGTTACACCCAATTCCAATGGATCCATATGGATTCTTTTGTTCCTTTTTCCTTTATTTAATATTTTTTGGGTTTTAATCGCTTTGTGAATGGCCATGTTTTTCCACTTTGTCCTTTACATTGAGATGTTTTCTTTTGAAAATAATGAATAGGACTGTACTTGTTCTTGTCAACTTATCTAAGCGTTCAGATTTTTGTGAAATTGCACATTTTTTTGCAGACATCAAAATAAAGTTAATCCAACATCTTTTTCCATTCTTAAAATACTTTTCCTTTAATTTTTTCACACATTTTGTTAATTCTCAGTACAATATTTTGGGGTTTTTACTATATTATACTATTTTACTAATTTATATTATTTAAAAAAATTATATTTTAAAAAACTAAAAAACACGCTTCTAAAAAGTTCAAAATTATGTAATACTTAATCAAAAAGTGTGGGGCGCAGAATCATGTACTTTTAATTAATTTCGACAAAGTGCCCCACGCTTTTTGATTAAGTATTACATTATTTTGTACCTTTTAGAAGCGTGTTTTTTAGTTTTTTTTTAAATATAATTTATTTTTTTAACCGACTTCAAAAAAGGAGGAGGTTCTCAATTCGACTGATTTTTTTGTGTCTATGTTACTTGATTTCTTCGCCAATTATCAACTGATTTCGATAATTTTTTGCATTGGCTTCAGTCTACTTTCCGATTGATCCTGTTTTATTTTTCATTGGTATTGTACCTTTTTTGATATGTATGTTCAAGCATAACTTCTTTGTTTATGGACCGATTTCAATGATTCTTTTTTTATTGGAAAGAAGGTACCTTTAGGGTGGTCCATATTAATTTGGTCAAGTTCTGATGATATGATCAATGACGAAATAACGTAAATCTCCAATTCTTATAAGCAAATAATCGAAATTATAATAAATAAAATCTTTTATAAAAAATCTTAAAACATTCATTTAAAACCAGAAAACGTTTCGAGAGAATTTCTATATTTATGAATTGAATTTTATTATCATTTTCTGATTCATTCGCCCGACGCTTTCTCTTACGAGATGCATGCAAGGTATTATATTAAGTCACTTTTAATAACATCACTAAAAAGAGAAAAATAAAAATAATTTTTATAAAAAAAATAAAACCGACTTCAAAAAATTAAATGCAACAAATAAAATAATAATAACTTTAAATAAAATAAAATACACTTAAAGGTATAAAATAATTATCTTATTTAGTTACAACTAAACGACGAAATATTAACATGAAATTACTTTTTGAAGTCGGTGCCAAATATATATGTTATGAATATTTATGAATCGCACTCGACGGATCTTACTTAGTACGCTCTCTTATATAGTTTGTTTGGCACCGACTTCAAAAGGGATTTCATGTTAATATTTCGTCGTTTAGTTGTAACTAAATAAGATACTTATTTTATACCTTTTACTGTATTTTTTGATTTTCAAGTTATTATTATTTTATTTGTTGCATTTAATTTTTTTGAAGTCGGTTTTATTTTTTTATAAAAATTATTTTTTACTTTTTAGTTTTAATTATATTTATAGAGAAATGTTTGCGGAATTTAACACAACAAAAGTCACATTGATAGATACTTAGATAGATAGATATATATAGGTGAAGCTAATATAAAGCGTGTAAAAAAATATTTTTTTTCATTTAATTACATGTGTCTTCGAAATTTAAGTTTTAAAAAGGTGTTCATCGTATTATTGAATAATATTCTGATTCCTACACCTAAATACACAATAGAAATCCGCATCTAGAAAAATTCCATCACATCACAATTTTTCAGTATGTATATTTTGAAATTTTCAAACTCAGTAAATTTCGAACAGAAAAATCAATATTTAATTATTTATTTATTTATTTATTTTTTATTCTTTACTATGCTAAAAATTATTATTATTAATAATAATTAAATATAATAGCGATTCCAAAACCAAATAAGTATTCAGCATGTACCCAGCTATGGTCAGTGGGGCAATCGCTCTCTCCCTCCCCTCGACACAGACTCATTTTTAAAAACTTTAATTCAAAACAAATACCTCAAAATACTAGTACTTACTGAAAATTAACTAATGAAAATAAAATGGATATTATTAATTTTTTCTTTCTTATAGTTAATTGAGTTTTTCCAAATTTCTTATATCTAATTTCGAGGGATGAAACGCGATCTAATATCGTATACACCCACTTCCACTTGCACTTTCATTTCCAACTAGTAGGATCAACAAATATAGGAGGATTATCTAATGAATTCCAAAATAATTCCACATAATTCAAAAGAGGTGTACACCTACTTCCAATTGCGCGTCACCCCTCGGCTAACCAAAAAGCAGAGTACTCCAATGAATCCGCGATCCGGGATTGGAAGTAGGTGTACACCTCTTTGGAAGTATTTTGGAAGTACTTGGAAATATTTGGAATTACTTGGAAACATTTGGAAATATTTGGAAGTACAAGTGGAAGAAGTTGTACAGCATATTAAGTCGCGATTCACCCTCGGAATTATCTATATTTTTAGTGCATTATCAAAAAATTTTACTTTTTTTTTTTTTTTTTTGTTTATTGATTTAACTATTCACTTTCTGCCAATTTTGCATCTCTGGTCAAATGGCCTGTTTGCCTCTTCTTAATGAAATGATAAAAGACAGATTGGGTGATTTTCTTGTCCCTTTGGCACGTCCCTGCCTTTTATTTGAAAACCTGTGATTATACTTTATTTTATTTAAAGAATCAGCTTGCATGGGCTAGAAAATATTTTAACAAAAATCCCAAGTTTTCAAATTTATGAAAATATAGTATGTACGTACTAATTATAGTTAATTTAAATTTAATTATATATAAAATATAAATTACTATTTCTTTTACCATAAATTTGTTTAGTGTTTTATTTATTTCTTAATTACATTTATTTATTTATAAATTAAGTTATTTTTAAGTAATCAAAAATGATATATTAAATACAATAATTAAAATAAAAAAATAACAATATATTTATTCAGTACATTTTTTACATTTCACTTTTTTATTGCACCTTTCACGTGGCTTTCCATTGAAAAGTCGACCACTGATTAAATTAATTATTCTTTAGTCTTCTGATAAATATAATTTCTTCTATAAAATATTCTGATGGAATAGAATATCACATAATACATTAGAAAAATCATTATTGTTTATTTGAATGAGTGTCTACAAATTTTTTAAACTAAATTACTAAAGCAACCATAAAGCTAAGAGTTCTGGTTTTAATCACAGTTTTGATGGCAGAAGAACATTTTAACCACCTTTTTGAACTTGAAATTTATTAATTTGAGGTTGACTACGAGGCCGTTAATTTAGAAAAAGAAAGTGGGGGGATTTCAATTTTTTTTTATATGATCAAATGTTCTCGATAAAAAGATTCTTAAGGTAGTTGTTTCGCGAGAATACTAGCAAAAAGTTAATGCTAGAGTATATAGAACAGACAATAAGGATTCATAATTCACAAGCCCAAGACTTTTTGCTGTTTATGTACCACTTCTAGCCAATCCCGTGCTCGTATCTGGCAACACTGTCCGAGCTTATATATATTTTATCATATAAATTTTAGATAAAGTATATACATTATAAAGGGAGATTTATGACACAAAAAGTTCCTAATAAGCGATTGAAAGCTGTTGCGACAATGGCTGAAGCGAAAAAACGTAAAAAAATTACTAAAGTTAACCAACTTTTTAGGTTAAATACATGCGTTGTTGCCAGCTTGTTTTCAGTGTAAATTTTTCATTTTACATTTTTCATTATTTATGGGTCAATCCATTTCAAATCACCCAGGTGATGTTGCTCATGATTTTATATTTTCCTGATTTTTTTATCATAAGTTCCTTATAGGTAGACAGTCACAAAACCGTACTTGGAAAAATTCTTTTTTTGGCAGCCATTTTAAAATTGTGGTTGGGCATATTTTAATGAAAAACGTGGTTTGCGGAAAGTTCAATTGCCAAGCTATTTTTAAAGATAGGAGAATAATTCAAAAACCAGTGTATTCAGCATGAAATGAACTTCAGGTATACATTATTTTAATTTTTCTATCATGAAAGAGAATCAGTCAAACTATTCCTGTAAAAACTCGGAAAAATGTATAA
This sequence comes from Forficula auricularia, assembly GCA_024734495.1. NCBI lineage: Eukaryota > Metazoa > Arthropoda > Insecta > Dermaptera > Forficulidae > Forficula > Forficula auricularia. Next base: position 21,515,179 of record JALMQS010000070.1, read on the forward strand.
ATCGTTACTTTTTAAATCCATAAATTTTTATGAAGAAAAAGATACTCACTAATAATAAGTTATTTCTGTGTTGTATACTTATATAACTACCTGCAGTATAAGTTGTAGTTCTGGTAATGCATTCGTTTTTTTTCTAGAGCTTTTCAAAAATGACCGAAACCCTTTAAATGTCAATTTTCACAGGCCAATATCTGATAAAGAATGCACCTTTTTGGTGTAACTCCTTCTCTCATCATTTTCATTAATAAAAAAAAAAAGAAACGGTTTGTCGTTGTCGTTACTCATCCCATGAGCTCCTGTTTGGGGGGGGTACTGACCCCCCCTCGTTGCTACGCCTCTGATTGTGTGTATTCTGTACGCAAGTGTAGTACAACAAATGTATCGGTAAATCAAGTTAAAGAATCAGAACTCCTATTGTTATCACTGCCCATTGTTATTTAAATTAAGAAATATTTGTTCATTTATAGTATGTATGATTTAAACATCATTCGACTAATGTCAATTGTAATAATTTCAAGCCCTTATTTGCTAACTTGACACTGCATGAACGTGTAGCAGGGTAGCGTTTATCAGATATTGACCTGTGAAAATTGACATTTAAAGGGTTTCGGTCATTTTTGAAAAGCTCTAGAAAAAAACGAATGCATTCCCAGAACTACAACTTATACTGCAGGTACTGACCCCCCCCCTCGTTGCTACGCCTCTGATTGTGTGTATTCTGTACGCAAGTGTAGTACAACAAATGTATCGGTAAATCAAGTTAAAGAATCAGAACTCCTATTGTTATCACTGCCCATTGTTATTTAAATTAAGAAATATTTGTTCATTTATAGTATGTATGATTTAAACATCATTCGACTAATGTCAATTGTAATAATTTCAAGCCCTTATTTGCTAACTTGACACTGCATGAACGTGTAGCAGGGTAGCGTTTATCAGATATTGACCTGTGAAAATTGACATTTAAAGGGTTTCGGTCATTTTTGAAAAGCTCTAGAAAAAAAACGAATGCATTCCCAGAACTACAACTTATACTGCAGGTACTGACCCCCCCCCCTCGTTGCTACGCCTCTGATTGTGTGTATTCTGTACGCAAGTGTAGTACAACAAATGTATCGGTAAATCAAGTTAAAGAATCAGAACTCCTATTGTTATCACTGCCCATTGTTATTTAAATTAAGAAATATTTGTTCATTTATAGTATGTATGATTTAAACATCATTCGACTAATGTCAATTGTAATAATTTCAAGCCCTTATTTGCTAACTTGACACTGCATGAACGTGTAGCAGGGGTAGCGTTTATCAGATATTGACCTGTGAAAATTGACATTTAAAGGGTTTCGGTCATTTTTGAAAAGCTCTAGAAAAAAACGAATGCATTCCCAGAACTACAACTTATACTGCAGGTACTGACCCCCCCCCCCCTCGTTGCTACGCCTCTGATTGTGTGTATTCTGTACGCAAGTGTAGTACAACAAATGTATCGGTAAATCAAGTTAAAGAATCAGAACTCCTATTGTTATCACTGCCCATTGTTATTTAAATTAAGAAATATTTGTTCATTTATAGTATGTATGATTTAAACATCATTCGACTAATGTCAATTGTAATAATTTCAAGCCCTTATTTGCTAACTTGACACTGCATGAACGTGTAGCAGGGTAGCGTTTATCAGATATTGACCTGTGAAAATTGACATTTAAAGGGTTTCGGTCATTTTTGAAAAGCTCTAGAAAAAAACGAATGCATTCCCAGAACTACAACTTATACTGCAGGTACTGACCCCCCCCCCTCGTTGCTACGCCTCTGATTGTGTGTATTCTGTACGCAAGTGTAGTACAACAAATGTATCGGTAAATCAAGTTAAAGAATCAGAACTCCTATTGTTATCACTGCCCATTGTTATTTAAATTAAGAAATATTTGTTCATTTATAGTATGTATGATTTAAACATCATTCGACTAATGTCAATTGTAATAATTTCAAGCCCTTATTTGCTAACTTGACACTGCATGAACGTGTAGCAGGGTAGCGTTTATCAGATATTGACCTGTGAAAATTGACATTTAAAGGGTTTCGGTCATTTTTGAAAAGCTCTAGAAAAAAACGAATGCATTCCCAGAACTACAACTTATACTGCAGGTACTGACCCCCCCCCCCCTCGTTGCTACGCCTCTGATTGTGTGTATTCTGTACGCAAGTGTAGTACAACAAATGTATCGGTAAATCAAGTTAAAGAATCAGAACTCCTATTGTTATCACTGCCCATTGTTATTTAAATTAAGAAATATTTGTTCATTTATAGTATGTATGATTTAAACATCATTCGACTAATGTCAATTGTAATAATTTCAAGCCCTTATTTGCTAACTTGACACTGCATGAACGTGTAGCAGGGTAGCGTTTATCAGATATTGACCTGTGAAAATTGACATTTAAAGGGTTTCGGTCATTTTTGAAAAGCTCTAGAAAAAAACGAATGCATTCCCAGAACTACAACTTATACTGCAGGTAGTTATATAAGTATACAACACAGAAATAACTTATTATAAGTGAGTCTCTTTTTTCTTCATGTAAAAATTTATGGATTTAAAAAGTAACGATTTATACATTTTTTCCGAGTTTTTACAGAAATAGTTTGACTGATTCTCTTTCATGATAGAAATATTAAAATAATGTATACCTGAAGTTCATTTCATGCTGAATACACTGGTTTTTGAATTATTCTCCTATCTTTAAAAATAGCTTGGCAATTAAACTTTCCGCAAACCACGTTTTTCATTAAAATATGCCCAACCACCATATTAAAATGGCTGCCAAAAAATAACTATGGCATATATATTTTTTTCAAGTGCGGTTTTGTGACTGTCTACCTATAAGGAACTAATGATAAAAAATCAGAAAAATATAAAATCATGAGCAACAAATTTTATTTATATTGGGCGATTTGAAATGGATTGACCCTTATTCATTATTATCTCAGAAACTGTGTTGTAATGTGTGTTAAAATATGTTTTAGTTTTTTATAAAAATGGTAAGAAGGGTTTCTTAATTATAATTACTTAAATATCTATGTAAATTTTCCGATATCCCTTATAGTACAATGTATAAGAGTCTGAAAAACTCTATCTTTGGAATTTAATATCTCCGGAACTATATTATTCTTAAATTTTGTTTTGTCACCAATTGATGCAGAAGTATTTAAATAATAATCTGTCTAAATTTCAAAAAACATAAAATAAGCTGACGTGTTCTGATGTGGCCATCCACTTGACTTTACCATACAACCTGGCTCCTCACTTATATATAATATTTAATAAAATTATTTATAATCATGTAGGGGAGGGGTTAGTTTGTGCATTTTAGACTTCTAGGATCCCACTGATTATGTATACAAAATTTATTTGAGTTTGGTCAAATGGCCAAGATTTTTTATTTTTATCTCCCCCCCCCCCCCCCCATTTGGGCGGTTAGTTTTTCCATTTTTAGTCTTCTGGGGTCCCACTGAAAATTTGGTTGAGTTTAGTCAAATGGCCTAGACATTATTTTTTTGACCCAGCACCCCCCCCCCATTTCGGGTGGATAATTTTTGCATTTTTAGACTTCTGGGGTACCACTGATTATGTATACAAAATTTGGTTGAGTTTGGTCAAATGGCCTAGATTTTTAATTTTTAACCCCCCTCTACTCCCCTTAATTTTGGGTCGATATGCACCAAAATCTAATCAGCTCTTAATCTCAATGGACCAAAACAACGTGTGAAATTTGGTTTTGATATTCACACTAGTTTTTGAGCTAGCTCGTCCACAAAATTTGGTAACGCACAGACCAACAGACATTTTGACAAAACAATTATTATCTCGAAAAATATAATTTTTTCGATATTCATTTATTAGGGATTTTTTGTAGAGGGAATCGCCATGGTTTCGCTCAATTTTTTTTATCGAAATAGTTTCAGCCGTTGTTGAGAAATTTCGAAAAAAAGAAGGAAAAAAAACACTTTTTTCATGCACGATTACAATACTTGACCATACCCTGTATGGTAAAGTAAAATTGAAAAGTGATGCCTCTTTAAATTTAGAATCTTGAATTATGAATGTGATATGTCATTTAATAATGGATTGAGATTAAATCAATTGCATGCATAAACGTTATTCAGATTTTTTCAAATATTTTAATAGAGCTTTTAAAATTGTAATGCTTCGTTATAAATGGAAGCTTTTTGTTATATTTTCCGAATTATCTTGTATCATTGTTTTTAAAGATCTATTTTTGAAATTATCTCGATACTGATACAATACAGTGTGAAAATGAAATTTTTAATATGGATCAAAAGGAATGCAAAAAAGAGAATTATGGTTGAACATCAGAGGTCAGCTTAAATATGTACACATGAGGTGATGAAATTTTGGACTAACTTGATTCAAAACTAACTTATGAAAATATATGTTTATTGGATTGGAATAATATAAAAGACTAAGCTTAGACTATTTTTCAAACTTCTAAGCTAAATAGCCAAAAATTACATGAGGTCTCGTCGAGAGGGGGAAAAAGTGCCTTTTTTTCAGGAAGTGTGTGCGGATGTATGTAATCGTTTTTTCCGTCCACAATTTTTTCCACACTGTCGCACCGATTGAAATGAAATTGAAAACATAGCATCATTTTAACAAAATGAAACGCTGATTAGCTTTTGGTACATATCGGCCAACAAACATTAGTACTTTATTTAAGTAAATTTTTAGTTTTTTCTAAATATCTTGAAAATGACTTAACCAATTTTGATGAAATTTAATATCCGTATTAAATACCTCTGGGGACCACAAAAAAGGTTAAATAAAGTTTTTAGTAAAATTATATTTTAAAGTACTTTACTCTAGAGTAAGATGGTACTTTTTTTAATTTCTTTATTTTAAATTCATTAAAATTTATTAATTTGATCGGTTTAATATAATAGCTCATTTAAACTTGTATAAGTAACAATGGATAGGCTTCTCTCTGTGAAATGCTAAAAATTTGGGAGGAAATTTTATAAGTAACCATAGCAACTGCGTTGTTTTCTTATCTGTTTCCTTTGCTGAAGACATAGAGGAATCGACTTAAAATCAAAAATAGCGATTGATTTTCATCTATTACTTGAAGAATAAGCATTCTACACAGGAATTATTATATATAGATAGACTAACAGACTAAGTAACAGACATTTTGACAAAACAATTATTATCTCGAAAAATATAATTTTTTCCATGTTCACTTATTAAAGCTTTTTTGTAGAGCGAAATGCCATGGTTTTGCTCAATTTTTTTAATCAAAATAGTTTGAGCCATTTTTGAGATATTTCGAAAAAAAGAAGGAAAAAAAACACTTTTTTCATGCACGATTACAATACTTGACCATACCCTGTATAGTAAAGTAATAGATATGGGGAAACAACTACTTTAATAACATTTTGCGGTGCACAATTAATATGTGTACCGCTCTGCCATTTTTGGAGATAAAAAGTAGGTACTTCTGTACTTCGCGTTCCCGAATAGTCTTCATACGATCATTAATGTAGAATTGATTGATTAGGGATACTTTTTTTCGAAAATAGAGTAAGAAAATGAAGGGAAGGGAAAAACATATTTTTTTTTTCAAAAACAAATAGATATAAGTACTGAGTTGGAAGCTGTAATTGGTTCAGATGATTGAGTTAAGTTAAACCATTTTGGAACTATAAGGGTCCAAGCTGCCGATAGCAATAGATTTTAAATTTTCTAAGAAAATCACAAGTGGGGGTCATTTATTAGATTCGAGATGGAATGGATTATTTTTAATTATATGTCAGAAAGGTAGTTTTTGCCCCATCGGGAATCGAAACTGAGTGCCAAAATTAGTTACACAATCCGGCCAATATTACGTAGACGATTTCACTTAAAGATTTAAATCTTTTGAAAAATTTCACGGTCTATTAATTCTAAATTTAAATTATTCATATGATTTAAAATAAATTGACATGTTCTGATGTGGCCATTCACTTGACTTTACCAAACAACCTGTCCTCTCTCTTATTTTTAATATTTAATAAAATTATTTATAATCATGTAGGGGGGTTAGTTTTTGCATTTTTAGACTTCTGTGCCCCCACAGATTATGTATACAAAATTAGGTTGAATTTAGTAAAAGGGCCTAGATTTTCATTTTTTGAACCTACGCCCCTCCCCCCATTTTGGGTGGTGAGTTTTTGCATGTTTAGTCTTCTGGGGTTCCACTAATTAAGTATACAAAATTTGGTTGAGTTTGGTACAAGGGGCTATATTTCCATTTTTTGACGCTACACCAGTTGGGAGGTTAGTTTTTGATTTTAAGACTTCTGGCGGCCCACGGATTATGTATACAAAATTTGGTTGAGTTTGGTACTAGAGCCTATATTTTCATTTTTTGACCCCACCACTCATTTTTGGTGGTTAGTTTTTGCATTTTGAGCTTTCTGGGGTCCCACTGATTATGTATACCTAATTTGGTTGAGTTTGGTACAAGGCCCCATATTTTCATTTTTGACTCCCCCCCCCCACCATTTGGGCGGTTAGTTTTTGAATTTTTAGACTTCTGGGGGTCCACTGATTATCTATACAAAAATTTAGTTGAGTTTGCTCAAATGGCCTAGATTTTTTATTTTTAATCCCCCCTCCACCCCCTTAATATTGTGTCGATATGCACCAAAATCTAATCAGCTCTTAATCTCAATGCACCAAAAACTACGTGTGAAATTTGGTTTTGATATTCACACTAGTTTTTAGCTCGTCCACAAAAAATTTGGTAACTAATAGACATTCTGACAACACAATTATTATCTCGAAAAATATAATTTTTTCGATGTTCACTTATTAGGCTTTTTTGTAGACCGAAATGGTTTCGCTCAATTTTTTTAATCAATATAGTTTTAGCAGTTTTTGAGATATTTCCAAAAAACGAAAAAAAACACTTTTTTCATGCACGATTACAATACTTGACCATACACTATATGGTAAAAGCAAAAAAAGATGGTAGACCTTTTCAAATTTTTGAATTTCTTCAAAATTCTAGGGGCAATGGAATAAATTTTTCCAAATTGAATATAAGATTTCAAGTTGCCGATTAATATATGACATATTAATAAAAATAATTCATTCCATCTCGATCTAATAAACGACAACCTCTTGGGATTTTCGGAATGATAACTCGATGATAATGATGATTTATAAATAATAATATTAATTTTGTTTTTACATATTGAGATTAAATTTTCTCCTTATTCAAGGAATATATTTATTGTATATTTTTAAAGACATATTTTTATTTTTTTTAAATTTATTTATTGTCAGGAGGGAACAAAGCCCATTTAGACAGCACATCAGTAAAGTGTTAGTAGGGTTAGTGAGGGAGTCGAGTTTTAGCCAGGATAAATTTTATATGCTAGCCAGGATCGAACCCCGGCCTCCCCGCTTAAACATCGTCATTATCGATGCTGAAGCGGGGCCAGCGCGTTAGCCAGCTTGGCCCACCCGACTCCCCAAAAGACATTTTAACGTTTATAAATATTTTTTTTCTTAAATATTAATTGAATAAAAACTTAACTAGGTCAGTTGTTTCTTGGTTTCTTCTTCATTAGCTGTTAATTGTTGCATTCCATATATCGTCATTGGGATGTTAAGTTTATTAGTATTTAGTGAAGTGGAGTTGCGAATTTGACCAGATGCTGCAGGAGCAACAGTAGTAACAGGAGCAACAATAGTAACAGGAACAGATGAATTACTGGGCTTCTTAGGACCTGAAGTAATTTTATGACTTCGACCATCAGTATTTATTTTCATAGAGCATAATAATTGTTGATATGCTGTTCGGTATTGCCGGTTAGTCGCAGCATAAATAAAGGGATTAATGACGCTCGAAGCCCAGGCGAGAACTGAAGCCAATACATGTAGAGTGGGGTAACGGATCTGAAAACGTACATTAAGGTTAGTTTCGAAATTGTTGATAAGAAACAATTTAAAAATATTATTCTAATGATTATATTACAGTGGTGGTTCCTCATTTAGTAGGTTAGGTGACAATATGCAATCCATCCATCTATCCAATTACAAGCACACACAATATAGGTACAGGGTATTTTTAAAAGTTCAGCTTTTAATCGATGTTTATATGGGCTAAAATAAATCATATCAGACGATCCTGGAGAATTTAAAAAATATATTTTATTTGAAATATCTCGAAAAAAATTTTTGTCGTAAAACGAAAAAATGGCAAGGCTATATTGTCGCGCGTCAGTGGTTTAAGGGCGCGAACACATTATTTGTTTTATTTATAGCGGGCCTTTCATAGTTCCGAAAGATTATGAATGCCTACTAAGGGTAAGTCTCGAAGTTGTGGGTTCTCTGTCTAGCACGCCGTTTGCTGGAAGATGTGTGTCCTGTTGATGGAACAAGGTTCGCTACTCTAGGCAAGGGCTTAAATAGAACACGTATTTCTTTTACGTAGTTTCTTTAAACAAATAATTTATTATAAAAGAAAAATGCTTCACCAATTCACCGAATATATATATTAAATTTCTAAACATTATTAATTTAATTTATCGAAAATTTATATCGCCAATCTGCGATCGTGACAATATATAGCCTTGTGAATATTCTGATTTGGACAAAAAATTTGATATATCAATATAATAGAAATTTTTATATATTTGGGATCAGACAGTCCTAGAGAATTGATAAAAAATATTTTATATGAAATATCTCGAAAAAAATTTTGTCGAAAAAGCCAATTTTATTTGACAAAAATTTTGTCGATCTCAAGACTAGATGAAATGAAAGAAATCAGTAAGCAGCAGTAGAATCGAGTTTCATTTCACTAATCATCGTTTCGTTTCATTTTTTTTTTAATAATAATTTTAATCTGTATAATTTGAGCTGGCAATGAAGCCATTATTACAGCGAGCTAATTAAAGCATTGAAATCAACCGTTGATTTTCTTAAAATTTAAAAAAAAAATTTCCGGATACTAAGAGAGAACAGGAGTGTACTTTCCTTCGAGCTAATGAAGTCAGTATTACAATGAGCCAATCGGAGCCTTGAAATCAAGCGTTTAGCATTGATTTTCTTAAAATTTTCAAAATTTGTATCTGGACACCAGGAGCCTAACAGTAGTATACTTTTCATCGAATTTTTGTTAACTTCGTAGATCTCAAGAGTAGGTTAGATAAAAGAAATCAGTAAGCAGCAATAGAATTGAGTTTCATTTCAGGAATCATCGTTTCTTTTCATATGGTTTTTTGAATAATTTTTCCTACTCGAGTTTTCGAATAGATCAATAAATATACTTTTTTAATCGTATAATTTGAGTTGGCAATGATGTCAGTATTACAGCGAGCCAATTGGAGCCTTGAAATCATTTTCTTAAAATTTTTAAAATTTGTATCCGGATACCAAGAGCCAACAGGAGTATACTTTCTTCGCGCAAATTTAATTTTCATCAACTTTTTGTGAACAAAAATTTTGTCGAATAGAAAGTGAAATGGTGAAACTCGATTCTTTTGCAGCTTAAAGAAATTTTTCATTTCACCGTCAGATTTTTTGTTGTTAAAAAGTCGATAAAATGATTTTTGACGGGAGAGGATAGTACACTCTGTGTTTGGTCCAGATACAAATTTTAAAAATTTTTCAGAAAATAATATTATTAACCTTTATTTCGATGCTCAAACAACCCCTACGTAGTAAGGGCTTCATTCCCAGATCAAAATAAGTGAAATTAAAAAAATATATTCATTGAAAAATTCAGAATTTAATTTTAATTAAATTAAAAATTTCTTTAAGCTTCAACAGAACGAGTTTCATGTCACGAATCACCGTTTCTTTTCATTCGGTTTTTTGAAGAATTTTTCTTACTCTAATTTCTGAATTTATAATTGAATATATTTTTTTAATTTGACTTACTTTGATCTAGCAATGAAGCCCTTATTACGTAGGGGTTGTTGAAGCTACGTAAGGTTATTTATAATATTGTTTTCTGAAAATTTTTAAAATTTGTATCCGGCACCTAGGACCAAGCAGGAGTGTACTTTCTTCTTCCGCCATAAAAGCCAGGCTTAAAAATTAAGGTGCGTCTTATAGTCCGTAAAATACCGTACATTAAATGGAAATATTTCGGTTAGTGAATAACTTTTGCTAGTGCCATATTTATCGTAACAATTTATTTTATTTTAGTCCCTACTTTCAAAAACACTATTTATTTATTTATTTATTTAAAAGTAAAAAATCATATTTTATTCGGGTTTTGAGATCTTACAACACAATACATACATACAATTTTATAAATGAGAAAAAAAAGTGAAACAATCACAGAAAACCCAGAAATTTCCAAGCTATACTAGATACATCATAAACAACTAAGAGGCAAGCTGATTTTGATAAATATTGATTAAAATAATATGAAAAACCTTATCATCAGCGACGTTGACAAGCATCAATGGTAGAAAACAGGCGAGAAAGCAACAAAAAATTGTTAGCATCAATGTTGTAAGACGAATATCATCTCGCCGGTGCAAAACAGATGGACTGGATCCTTCGATTTCGCTACTCTTTCCTAAAGGACTGAAATAAGTTTAAAAATTTAAAAGTCAATGGTATTGCTATTAGAAATTAATTAATTAATGCAATAAATACAAATTTAAACAAATTACTATTTTCTGACACATTTGTATAGCGATAATTAAGTAAAAAAAATACTCAGAGAAAAAAACTTGGTCTAAGTTACTTGAAAATCGCTTTAAAAAGTTGGCTGGTACAGGGGCGAATCTATATATTATGGGCTTTTTGGGTTGCAGCCCAGGGGCCCGTAGATATAAACGGCCCCATTGAAGAACAGTCTAAGCTAGAGTCTTACACCTCTTGGAGTGAAAATGTTTATGCTAATTTATGAAAGGAAACTTGTTGACGTTTTCCCAAATTGCTATACTATCTTAAAGATTTGTTTACGTTTCCAATCACTAGCTGTGAAGCGAAGCGCTCTTTCTCCTGGATGTCTTATATTGAAAACTAATATAGAACAACAATGTCGAACAATCGACTAAATTATTTATCAGTTCTTTCCATAAATTGTGACAATTGTTTAAGAAAGGACTTACAATTTGATGAACAAATAAAGAAATCTGCACCACCGAAATGCAGAAAGGTTGTTTTATAATTTATACCAGTTGCAAGGCCACTTACTAGCCAAGGGGCTTCGCCGCCTGGACCCCCCGTCACTTAAACACTCCCACTTCTCCATCTCCAACCACTCTTCACCCACCGACCCTATCTCCAACACCTGAACTTCACTCCCGCCTCTGATCACCCTCCAAACCAGTAAACCTACTGGACTCCCCACCCATGAACCCCGCATCCCCTGGACCCACACCTTTCCCCTGGGTCCCAACCCTCATCCCTGGACCCCACCTCCCATCCCCACATAGGTATATATATATATAAATTTAAAATTCCCACCTTTTAAATTCAACCAATTCTTAATTTGGTTTCTTAAAGTTACAAACCTGATTTCCCTAGAACAATAATTAGTTAAGGTTTAAAATCTTAAGACGTTTCATTATACCCCCACCCTCTGACTCCCCACCCCTGGACCCCAGCCCCTACCCGTGGGGGATAGACATACAAACAAATGTACATACAGAGACAGGAACAAATGCCCTTTAGTAGTATGTGATGATATAGGTACAGAGACAGGGACAAATGCCATTTAGTGGCCCCTGGACCCCACTCCTCTGACTCCCCACCCCCTACCCGAGGGGGATAGACATACAAACAAAGGTACATACAGAGACAGGAACAAATGCCCTTTAGTAGTATGTGATGATATAGGTACAGAGACAGGGACAAATGCCATTTAGTGGCCCCTGGACCCCACTCCTCTGACTCCCCACCCCTACCCGAGGGGGATAGACATACAAACAAAGGTACATACAGAGACAGGAACAAATGCCCTTTAGTAGTATGTGATGATATAGGTACAGAGACAGGGACAAATGCCATTTAGTGGCCCCTGGACCCCACTCCTCTGACTCCCCACCCCTACCCGAGGGGGATAGACATACAAACAAATGTACATACAGAGACAGGAACAAATGCCCTTTAGTAGTATGTGATGATATAGGTACAGAGGCAGGGACAAATGCCATTTAGTGGCCCCTGGACCCCACCCCTCTGACTCCCCACCCCCTACCCGTGGGGGATAGACATACAAACAAAAGTACATACAGAGACAGGAACAAATGCCCTTTAGTAGTATGTGATGATATAGGTACAGAGACAGGGACAAATGCCATTTAGTGGCCCCTGGACCCCACTCCTCTGACTCCCCCGCCCCTACCCGAGGGGGATAGACATATCAAACAAATGTACACAGAGAGACAGGAACAAATGCCCTTTAGTAGTATGTGATGATATAGGTACAGAGACAGGGACAAATGCCATTTAGTGGCCCCTGGACCCCACTCCTCTGACTCCCCACCCCTACCCGAGGGGATAGACATACAAACAAATGTACATACAGAGACAGGAACAAATGCCCTTTAGTAGTATGTGATGATATAGGTACAGAGACAGTGACAAATGCCATTTAGTGGCCCCTGGACCCCACTCCTCTGACTCCCCACCCCCTACCCGAGGGGGATAGACATACAAACAAAGGTACATACAGAGACAGGAACAAATGCCCTTTAGTAGTATGTGATGATATAGGTACAGAGACAGGGACAAATGCCATTTAAGTGGCCCCTGGACCCCACTCCTCTGACTCCCCACCCCCTACCCGAGGGGGATAGACATACAAACAAATGTACATACAGAGACAGGAACAAATGCCCTTTAGTAGTATGTGATGATATAGGTACAGAGGCAGGGACAAATGCCATTTAGTGGCCCCTGGACCCCACCCCTCTGACTCCCCACCCCCTACCCGTGGGGGATAGACATACAAACAAAGGTACATACAGAGACAGGAACAAATGCCCTTTAGTAGTATGTGATGATATAGGTACAGAGACAGGGACAAATGCCATTTAGTGGCCCTCTGGACCCCACCCCTGGATACCTCACGCCCTGGACCCCACCTCTCAATCCCTGGGACATAGGTAGATACAAACAGAGACAGGCACAAATGCCCTTTAGTAGTATGTGATAACATAACTACACATAACCTGTTAATTTCTTTTGTAATAATGTCTTACATTTGCTGTTTGTGTATCTAAGTAACATTAAATAAATAAAATATTTTATTGTCCTAATTTTTTTCCTGGATGTACATACAGAGACAGGAACAAATGCCCTTTAGTAGTATGTGATGATATAGGTACAGAGACAGGGACAAATGCCATTTAGTGGCCCCTGGACCCCACTCCTCTGACTCCCCACCCCCTACCCGAGGGGGATAGACATACAAACAAGTATACCGTATACCTCATTATGGAAAACAGTTTTTTGACAAAATGGCAATTAGTTTGATTAATTAGGTAGGGCCCCAAGTAGTAATCCCAGAGCCCCACAAATTTAAGGCCATGCCCCTGGGCTGGTAGCTCACATTCTTACTCACATGCAAAGTTTTACTTAAACAGAGTAAAATTAACCAACAATTGATAAAATTTATAATAATATTTGACCTAAATCTGATCTTAGTGAAATTAAATTAACCAGAATATCTGAAGAGAAAAGCAAATCATTTCTTCGCATTGGAAATACAGATATTTTAGCACAAGAACAAACGTTCTACGACTTTTCATTCTTAAATTTTAGTGGGTATCGGAATCTAGACACACACTTTCATCTGATTGGCCATCCCGCCGGGTACAAGGTGAATTCTAATGTTTTACCCTTTGTCAACTTAAACAAAGACTTTACAAACCGACATACAACTGCCCCTAAGAGTCTTAATAAATGGTATTTAATAAAAATGTTAAAATATTACCAGTGAGAATGCAATGATCGCCGGCTACGTTGAACCTTCCAATATATACAAGTATAAGCTACAATAATGACGATACACGGAAGTAAAAAACCAAATATAAATAGAAATTTTTTCGGAGATCTTTTTTCAGAATCTTCAAGAATTGTACATGAAAATGTTGGAGGATCAAGTCCAAGTCGACCCCATATCTCAAGCAAAGGAAATGCCATCATGGAAAACGAAAAGAGCCATGCGAATGCTATCATCAGTCCAATATAGAGTGGAGTGTATAATCGTTCATAGAGGCCATACCGAGAGATGAGAACATATCTGGAAAAATTCAAGTATAATGAAAAGATATTTGAATACAGAGAGAAAGAAATAAAAAATACAGGGTGGGGCATAAAGATCTACCACATTTTGAAAAGCTATAAAAAATGAAAAAATATAACAAGTAAAAAACTGAATATAATTTTGAAAAGAACAACAAATTATTTTATTTTAAATGTGTTTTAAGCATTATCAGACAAAAAAAGGAGGGGGGTGTCAAAAATTAAAATTCTAGCCCTTTCGACCAAACTCAATCAAATTTTGTATACATATTCTGTGGGTCCCAAAAAAGATAGAAATGCAAAAACTAACCACCCAAAATGGGGGGGGGGGGGGTCAAAAATGAAAATTCTGTCCCTTTCGACCAAACTATGTATTGAAAATATGGTTAGTTTTTGCATTTCTAGCCTTCTGGGGTCCACAGAATATGTATACAAAATTTAAACTCATTTTTTCTATTATTTCTTTTTTTGTGAAACCTAACTCGCAATTTTACTCAATTTTTATTATTATATAACATTAGTGTTCAATTGCAATTAATTAGAAATTATAAATTAATTTAATTTTTGTAATTTTTTTTTTTAATTTAATTATTATATATTTTAAAATCAGTATTATTCAAGAGGGTTCAAGAGCCGGACGAGATTGACTGAAGGGCCGCATGCAGCTCGCGAGGCCACGTTGTGGCCACTCCTGCTATATCTACTCTTATTAAACGAGCAAAAATTGAATATTTATTTTTTTATATATATATATTTATTTATTTATTTATATATATATATATTTATTTATTTATATATATATTTATTTATATATTTGTATCTTGGTTCTATTTTGAAAACGGCCCTACCGATTTTGATGAAACAAAATCTATTAACAAGTTTTGAGGATGAAAAAACGATCTGGCTAGGTCTGGACCTCATCAAAATTCATCTTAATTGATTTTTTCTTAATTAAAGTAATTATTGATAGATGAAAATCTCAATAAAAAAAAATGACTCGCCGGATGTCAGATTAGAACCTGAGACCTCTTGCATCAGAGGCACACACTTTACCACTGGACTATAGAACTATTTTAAAAATCTTTGCTTTTTACTTTTACTAAAATGAATATTTTTGAATTAGACTTTATTATAAGTGTGGAAATAATTGAATATATTATATATAGCTATGTATTTAATAAATAGAATTCATTGAATATATTGCGGCGCGGCAAATTTGAAATATGTATAATTGAATTAAGCTGAAAGAAAGACAACAATTAATTTTAAACCCAGAAACATTAAATATATTAATAATTATTCCTTTGCCCCCCCCCCCCCACTCTTCTAATTAAAATTAAATATTCAATTAACTTTTCTCCGGGCAATTATCCTTGCAATTGTCTTCCTAAAAAATACTTGCTTGGTGAAAGTTATCACTTCTGTCGCGCGTCCCGAGACGCACATATTTTTTAATTTTATGTTTTTATTTCAGATCCTATACGATTATTTTTTTTATTATTATTTTCCTATTTATTTTTTTATAATGTTTATCAATATGAACGAATGTGGGCAAATTGGTGTAAGAGTAAACAAATATACACATAATATGTGGACCATTAGAAAGATAGAAATGCAAAAACTGGGTCGGGGGTGGCGATGGATGTGGGGGGTGCAGGAGGTGGGGTGCAGTGGTGGGGGCGAGGTGTGTGGTTTGGGGGGGGGGGGGGGGTCAGGGGTTACCGTGCTTCGCTCGGTGGCTCCAGGTACTATATATAAAAAAAGGATATATATTATATACCTATTATATATTAATAATTTATACTAAAAATCATACCTATTTATTGTGATAGCTACCATGCTCATCAATGAAACAGCCACATTTCCATAAAAGAAAAACGGGAATAGTTTACAGAGTGTAGGGCCTAACATCCATGCTTGATGAATGTACCGGGAAGCAGTAAGAGGAAGATTTACTAAGCAGAAGAGAAGATCTGAAATGCATAAACTTATCACGAAAGCCGTCGTTGCATGTTTACGTAATTTGCTGTAGCGGATTAGAGCCAGCGCTGTAGTTAGGTTTCCTGAAAAATAGAAAAGATTAAACCATTTTCAAGGAAAATAGTTCTTCGGCACAGTCCCACATCGTCACCCTTATGACAATACCACAAAGTGCAGTAACTTTCCAATAAATTATCGCTAATTGCAATTTTTTTTTTCTTAGAAAATCATAAGATGGTGTCATCTATGATGGTAAATCCGATGGAATTAATTATTTTTAATTATATGTCAGAAGGGTTGTTTTTCACCCCCTCGGGAATCGAACTCGAGTGCCAGTAACAGCAATCTGGGCCATCTGGCTCACCTGTAGAGGTGCCTCTCTGACATATGTAAACGCGTTAAATATTTTACTCAAAGATTGTTATCTTAATTTGTAAAATTTCGTGATCTGGTGATTCTAAATTTAAACATATAGCCATGCCATATAATTTAAATAAAGTAAATTTTGAATCTCTTCAAAATTCGAAACACTCAACGACCTTTATTTAAATTATATGGCATGGCTATATGTTTAAATTTAGAATCACTATATCGCGAAATTTTACAAATTAAGATAACAATCTTTGAGTAAAATATTTTACGCGTGTACATATATCAGAGAGGTTCGCATCCTGCAGGTGAGCCAGGTGACCCAGATTGCTGTTACTGGCACTCGGGTTCGATTTCCGAGGGGGTGAAAAACAACCCCTCTGACATATAATTAAAAATATTCCATTCCATCGGATTTAATAGATGACACCAATTTATGATTTTCTAAGAAAATTTGAATCCATTACCATCGGCAAATTA
The DNA here is from genome assembly GCA_024734495.1 of Forficula auricularia. Taxonomy (NCBI): domain Eukaryota; kingdom Metazoa; phylum Arthropoda; class Insecta; order Dermaptera; family Forficulidae; genus Forficula; species Forficula auricularia. The sequence continues at coordinate 21,532,286 of JALMQS010000070.1, forward strand.
AAATCTTTCATTTGCAATTTTATTTTTCAAAAATTAGTTTTTAACATTATTCTAATGAGGTAGAATATACTTTCGAAAGTTTATGCTCTTATTTCTAGTAGTAATTTAATATGTATTAAATTTTAAGTAAAACTTCATAACATTTTTTCTGGGAAATATTTGTTATATTACTATGAAGAAAATAAAACAGGCTTTTTGAAACTGTTTTCAAATTTTTTGACGAGAAAATAAATTTCATTTTTCTTTAGATAAAATAATTATGAAAGTTTATGACAGAAAAATAAGGACAAGTTTTTTATGTGTGACTTTTTTATTTATCAGTCAACGTTTCGTCGACTTTGCCGACTTCTTCGACGACGAAACGTTGGCTGATAAATAAAAAACTCACACATAAAAACTTGTCCTCCTTTCCCTGTTATAAACTTTCAAATTAATACAAATTATAGACGGAAATTATAATAATAATAAAATAATTATGTTAAAAAAATGATGGAACTTAGGTTTTGTCGGTGAATAGTAAATTTTTAGGTAGATTTCGAAGAAAAAAGCATGATCAATGAAGGAAGAATGTAACCTTTTTCCTTCATTGACCCTTTGAACTCTGAAGCTCTGAGTGGTTCCCAACCTGGGGGCGATCGCCCCCAACTGGGCGATTTGGGTTATCAGAGGAGCAATAAATAAGTGGTGGACGATTTGGGGGCGAAAAGGAGGAAAAATTAAAATTAAAATAGTACTGCACAAGATGAACCTTATCAAGGCCAAAGGAATTGTTTCATCATTCATCGCCAAGTTTGATATTCACAAGGTATAATAAATATTGGCCGTAAAGAGCTGATGGAGTTTCCGACCCTTAAAAAGTGTTCAGTGCCAGATAACAAGACTCCTGAACTTCCAGAAGACAAAATCCTAATGTTTACTGATCACGTTGACCAGTTAAAAACTTACATGGAATCAAGATTTGATGATTTGACCAAGTTACAAATTCCGAATTGGATTCTAGACCCATTCTCGTTTGAAACTGTGGATAAGCTTGATAACTCTTTGCAGACGGAGTTTCTACTAGGTGTGCCGGTTAATAATGTCCCTTTTTTCTAACAGATGGCATTTCGGTATTTTTCCACCAAACTCATCCAAATATTTTTTTGGTTTTATAGTGTTGGTAATCACCTTTCAAACGGCATATAACATGTCAACATTCGGTTCATTTGTGTATGAGATATTGGCTTGTAAACATGGCGGATTTTGTGCCGAAAAAGAGCATTTGCGGGAGGTGATGTTGCACTATTTTTTAATGAAGAAATCGGCTGCGGAAACGGCTCGTATTCTCGGGGGAGTTTATGGGGACCATGCTCCATCTGAAAAAATCTGCCAACGTTGGTTTGGACGGTTTCGAAGTGGTGATTTTGATGTGAACGACAAGGAGCGGCCTGGACAGCCGAAAAAGTTTGAGGATGCTGACCTGGAGGACTTGCTGGCAGAAGATCCGCGCCAATCGCAAGGAATGCGCTACAGACAACAATTGATCAATTTGAATCATGCATTGATCGAAAAACGGCCGCAATGGGCTCGAAGACATGGACGTGTCATTTTTCTCCACGACAACGCTTCGTCGAACACCGCCAAATCGACGAAAGAAACCATCAAAGCGCTCGAATGGGAGGCCCTACCCCACCCGCCCTACTCTCCAGACCTCGCTCCATCGGATTACCACCTCTTTAGGTCAATGGCACACGGATTGGCTGACCAGCACTTCGCTAATTACGAAGAAGTGGCAAAATGGCTCGAATCTTGGCTCGCCTCGAAAGGGGAGAAATTCTACTGGGAGGGGATACACAATTTGCCGGATCGTTGGTCAAAATGTGTAGAATCCGATGGTGCATACTTTGAATAAACCACTTTTGCCAGTTCTGAAAAAATTTGTGTTTTCCTCATGCCGAAAAAAAGGACATTATTAACCGGCACACTTAGTAGTACTGAAGTATGACTGTGAGGCGAAAATCATTTTCAAGCAGAGCGGTTACGAGTTAGCCTGAGTGAAGTTCATGGATACTTATCCACAACTGTGGGGAAAATCTTTAAAAAATGTACATTTTAATTTTTTTTCTATTTTATTTAAGAGTGACCTGATAAAACTGCTTTGGTTGTTTTTATATACGGTAATAAAATTGTTTAAAATAATAAAACTGCTTTATTATTATTATTATTATTTACACTTTACTTCAAATCAAAATTAGGCATACAATGAAAATGAAAAGGGGGCGATAGGTGTTAGTCAACCTCCAGAAAGGGGAGATGGGCCACAAAAGGTTGGGAACCACTGATCTAACTCATTCTGTTGCTCTGAAACCTCAGTTCAAAAGTGTATAAAGAAAAGTTGCCAATAAATCTTCTTTTAATGGGAATCATCTTTTAATTTATCCTTGGAATGCGTTCCATTCAATCCTCAGTATTATTTTATTTTATTATCATATTTGTAGTTAGATCTCGTCAGAATGAAAAAAATATTTTCCTTATTGGGTTAGTATTATTTCATGCGAGCCTTTTCATTATTTGTTTCATAAATAATAAGATAAAATGTGTTGTTAATGTATTTAAGGATATGAAATTAATATTTACCGATTATACCCACGACGCTAAATAAAACAGCACAGATGGCAGCGAGTAAAGTGGCTTCTCTTGGGTAAAACACCTCGGTAACTGTCAAGTTATCCATTTTATCTACAAATAAATTTTTATAATGCTGACATCAAGTCATTTTAAGAAATAGTAGAAATACATATCATGTTAAATTTATTTTATTGGAAAATATCAATTTCTGGAGATTTCATTCGAATACATGAATACATCATTTATTCTATTGAAGAGCAAATTTAATTTATTAAAAAGTTATTTAAAAGGCAATTTTAAACAGATTAAAAAAAAATAAAAAATTCGTGCGTGTAATCTTTATGCGCGATTGAAGTAAAACTTCTTTGACGGTTATGGCAGGTATTACTAAAAAGATTAAATTTAAAATAAATATCTGATATTAAATGCGCCAGACGTGCCACCGGCACGCCCTCTGCAGCTAGGCCTTCCGGGTGGGTGGCCCTGGCGGGCAGCGTCTCAAGACGGCCAAAAGTTTGGCTCCTGAAATGTCTGCCTGCCAGCCCCTTACCCCACTCCTATTTCCAGGACTTTTGTTCTCCTTTTTCTATTGATATATGTACTTTCTAATGGGTAGACGTCGACAAATTTTAATCCTCGTGTGGTTCGGAGGGTGATCAGAGTTAGGGGAAGAGGAGTGAGTCCAGAGGACATGTATAGGGTTGGCGGGGTGAATGATGATCAGAGGTAAATCTAGGGGGGATCGATAGGGTCGGTGGGATGGATGGGGGTTAGAGGTGGTAGCAAGAGGCCCGCCTGGCCGACGCACCCTTTTCGGCATGCATTTACTTCTTAAAAGTAACCTCTATACAAAATTTCAAGTTTCTAGTCCCAGTAGTTTCGAAGAAATTTTGATATAATAAAATGAAACCGTATTTTTAAGTTTTTTTCTTTATTATACCCTTTTGAAATTTTAATTTTAATACGGTTCTGCTGTTTGGAATCCATATTATGAAGTATATAAAGGAAATATGGAGTCTGTGCAGAGAAAAATTTCCAAGATGGTGTTCCATCGACTGAAACTAAAGCAATGCTCCTATGAAATGCGACTGTCGTATCATAAACTTCCAACTTTGGAAATTAGAAGGTTGCTTCTTGGTGCGATGACGCTAAGAAATATTTGTCTGTCTGAGGTGGATTGCCCTGATCTTCTAGCACAGATAGATTTCCGGGTCCCGCATCCGGCCTCTAGGTTGTCTCATGTGTTTGCGCAATCTAAGTGTCGTACAAACGCGGGTCGGAGAGCTCCGTTGTTCAGATTGTGCAGCGATTTTAATCATTATTTTTATGGCTGTGATTTTTATAATACAAGCGGGCGGGCTTTCAAGAACGAAATTAGATTGATTTTTACATGATTCACATTTGAGTGTTTTGATTTGCTTCGGTTGATCATTGTTCGGTAAAATTTACTCTCCTGATCTGCTGTGTGGCGGATGTAACTCGCCTGATCTATTTTGATTCATTCAGCTTTGACATTTTAACTACTTTGATTTTGCTTGTATATATTTGTTTAATTTATTTGAATTTTACTATTTCATAAATAGTATTATGACTTTTCAATTTTGATTTAATTTGTTTGTTTGACTGCGTTGATTTTATTTATTTATTTAATTTATTTTTGTTTTAACATTCATGACTTTTCATTTTTGGGTGGGTTAATTTATTATTTTATTCAGTTTTTGATTTAAAATTTTTGACTATACTGATGTAATTTGGTTGCTTTGAGTTTGTTTTGGTTTTTAATTTTTAATTAAATAAATAAATAAATAAATCTTTATTCCTCGACCTGCTTAGAGGCACAAGTCCTCGGTGGCTAGGTCCTCCAAACAAATGTATGCTCATTAACAAATAACATGACCATAAATTTCCATCAAAAGACAAAAAGTAATTTAAAAATTCCGCGCAAAAACCCGATACCAGGAGCAAGCGACGCATTAGCCATCCCGGCATTTGCCATAAGTTGTTAAGGAAACCTGGTCAAAACCTTAACAAGGATGGTATGACCTCTCTCTACCTCACCTAATCTCTGCTTGTGAGAACTAAATAAAATTTTGCACAACTCTAGGACTTTAGGACTTGACAAAATTTATAATTGATTTAATCATAGGAGGCAGAATACTATAATCCCAAGTAGTAATAAATAGACAGACTTCCACAAATCAATGCCAGATCCTACAAATGAATGCAAACCTACATATTAATATCTGAATTAACTAACTTGTAGGAACCAGACTGTATTTAAATTAATACCATTCTTCCCTATATCCTTATAATCTATATAACCATCTGAATCATCCACATAACAAAAATACCACCACTGGTTTCAACGCCTATACTTCTAGTCCCAGCCCAAGATTGACTATCCCTTTCAACAATATTATCTAAAAAAAAAAGAAAAATATTTTAAAAATAAACAAAATATTTACCTTAGTAACGCAGAGATTTCCTTATTCCAGCCTAATTTCAAAACCAACCCTTGCTTTTCCTATCTCTAAATGGAAAGAAGAGTTAACAAACCCCTTCCCCAAAAGAGACAGAAAAAGAACTAATAAAAACCTACCAAAAAGCTTCAAATTCGCAAGACAACTTTTTGTTTACCCACCAGACTTCAATTATTTATGACTATTCAATTTTTTTTTTGTAATTTATGAAACGTAAGGATGAAGCATTGGAAATAGGAATGCACAGGGATCGGACCACAATTTTAAACTTAACTTACTTAATTTATTTGGTTTTTAGCTTTTTGACTCATTCGATTTAATTTATTTACTTTTTGATTTTAATTTTGGTGACTATAGAATTAAACTTTGATTGATTTAACTTTTTGGCTGTTTGAGTCATTTTAGGTTGGGTGAGGGTGAGCCACTGGGGGGTCGGGTGAGCCGTCGAAGCCTTTTGGTTTGTTTGAGAGAATGCCGGTGACAGCGGATCGCCTTGCTTAACACCTCTATTAATTGGAAAATAAGGCCCGTTTTCTTCTAGAATTATTCTTGCTTCTGAATTTGAGTAAATTTCTTGAATTAATGAAACGTAATTTAAACAAAATAAAGATAAACAAGAGAATGGAAAATGTTACCAAAATTGGCACATTAAATGTTCGAAGTCTAAAAGGTGAGGAAAAATTGTTAGAATTGGAAAATGCTATGAGCGATTCAAAAATAGATATCCTCGCGATATATATCTTTTTCAAAAAAGGGCGATCAAAACAATTCTCGTTAATATGTCAATTATTCTTTGATATATTAATGAGAAAAATTATAAAAATTTATTTAACATCATTATTTCAAGTTAGAAATATATAAGTTCAGATATTATTTTCACTCAATATTTAACAAAAATCACCTACATTCGATTCGCGATTGAATCAAATGTAGGAAAGAGTTTATTTTTTAAAGACTACAATTTCGAAGGTTAGATCTTGATCATCAGTCATTTAATTAGAAATTTTTAATTATTTGTTTTAAAATGAGGCAATTAAATACCTTGAGAACAGTTAACAAGTTCTCGTAAGGGGGAAAAAAGAAGGCTGTTAAAAAAACCCAAAATCTTCTTGTCCTCAGCAATTATTTATTTAATTGAAAAGTTTTTGTTTTGCCGAGAGTAGCAAAGTTGTTGATTCACAAAAAGAAACAAAAGAGTTGTCCTCTGCTTGATTTAAATAAACATACAACACATATACATCGAAATTATATATCTGTATATATATTATTTATTTGTTTGAGACTATATTTTTGAAGACTTGGTCTTCATCAAAGTCTTTTTAATTATAAATATTATTTTTCATGGGCTCAATACCTTACTGGATGTTCTTTGTTACAAAAAGGGATACATATGGTTAAACATGAATGTGAACCTGAAGTTGATTTTAATTTTAACTGGCTCCCAGCTAAGTAAAGATTGAAAATTTTCAATATTCCTACGGTATTGACCCCATGAAAAATAATATTTATAATTAAAAAAGACTGATGATGAAGACCAAGTCTTCGAAACTATAGTCTCAAACAAATAAATAATATATATACAGATATATAATTTCGATATATATGTGTGTGTGTTTATTTGCATCAAGCAGAAGACTAACCTCTTTGTTTCTCTTTGTGAATTAGGAGCTGCATCTTTACTGGTGAACCCCTTCTTGCATTCGATTGCATTAAAAAAAAAAAAAAAAGAATTGTTTATTTAAAACTTGGAGACATGTTTCGGCTGAAACTTTCACACCATCATCAGTCTAAAAAGTACAATCACATAAATATCACAATTGGAATACAAATTAAGATCAAAACAGTCCACTCACCCTTAGTTCTAGAATAGTACATTAGTAACATTAAATCTACAGAACTGAGGGTGAGTGGACTGTTTTGATCTAAATTTGTATTGCAATATGATGTTTATGTGATTGTACTTCTAGATTGATGATACCGTGAGAGTTTCAGCCGAAACATCAATTTTAAATAAATAATTGCTAAGGACGAGAAGATTTTGGGTTTTTTTTAACAGGCTTCTTTTTTCTCCTTGCGAGAACTTGTTAACTGTTCTCAAGGTTTTTAATTGCCTCATTTCAAAACAAATAATTAATGTAAAACATCATAGTACCGTTATCTAATAGAATAGAAATATTTTATCTGTAATTTCTCATGGGCTTAAATACCTAATTGAATATGGGTAAATTCGTTTTTGTTGTAATAGCAAGCTGGTCACATAACAAATGCTTGCTTTTACAACAAAAATGAATTTATCTACATCCAATCGTGTATATTTGAACACATGAGAAATTACAGAATTAAATATTTCTAATTAAAGAGGCGACTGTGGGTCACTGGTTAGAGTGTCGTGCCGCTGGCCTGAAATAGGTTGGTTCGAGACCGAGTCAAGGCAGATATTTGCAGCCGCCTCCTCTTGGAAAGCAATGGCAACCTACCAAGAGTATAATTGCCTAGTAACCTCTCCAAACTAGCCGTTCGAAACCGGCGTTAATAAGTAGCTCCCGTATATCTGTGTAAAAACAGCTAAACACACTCAGCACAGGTATCTGTGGAGAGGAGCCAAAGGGTCAGGAGACCTGATATGGCACTTAAAGAGAAAGAAGAATTAAAAAAGACTGATGATGAAGGTCAAACATTCGAAACTATAGTCTCTAACAAATAAATTATATATCTACATAATATTTATATTTATTATATATATGTATCTATATATTTATTTGCATCAAGCAGATGACGACAGCCTCAATTAATTTTCTTTATAAAATCTCTCGAAAACTTCAAATCAGTATTCAAAAATCGAAAATCAAATTGATTTTTTTAAAATTAGAAGACTTCAAAAACAAAAGCCATTCTTTTTTGTTAAGGGAGAATGGTGTAGGTTCTTGGTGAAACATATTAAATAAAGTAAAGAAAATTTTTGAAATTTTTTTTTAGAAATTTTTAAAATTTAAAATATTTATATGAAACTTACCTAGTATTTTATATTTAAAATTTTAAAAAGGTTCTAAAAAATTTTTTCAAAAGCCATTCCACACACACACAGATTACTTTACTCATAATCTAAGTGAAAGTAAATTTAAACAAATAGATAAATAAAAATAGGGCACTTATGAATTGTACTAGCCCTGTTCTACCTAAAATGGATTTTTATCACTGCGCCTTGACACTGGTTCAAAATTTAATGAATGATTCATCTATCTAAATTTTAATTGAAGATTTTCTTACGTGATTTATAATCGAGCTAACGGCTGTCTCTGTGCATTCCTCTTAATTGAAATTTCTCAAAAGATTTAAAAAAATGAATCATTAATAAAAAGCGGCTAAGTGCGAGAAAGCTCACACTCTAGGATTTAGCGCTCGATGAGTGACGTGTGAAAATTATAAAATTAACATGTTTAATACGATTTTAAAAAAATTATTCGAAAGTGCTAAACTCGATATTTATATTATTTATACGAGGATAAGTCAAAAATTACTTACACTTTTCGTTCTACTACTTTATTAAACTAAGATAGGTGTACAACAGATACATTGTTTTTCGATATAGTCTTCACCTTTAGCAATGCACTTGGTCTAGCGAGCCACAAGCTTCCGGATACCTTCTTGGTAGGAGGTTTTTGGTTGGTCATGAAACCACTTTTGCACAGCATCCCGAACGTCCATGTCTGAAATTGAGTTCGTCGTGGATAATGTGATAGGCAGAACCGTGACTAATGTTTAAAGAAGATTCAACCTATATATCTTGAGCTTGCTGAATGTTGTCGTCAGTGGTCGAAGTTGAGGCTCGCCCAGCTCCCTCTTTTTGTGTTACGCTCGTTCGGCCACTTTTAAACATTTCGATCCTTAAAAAAAACACTTTTACGAGATAAAGCACTTTCCCCGTATTGTGACAAAAAGTCTCAGGTGAATTTCAGAACCTTTCACACCCTCTGACCACACCTCGTTGCTCCTCTTTGGTGCAATCTGATAGCGGAGCTGACATGTCTTATGCTGTTGTAGCTAGACGACAACTGACGCGGCCGTGATTAAATTCCTCACTCGAGGTATATTTTTCTTTACATTCCTTAAATTTACTAAAAAAGCTGAACAACTTTCAGTAGAACTATTTTTTATACGACATCAAATAAACAAAATATTAAATCAATTAGATCTAAAAATAAATCGAAAAAAAAATTATTCTTAACAATTATTTAACTTAATTATCAAATAATAATGATCAAATATTTAATTATTAAATAAATAATTCAATAATTTTCCGACTATGTTCTGTGAAATTCCAGAGTCCAAGTCTTCTGGATAATTCCAGTTCAATTTCCTTATTTTTTTAACAGATTTATAACACGATAAAATGAAGCTTTAGAGGGTGTATTCCTATCAGGAAAACGCTCGGCGTTCATTTCAATGGCAGCCCTTAACACTTCTTCCACATTTACCGCATAAATTAAGATCATTTCAATTCTGTCTTAAAAAAATACTCCAATTTTATTATAGTAATACAATATAACTATCTACTGATTGACACGAAAGGTAAACTTTTTTAAACTCAAGAATTTTAAAAGTAGTTCTATTAAGTAAAAAATAATCTCTTAAATCTGAGTATAACGAAGTTTTAATATCATTATAAACACTTATTACTTTATCCAATGCGAAGCATGGTAAATGCAACAAAATTCAGAATTAAAATTAGCTCAAATATGGAGAATGTATTTTTTATTTATTCATAGACCATAGTAACAGGGAATTATTTAGGGATAATTTTGAGAGTGAGCTAAGAATCAAAGTGGTAAGTAAAACTAGCTTTATAATATTTTCCCCAGAATTATCTGATGAATATAAAACGTGGAACTTTTAACGAAATGTAATAGATGGAATGGACTAGAATCGAATGAAGGCGGAAAGTTGCGTCAAACAGGTCTTATGACTGTATACGATATGATGATGATAGACCACATATGTACCTAACCCTACAACTTAATGAGTGTATCTGAAACATTTCTAATGGAGATACATACATGTATATTAGGGTGGTCCTTATTTTGGGCATTTTCGAAATTCCACGCCGGCAGAGGCCCATATGGTTCGAAATAAATAAAAAAAAACATCCTCCAAGTTTCAAGACCCTATCTCAATTTCAACCTGTGCCCCAGAGCGATGCAAGTCTCCCATCCAAACAACATGGGGCCCCCGGCACTGAACGATCAATCTTTTATTCCAGCCAAAGTAATATTTCAAAAAATTTGAATCTCTGCAAACTTTACGCTCATAATAGTAGCTATGATTCAGAGTCTTTTCAGATTCTCAGTTATTATAATTTTGAAGTTACAGCTAGATAAAATACTGCCATATCTTAGTGTTAGTAAGTTATAGACTCCAAAATTATAATAGCCACAAATCTGCAAAAATTCCGAAGGGTAGCCACCATTATAAGGATAAAATCCACAGAGTTTCAAATTTTAAAGCACTCTTCTGGACCGAATAAAAAATTGATCGTTCAATGCCAAAAACCCCATGTCACTCAGATGGGAATCCTACATCGCTCCGAGGCACAGGCCAAAATTGAGATAGGGGCCCGAAACTTGGGGGATACCTTTCTTTTATTTATCTCGAACCATACGAGCCTCCGCCAGCGCAAAAATCCAAAAATACCCAAAATAAGGACCACCCTAATGTATATAACAATATATATATATATATATATATATATATATATATATGTTTTTTTTGTTTTTTTTAATGCAATCGAATGCAAGAAGGGGTGCACCAGTAAAGATGTAGCCCCTATGGATCTCGAAAGACCTTGCATTACCGAAGAGAAGGAAAGTTGATTAAGTGAGAGGGTGTAGACGTAGGTGTCTATGCACCCTGGTTTTGAAGGTTTGAAGATCATAGGTGCTGGGAAAGATAGAGGCTGGGAGAGAGTTCCAGTTCCTTGAAGTCATGGGGATATATGTATTCGCGAATGAAGTGGTCCGGCACTTTTCCAATTTGACCGCGAAAGAGTGTTGGGAGTCGGCAAAACGTGTGCTGCGTGCAAAGCATGCTTTGGGGGGAATTATTGATTTTATCTCATCAGAGCACCTGCCGTGATAGTATCTATAGAAAAGGGAAAGGGCGGAGACATCTCTTCGATGAGCCAGCGAGTCGAGGGAGTCAGTGAGGGTAGAATCGTCAATTAGCCTGACGGCTCGTTTCTGAATTGCATCAAGGGTAGCAAGAGAATATTTTGAGGCTCCCCTCCACAGATGAGAGCCGTATTCGAGACAGGGGCGGATTTGGGCCTTGTAGATGGTGAGAAGTTGTGGGGGTTTGTAAAATCGCTTGGACCTGAATAAGAAGCCAATCTTCCTTGCTGCAGATTTCGCCACAGAGGAGATGTGTTCATTCCAAGACAGGTCAGATGCGACAGAGACGCCCAACATGGATAGGCTGTCACACATTTTCAGGGTATTCGAATCGAAGTGAATATCAATTAGGTTGAATTTTAGCACGTGACGATTTTGCCAAAAATTACATGGGGTCTCGTCGAGAGGCCAAAAAGTGCCATTTTTTTTGGAAGTGCGTGGGGATGTATGTATGTATGTATAGTGTGTGTGTGTGTGTGTGTTATCGTTTTTTTCGTCCACGATTTTTTCCACACCTTTGCGCCGATTGAAATGAAATTGAAAACCTACCATTAGTTTAACAAAATGAAGCGCTGATTAGTTTTTGGTACATATCGGCCCACAAACATTAGTACTTTATTTCGGTACTTTTTTAGTTTTTTCTAAATATCTTGAAAATGACTTAACCAATTTTGATGAAATTTAATATCCTAATTAAGTATCTTGGGGACAACAAAAAAGGTTAAATAAAGTTTTTAGTAAAAGTATATTTTAAAGTACTTTACTCTAGAGTAAGATTGTACTTTTTTTTAAATTCCTTATTTTACCAAAATTTAAAAAGAAAAAACTTTAAAATTTATTCATTTGATCGGTAATATAGCTCATTTAAACTTGTTTAAGTAAGAATGGTTAGGCTTCTCGCTGTGAAATGATAAAAATTTGGGAGGAAATTTTATAAGTAACCATAGCAACTGCGTTGTTTTTTTATCCGTTACCTTTGCTGAAGACATGTAGGTATCGAGTTAAAATCAAAAATAGTGATTGATTCTGATCTAATACTTGAGGAATAACCATTCTATATTGGATTTTTGACGTTTCGGTTTTTATTGGTAACCATTGCTGAAGACATGGAGGTATCAGAGTTAAAATCAAAAATAGTGATTGATTCTGATCTAATACTTGAGGAATAACCATTCTATATTGGATTTTTGACGTTTCGGTTTTATTGGTAACCATTGCTGAAGACATGGAGGTATAGAGTTAAAATCAAAAATAGTGATTGATTCTGATCTAATACTTGAGGAATAACCATTCTATATTGGATTTTTGACGTTTCGGTTTTTATTGGTAACCATTGCTGAAGACATGGAGGAATCGAGTTAAAATCAAAAATAGTGATCGATTCTCATCTAATACTTGAGGAATAACAATTCTACATTAGGTTTTTGACGTTTGGTTATTATTGATAACCATTGCTGAAGACATGGAGGAATCGGCTTAAAATCAAAAATAACGATCGATTCTTATCTAATACTAGCGGAATAACCTTATTGCATTCCATTTTTGATGTTTTGACTATTAATGGCAACCTCTACTGATAACGTGGAAGAATCGACTTAAAATCAAAAAGACTAAATTCTTTTTTGGTAAACAACTCAAGCTTGAGTTGTTTGCCATAAAGAATTTAGTCTTTTGATTTTAATCATTCTTCCACGTTATCAGCAGAGGTTGCCATTAAGTCAAACATCAAATAATGGAATGCAATAAGGTGTAGTATCAGATGAGAATCGATCGTTATTTTTGATTTTAAGTTGATTTCTCCATCTCTTCAGCCCTGGTTACCAATAATAATCGAAGCGTCAAAAATTTAATGTAGAATTGTTATTCCTCTGAAATATTAGATAAGAATCGATCGCTATTTTGATTTTATGTCTATTCCTCCATGCCTTCAGCAATGGTTACTAATAATAACCGAAACGTCAAAATTCCAATGTAGAATGGTTATTCCTCGACTATTAAATGAGAATCGATATTATTTTTGACTTAAAGTCAACATGAACTGCAAATTGCAAGTGATATCTGATTAATAATAAAGGAATAAACATATTAATATTTCATATGAATTTGGGATAAAGTTTAGAAACGATCCGTTGCAGTTTATTTTCATTGTTGTGACTTTTCAATTTACTAATTAATTATTTAATCATTATTATTTGATAATTAAGTTAAATAATTGTTAAAAATAATTATTAAGATTTTTTGTGAGATCTAATTGATTCATGTATTTTGTTTATTTGATGTCGTATAAAAAAATAGTTCTTATGAAAGTTGTTCAGTTTTTTATAGATTCAAGTAGACGTATAGAAAAATATAGGTTTCCATTTAAAAACACAACTTGACCTTAAAATACCCTTGAAAGCTTGTTCTGAGTCGTCAAACAATAGCGTAGGTGTAGTTTTCCCCCTGATATAAATAGACTTTTATTTTAAACTTTTTTCCATTGTTTTTGAGTTATAAGACTGGCTCAAGATAAAAAACTCACCCGTTAGATATAGTCATGGCAAATCGGAATTTTGTTTTTTATTTTGTGAAACCTAGTAATTTATATTTTAAAATTTCTTTTTACCATTATAACATGTTTCACCTAGAACCTACACCACACTTTCCCTTAACAAAACTAATGAATTCACTTGAAAACACCCCCAATTCTAAGTATTTTATTATCATAGACACTTTGACCTCATTTGAGATCTTTCTACAACCCTAATAGAGGGTGAGTATTAGTTTAAAAATAAAAATAAAAAATTTCAGTAAGCATTTTTTTATTTATTTTTTAAAATCTCAAAATTCTAGTTTATTAAAATTAAATGGTGACTGAAAGGGTTTTTGGCTTCTATAAAGGGCTCCATTTATCATTTAGTCCATTTCGCTATCATATCTGTGAGCTTGTCTTTGTCGTCTATAGAGCAGCTGGGTCGAATGAAATGAGGTCTGGAATAAAACTTTAACGACTTGAAAGCCCGACTTATCACAAATATGAAAATTATTCATGCGTGTAATACAAAAAAAAAAAAAAAAAAAAAAATCATTTTCTATATATAAATATTCTGACGTGTTTAATATAAGCGAGACATGACTTTCAATACACTCCATTAATAATAAACCAACATTAAAATAAAATATTACAAATTAATATTAAAAGTTAATTAGATTAAAAGTAAATTTAAATTGAAAATTTTTTCATGATATATATATCGTACCATATATATTAGGGTGCTCCTTATTTTGGATATTTTCGAATATTTACGCTGACAGGGATAATATGTCAGGCTCAGGTCAGGTATAGACTGTTTTTCTAATATTTTTAAAAAATTTAGAGAAAAATAATTTTTCATAAATTGTTTAATTTTATTCATGGTAATTTCATTTCCAAGACAATCTCTATCATTGTCTATTTTCACAATATTTATTTGTTTATAGATGCTTTATATACATTTCTTAAAGCAACTATTTTTACAAAGTGAAACCAATGAGGTTGTCCTCAGCTTGATACATATATATTTGGTTTCTCCTTATTTTGGATATTTACGCTGACAGGGGCTCATATGGTTAGAAATCATCATCATTGAGTATACAGTCCTAAGACTGGTTTGATGCAACAATCCGTCTCCACTCGACTCTGTCCCCCGCCAGCTGTTTGACCTCTTTAAATGTCTGGCATCCCATACAAGGGCGGATCCAGGGGGGGCGGAGGGGGCGATCGCCCCCCCCCCATAGAGGCCCGTGCCTGGCAAAAAAAAATTGTAAAAAAAAAACATTTATTTTTTCAAAAAATTTTAAAATTGAAAATAAAGTTCTATATATGTGTGTGTGTGTGTGTGTGTGTGGCTGGCGTTCTCTGACCCCCCCCCCCCCCCCCGCTTGGACAATTCGATCGCGACACACTTCCAAGATAAAAAGTAGATCTTACATCGGGCACCTTATATACATTCGCCCCCCCCCCCCATAAAAAATTCCTGGATCCGCCCTTGATCCCATATCCCCAATTATTTGGTTGAAATATTCTAATCTGGGTCTTCCCCTTCCACTTTTCTTTCCCACCTCCCCCTCCAAGATATCCCCTAAGGAGTCCCCCATGTCTCAGTGTGTGCCCCATCATCTGACCTCTTCTCTTCTTCAGACTCTTCCACAAGGTTCTTCTTTCTCCGATTCTTCCAAGAACTTCTTCATTTGTAATTTTACCCATCCATTTGATATTCATCATTCTTCTGTAGCACCACATTTCGAAAGCCTCTAATCTCTTTCTCTCCGCTTTTCTAATTGTCCAGGTTTCACACCCGTACATGGCTATGCTCCAAACATATGTCTTCAATAGCAACTTCCTGTTTTCTAAGCTGATTTAGGAGGAGCATAGTAGTTTTTGTTTTGAATTAAACCCCATTTTTGCTTGGGCAATTCTTGATTTAATTTCGTTTTCGCTTCTCCCATCCCATGTTATTTTACTTCCTAGGTAGAGGAATTCCTTAACTCCTTCTAGGTTTTCTTGGTTAATTTTGATGCATTCCTGTTTCGTTTGTTCTTTTTTTGTACATACTAGGACCTTTGTTTTATTTTTGTTTATTTTTCTAAACTTTCAAAACTCTATCCTTCACATCTTTGGTGTATACGCCCCTGAAGACTGCAAGCCAAAAATTGATAAAGACCTGTTCTACGAAACTTTACAAAACTCCCTTGAGAAAATCCCCCGGGATAAGCCGATCCTCGTGCTAGGAGACTTTAATGCCAGAATAGGTAACAATGTAATTCATGGAATCAAACACCGTTTCAACGAAGAGACATGTAATGACAATGGCGTTATGTTTGTCCAATTTTGTGCTGACAACGAACTGCGAATTAACAACACATTTTTCAAGCACAAAATTCAACACAAGGTTACCTGGCAAAACACCCGAAATCAGACATCTACCATAGATTATATTGTGTCAAATAGAAACCTACACCCAACCCAAATATTAGATGTTAGATCCTTAAACTCGGCAGACATCGGAAGTGATCATAGCTTGGTCCTATGCAAACTTCGGCTTCAAGTACAAAAAATGAAAAAGAAAGAAATAGTCATCCAACAAAAATTGAATGTGGAGTTACTTGAAGAAGAAAGCATTAGATTTTTATATCAAAGACGTTTAAATGAACAGATTTCTAACAACCGCCTGAAAGAAACAAATGGGATTAACGAAAACTGGGAAATAATTAAATCCAATATACTGACAGCAGCTAAAGAAGCACTCGGTACGAGAACGGTGAAAATTCCGGGAATATGGAAGAAAACTCCATGGTTTTGTGATGAAATTAAACAGCTATCCGAAAAAAAAGGAAAGCATACTTACAATTTAAATCATCTGGAACAACTACATTATATAACACCTATAAATCAATTAGAAACGAAGTTAATATACTAATTAGGCAAATTAAAAGAAATTTCTGGGAAGCATACACCAAAAACCTGGAAAGAGACTTCTATGGGCAGCAAAGAAAAATATGGCGAATGATACAAAACCAAAAAAAAGAGATCCTAGAGTATGTAATTCCACATCACATAGATGAAAAAACTTGGATTGAATATTTTGAGAATCTATATGCTGGAACACCAGAGGAAGTTAACAGGAGAGATCAGGGAAACTCGTGCGTGGCTGTATCAAAAATGGAGATTGACAACACGTTAAAGCTGTTAAAAAACACAGTCATACAGGTTGTCTTGGAAATAAAATTACCATGTTGAAAGAGACAATAAAAGAGTGTGTCTTCTGCTGGAATTCCAGCAGAAGACACACTCTTTTATTGTCTCCTTCAATATATAAAAATTATGCTACTCTCGGCAAAAACTTTCATTTTAAAATTATCATGAAAAAAATTAAAAAATTTACGAAAAATTATTTTTCTCTAAATTTTTTACTTTTATCCAATGCAAAGCATGGGTAAAGTATTGTAATCGCTCTCGGGGCAAGCGTGGCTTCAAAGGGTCCTCAGGTAAAGACTACGGAACACATGGACTCAATTAAAGTCACAAATTGTAGTATTCAATTAGGTTGAATATTAGCACGTGACAGTTTTGCCAAAAATTACATGGGGTCTCGTCGAGAGGCCAAAAAGTGCGATTTTTTCATTTAGTGCGTGCGGATGGATGTATGGATGGATGTATGTATGGATGGATGTATGTATGTTATCGCTTTTTTGGCCCACGATTTTTTCCACACCGTTGCACCGATTGAAATGAAATTGAAAACCTACCATTAGTTTAACGAAATGAAGCGCTGATAAGTTTTTGGTACATATCGGCCCACAAACATTAGTACTTTATTTCAGTACTTTTTTAGTTTTTTCTAAATATCTTGAAAATGACTTAACCAATTTTGATGAAATATAATATCCTAATTAAGTACCTTGGGGACCACAAAAAAGGTTAAATAAAGTTTTTAGTAAAATTATATTTTAAAGTACTTTACTCTAGAGTAAGATGGTACTTTTTTAATTTTTTAAATTCTTTAAAATTTATTCATTTGAAAGTTTTAATATAGCTCATTTAGCCTTGCTTAAGTAAGAATGGCTAGTCTTCTCTCTGTGAAATGCTAAAAATTTGGGAGGAATTTTTATGAGTAACCATAACAACTGCGTTGTTTTCTAATCCGTTACCTTTGCTGAAGACAGAGAAATCGATTTTAAACCAAAAATAGCGATTGATTCTCATCTAGTACTTGAGGAATAATCATTCTATATTGGATTTTTGACGTTTCGGTTTTTATTAGTAACCATTGCTGAAGACATAGAGAAATCGACTTTAAACCAAAAATAGCGATTGATTCTCATCTAGTTCTTGAGGAATAATCATTCTATATTGGATTTTTGACGTTTCGGTTTTTATTAGTAACCATTGCTGAAGACATAGAGAAATCGACTTTAAACCAAAAATAGCGATTGATTCTCATCTAGTTCTTGAGGAATAATCATTCTATATTGGATTTTTGACGTTTCGGTTTTTATTAGTAACCATTGCTGAAGACATAGAGAAATCGACTTTAAACCAAAAATAGCGATTGATTCTCATCTAGTTCTTGAGGAATAATCATTCTATATTGGATTTTTGACGTTTCGGTTTTTATTAGTAACCATTGCTGAAGACATAGAGAAATCGACTTTAAACCAAAAATAGCGATTGATTCTCATCTAGTACTTGAGGAATAATCATTCTATATTGGATTTTTGACGTTTCGGTTTTTATTAGTAACCATTGCTGAAGACATAGAGAAATCGACTTTACACCAAAAATAGCGATTGATTCTCATCTAGTACTTGAGGAATAATCATTCTATATTGGATTTTTGACGTTTCGGTTTTTATTAGTAACCATTCCTGAAGACATAGAGAAATCAACTTTAAACCAAAAATAGCGATTGATTCTCATCTAGTACTTGAGGAATAATCATTCTATATTGGATTTTTGACGTTTCGGTTTTTATTGGTAACCATTGCTGAAGACATAGAGGAATCGACTTAAAATCAAAAATAGCGATTGATTCTCATCTAATACTTGAGGAATAACAATTCTACATTAGGTTTTTGACGTTTCGATTATTATTGGTAACCATTGCTGAAGACATGGAGGAATCGACTTAAAATCAAAAATAACGATCGATTCTTATCTAATACTAGAGGAATAACCTTATTGAATTCCATTTTTGATGTTTTGACTATTAATGGAAACCTCTACTGAAAATGTAGAAGAATCGACTTAAAATCAAAAAGACTAAATTCTTTTTTGGTAAACAACTCAAGTTTCAGTAGAGGTTTGCCATTAATAGTCAAAACATCAAAAATGGAATTCACTAAGGTTATTCCTCTAGTATTAGATAAGAATCGATCGTTATTTTTGATTTTAAGTCGTTTCCTCCATGTCTTCAGCAATGGTTACCAATAATAATCGAAACGTCAAAAACCTAATGTAGAATTGTTATTCCTCAAGTATTAGATGAGAATCGATGGCTATTTTTGATTTTAAGTCGATTCCTCTATGTCTTCAGCAATGGTTACCAATAAAAACCGAAACGTCAAAAATCCAATGTAGAATGGTTATTCCTCGACTCTTAAATGAGAATTATTTTTGAATTAATGTCAATATGAACTACAAATTGCAAGTGATATCTGATTAATAATAAAGGAACAAACATATTAATATTTCAAATGAATTTGGATAAAGTTTAGCAACGATCAATAATGCAGTTTATTTTTTATAAATATTAGAAAATCAGTCTATAGCTGACCTTTTGTTAATTTTATTTTTGTTGTTTAAAATTTTGTTAATTTATAAAATATTTTTTTTCTAATTTCCAATCTTTATCTAAATCAGGGCTGTCCACCCGTGGCCCGCGGGCCGCATGCGGTCCAGCACTGCCATGAGTGTGGCCCAACATATAATCATAAACTTCCTTAAAACATTGAGATTTATATGTAGAGATATACTTATTCCCTTTTTCGAAATATGAATGTATATTTGTACAATACGTGGAGCTTTTTCAAGAATAAAATTCACTAAAAGCAAAATAATAAGCTCATCTATATAAGCTAAAAAAAGAATAATTAAGTTTTGAATATTTAAAAACTCTTCTTCTTCTCATATTTTCATTTTCTAAAATATTTATTATTCCAGTAATTTATATGTTACAACACTAATCAAGTCTATAGTTATCATTCTAGTAGACAAGGAGACAAGGAATTGGGCTTTTCTAGAACAATCACAATTAATTGATAGTTTCTCTCCTGGTCTAAAACTTGTCAGGACTTGTCTTTTAGATCTTTACACGTTCTTACATGTTAATTAATAATCGATAGCCAGGAATTATTATATCCGTGACCCTTTTAAAAAATAAATTATCAAAAAAACACGGTCAAAAACAACTCCCTTTGATATACATATTAATTATTATTTAATATATTAATTAGAAAAATATTTTAAAAATTCATTATTTCTTACACAGAAATATATAAATTCAGATATTATTTAATATCTGATAAAAATCACTTGCATTCGATTCGCGAATGAATCAAATTTAGGAAACTCATGATTAAATAAATTATCATTCCTCAATAAACTTTAAAAAAACAGAATACCTGGCGGTCGGGACAGAGGGGGAAAATCTGGATATCAATGGAAAAGTGATAAAAAACTGTAAGGAATTTAGATATTTGGGATCTGTCTTTAGCGAGGAGCCAAACTGTGAGAGGGATATTAAAAATAAAATCTGTCAAGGTCGAAGAGCTATTGGGCAACTGAATGGGGTCTGGTGGAGCAAAGGGATCAAACAGGACACAAAAAAATATATATATCGGTCCATAGTGGAAGGCATAGCCCTATACAATTCAGAAACATCGGACATGAATAAGAAAAACGAAAAAAATTACAAGCGCTCGAAATGGATGCGATGAGAAGGGTTGCAGAGTGTCGAGATTGGAGCATATCCCAAATACAACTATAAGGGACAGGATGAAAATGGAAAACGACATAATAGATAGAATAGAAAGGAAGAGATTAATATGGTACGGACACCTCAAAAGAATGCCGGAAGATAGGTGGCCTCATAAAATATGGACCTGGATGCCCACGGAAAGACGGAGGAGAAGAGGAAGACCGAGACGAACGTGGAAGCAGGGAGTAGATGAGGCAATGACCAGTAGGCAACTACAAGAGCAAGACATCCTGGATAGAGAGAATTGGCGTGTTGGATGCGGAAAACGGCGCATGCTGTAGAACAAACCGCTTTATTAATAATCATTCCTCATATCCTTCTTTAATCCCATTCGATTTAAATCCAGGGCTGTCCAACCCGTGGCCAAATATAAAGTCATAAAATTCCTTAAAACATTGAGATTTATATTTAGATAATGGAAAACACACAACAATTTGGCCTGGTAATTTTTTTTCTCTAAAATAAGAAATCTCAAAACCTACTGTGAAGTTTTCGAAAAATAAAAGTGCTAATTTTAAATTTTGAAACTGGATATATATTTCAAGAATTCCGAAAAAATAATCATCATTTTGGTCTATTTTCGACTCCATTTTCATTAGATATAAATTTTCTACTTGCAAACTTTCTGATTGAAAGTTTTAGAATCTAGAACAATAATTAGATATCGACTAAAGACCTGAAAGAAAAATTGAATATTGTCTCTTTATTAGAATTTTATATTAATTATCTAGCCAAGAAAAAATATAAACAAATACTAATACATAATATCACTTTGTGTAAGTATGTAAGTATGTATTTACATATACGAGAAGCTATTTTCAAGTATAAAATTTACGACAAGTAAAATTAGATGCTCACTATGAGCTAAAAAAATAATAAAGTTCTTATTTTTACATTATTAACTATCTTTTTTGAATAAAAAATATCAATATAATTATAATATTTTATCCGCGGCCCCAGACAATTTTTTTCTTCAAATATGGCCCGTGTAAGCCAAAAGGTTGGACACCCCTGATCTAAAATTATGAAAATCGAAAAGTCAAAATTGTGTCCCAGGCTAGTTGATTGGTATATTTGAAATTTTATATTTTAATTGAATATTTATTTATTTATTTAAAAAAAAAAATGAAAATTTCCAAACTAATCCAATACCTACCGCCCGGCGAGCTTACTATTTGAGCGCACCGTGTCATATAAATGTTGTTTTCCCACAGTGCTATTTTTTCTCAAGAGCCATATGCTCTCAATAAGACATGTCTTGAACTTTGAACTAGTAATCGAGATATAAATATTTCTTCAAATATGATTCTTAATATTCGTTGCAATCACTAACACTAATCAGGTTTTGTACGAGAATGAGAAATAAGCGGTTGAAAGCGTTTTGTTAAGCCCTCTGTTCTTAGTTCTCCAGCCATTCCAGCAGACAAGTGAACTTGAACCTAAGGATAAGGGACTGAGTGTTTTTGAAACTTGAGCCATGACATGGTCTCATTTTTTTTATTAATGTTTAATTTTCATATAAAGAGACAGACCCATCTTGAAGGGATAACGCACCAGATATTTCAACTTCAGTCTATTATAATTCATTCTATTTTTCAAAAAATAATTTAATCCTAAGAAAAAATAAAAAAAAAAATAAATAAAAATTTGACCAAAACATACCGTATATAATTCCAAATTAAATTTTTTTAAATTATTTCTTGTAATAATTAACTTAATAAATAATATGTAAAGACAAATCATTGAGGTTGTCTACTTCTTGATGCAAATATACATATAATTATATAATGAATATAAATATGTTAATATGTAGATATATATAATTAATTTCTTAGGGATTATAGTTTCAAGGTTAGACCTTCATCCTTAGTCTTTTTAATTAGAAATATTTTTTTAAATATTTCTCATGGGTTTGATTACCCAATTGGATGTTTTTGTTTGGTGCTAATATTGAGCTGGTCACATAACAAACTAATTTAATTATTGGTGAAATTAGTTTGTTTGATGACCAGCTCTTTTTACCTATGACCACAAAACGGAAACATCCAATCGGGTATTCAAATCCATGAGAAACAACTGAAAAAATATTACTAATGTTGTTATAGGGAAATAAGGACTATATTTTTTATGCAGATAATTTATATTTTATTGCCAACGTTCCGTCAACTTTGTTGACTTCTTCAGGGCTCAAATAGTTAACTTCCCTGCATTTTTGTCATTTTTATAATTATTCTTCTCTTACTAAACATATCAAGGCAAGTCATCAACATCAATCAAATTGAAAATTAAAAAAAAAATGATCTGATTGATGTTAATGACTTGCCTTGATATGCTTTCTAAGAAAGAATAATGACAAATATGCAGGGAAGTTATTTGAGCCCTGAAGAACTCATCAAAGTTGACGAAACGTTGGCAATAAAATATAAATTATCTGCATAAAAAATATAGTCCTTATTTCCCTATAACAACTTTAATAATTTAATCGATTGACATAACTAATTAAAAAAAAGACCGATGGAAGTCAAATCTTCGAAATTATAGTCTCTAACAAATAAATTATATACAGGGTGGTGACTTGGCCGACGCAGCATAGCGATTACAATGTTAATTTTTGAATGTGCATTTATTTGCTCCCCTAATTATTTTAGTGTTAAAGTTCATATAGGTTTTTTGTAGAGAAAAAAATACTGAATCCGAACATATTTTTGTTTTCAAATTTTGAAATTTCAGAACCGTAATAATCAACATTATAAATAATTGTATTTTTACAAAAATCACTGAGGCCATGGAATTATTGAAACAAACAAGGCAATTTCATTTGTTGTTTCTAAGTGACGTTTAATAGTGATGTCTTTAGTGATTATTTTAGAGCATAATTAGAATACAAAAAATTGAGCAGAATTAAAATTCTAAAAGATAATCAGATTTTGTCTAATTCATAATTTAAAAGTCCAAAAAAACGATTTTAAAAATGTAGATATTTGTTTAAAAAATTTAAATCCAAAACTTTTGTTGTTGTCGATTTTTTTTTTAGAATTTTTAAATAATCATTTTGAGAATAAAATCATTGATCCGAGGTTTACGATTAGCTGGCCTGCAAGGTCCCCCGATCTTTCTCACAACGATTTTTTTCTTTGGGACATTTAAAATCAAAGATTTACTCTGGACAAACATTTCAAAACTTAGATCAACTCAAAAATCGTATACAAGCCGAATGTGATAAAATATCACAATACCAATTAGTAAATGTCAGACGAGAATTTTACGAAAGGTTGGGCCATTGTATAGTGGTAAATGGTGGTTTATTCAAACATTTGCTATGATTGTTATTTTTTGTTATAATTTTATGCCTTTGTTAATTATGTTAAAAAATTAAATTCTGTTTACCTTATTAATTTTATTGTTTTAATTACGTTTAAAAATATCACTTATAAGTTCGTTGATTATTCTTGTGAAAATTTAAAAGCTCGTTCTAAACTTCATCTACGTGAATCTACTATTTTTATTTATCAATGACGAATACAAATCTCAGCCCATTCAAATTTAACGAGTTTCTTATTATGGTAATCAATAAATTCTAATAAGAACTGATTTTAAAAAAGTTCAAATATAACAAACGTCACTTAGAAACAACAAATGAAAATGCCTTGTTTGTTTCAATAATTCCATGGCCTCAGTGATTTTTGTAAAAATACAATTATTTATAATGTTGATTATTACGGTTCTGAAATTTCAAAATTTGAAAACAAAAATATGTTCGGATTCAGTAATTTTTTCTCTACAAAAAACCTATAAGAACTTTAACTCTAAAATAATTAGGGGAGCAAATAAATGCACATTCAAAAATTAACATTGTAATCGCTATGCTGCGTCGGCCAAGTCACCACCCTGTATATATAAAATATGTTTATTTGCTTCAAGCAGAAGACTACCTCATTGATTTCCCTTTATTAAAATTATTGGATAAAAAATACTTGGTAGGTTTCCCATTAAGATATAAAAAAATAAAATGAATTTATTTTTGGAGAATCTTTAATCTCGATATATATATATATATATATATATATATATATATATATATATATATATATATATATATATATTTTTCGGATGACTAACCCATCTTCAGGAGCAACAGAAAGTAACTAGAGCAGTTACTCCTGAAGATGGGTTAGTCATCCGAAATATATTGAAGGAGACAATAAAAGAGTGTGTCTTCTGCTGGAATTATAAATTTTATTTATTTATAACGAGACTATAGTTTCGAGGACTTTGCCCTCTTCATCAGTCTATTACATATACAGCAGAAGACACACTCTTTTATTGTCTCCTTCAATATATAAAAATTCTGCTACTCTCGGCAAAAACTTTCAATTTAATCCGAAATATATATATATATATCGAGATTTAAGATTCTCCAAAAATAAATTCGATTTATTTTTTGTATCTTAATGTGAAACCTACCAAGTATTTTTTATCCAATAATTTTAAAAAATGTTTCACCAAGTACCAACACCAAATTCCTTAAAAACTCCCTTTATTAAACTATTTCCCATATTGATACGACGATAGCGGTTCTCCACCTTTTTGTTTTTGTTCTATTTTTTCTAATATTTAGATATAAGTTGCGTCCAGCGGCGTAGCGAGCTTAACTCGCGCCCGGGGCACAATACCTTTTTAGCCCCCCCCCCCATTCGAAAACCATATAATATTATATGTAAAATATACTCGCAAATTAATTAATAAATAAAGTCATAGGCTCAAACTAGGCTTTAAATTTGAGACAAAAAATGTAGTTGAGAAAACAAGACTAGATTTTGAAATGTATATGATCATCTAGACTTTCTAGACACAGGCCGAGTCAGCTCTGCTAGTAGAAAAGACGTGCCATTTCTATTATGAATATATTATTACAGTTTGATTTAGACTATTAGTGTTCCTTTTTTTCCTTTTTATTTACGAATTAACATTTATTTTATTACACTGTCACTAAATTTAAAATATATTTTCCAGAAATCAATTATAATAAAAATCAAAATTATCCAGCAAATATTTGTTTTGCGGACCTTTGGCGCCCCTTTGTGAGTAGCGCCCGGGGCATGATAACCCCCTTGCCCCCCTCTCGCTGAGCCACTGGTTGCGTCCCTTCTACAAACCCTGCTAAAATACCAACAATATGCAATATTATAGATGATTTCCAACTAATCACATAAATTGATAGATATTGTACTAATAAAATACATAGATTAAATCACATAGAGATAACATATTTTATTGCCAGAACTAATTTTTTGATTATGTATTGTTCTTGATATATGTTTTGTATTCCCTTTTTATCATTAAATATTTTTCCTGGTCTTTTGTTCATTTCTTCCGGTAGTATTTCGCACTACAAAGATTGAGAAATGCTGTCGTAGGAAATAATAATTTCAAGCAAAAGCTTTATGCAATTGAAAGTGATTTTAACCAATATTTAACTTCAATTTTCTCGAAGAAGTACAAGGTTTTGGTTCAAATAGATCTTAGGATTTTGCCATTTTTCTCAAAAACGACTTAAACGTTTTTTTTAATTCGGTCTGTTTACTAAGTGTTAATGTCTAAACCATAATGATTAGGAGTGTTTCAAAAACGGTTCTTAGTTTTTTTATTTAAATTTTATTTATTTTTTTAATATAAAAAATAAAAATAAGCGATGATTTTATGAAAGTTCATTGATTGATTTTATAAAAATGAGAATTTGATATATGCAGTGCCGTAACTAGCCTTTTATGCACCCAGTGCGAGCTTCTATAACTGCGCCCTTGGAAAAATAAGCTGACATGTTCTGATGTGGCCATCCACTTGACTTTACCATACAACCTGGCCCCTCATTTATATTTAATATTTAATAAAATTATTTATAATCATGTAGGGGAGGGGGGATAGTTTTTCCATTTTTAGACTCCTGGGGGCCCACTGATTATGTATACAAAATTTGGTTGAGTTTGGTACAAGAGCCTATATTTTCATTTTTTGACCCTCCCCCCTCCCTCTCCCCCATTTTGGGCGGTTAGTTTTTGCATTTTTAGAATTCTGGGGTCCCAGTGATTATGTATACAAAATTTGATTGAGTTTGGTACAAGGGCCTAGTTTTTCATTTTCTGACCCTACACCCCCCATTTGGGCGGTTAGTTTTTGCATTTTTAGACTTCTGGGGGTCCACTGATTATGTATACAAAATTTGGTTGAGTTTGCTCAAATGGCCTAGATTTTTAATTTTTAATCCCCTCTCCACCCCCTTAATTTTGGGTCGATATGCACCAAAATCTAATCAGCTCTTAATCTCAATGCACAAAAGCTATGTATGAAATTTGGTTTTGATATTCACACTAGTTTTTGAGCTAGCTCATCCACAAAAATTTTGTAACGCACAGACTAACAGACATTTTGACAAAACAATTATTATCTCAAAAAATATAATTTTTTCGAGGTTCACTTATTAGGGCTTTTTTGTAGACCGAAATGCCATGGTTTTGCTCAATTTTTGAATCAAAATAGTTTCAGCCGTTTTTGAGATATTTCGAGATAAAAAGAAGGAAAAAAAAACACTTTTTCATGCACGATTACAATACGTAACCATACCCAGTATGGTAAAGTAAAAAGTATTGGTACTTGGTATAATATTGAATAAGTATATATAAATTAGGTAAAAAAAAAAACTTAAATTTTAAAATATTTTCCAAAATACAAAATAATACAATACACAAATGACAACAAATATGTACTCGTTAGTATAGATTTCTGCGGCCCTCCAGGGTTTGCGCCCTGTGACCCTAAGCACTGCTGGCACCGACCTAGTTACGGCACTGGATAATGTTATGTATATATGACATGGTGTTTTCTTTGGAAATTCAATTTCGGCTAAATTTTGTTAAAACAATTTTTTATTTATACCAGAGAAATATATTTTTTCGGGCTTCACGAGCCTTGTTTATTTATGGTTAGAAATGTCGAGAACGTGGAAGAAGAGTCATTTTCAAGTATCTGTCAGTGTATCTTGATTCCGATACTGAATGTAACTCAAAAAGTGAAGATAGTAGAGAAGTTCGTTTTAGGGCCATAATATATTCATATCCAAAACGAAGATCTGATTGGATTTTGAGCTTACTAGTTTTAGAATACGAGGATGAAAATGTAGAAAATTCAAAATAATTTGAATTATATTACTTGAACGGTTAAAGCTATTGAGCTGGAATTCCATATATATATATATTAAGTGGGAGATAAATTTAACCTAATTTATCGCGCGGAGAATTTACCACTGCTCGAAGCCCCTAAAACCTTAGTAAATTGGATATTGAATTGTATCTATGTTTCTGAGATTGGCTCGTGATCCCGGCTTCTTTTCCTTCTACTCTGTTCTTTTCACGATGGAGGGGCCAGCCCATACAGGCCTTTAGGGGATCCACCTTCTGGTGTATCTCCTTCTCACATCAATATCATTAAAAAAAAAAAAAAAATATATATAAATTGTTTTTAATAACTAATAAGATACACGATTGTACCAGGTTTCAGCTTTCCAGATCAAAGCACTCGCTGACGAAGGCACGCCGGGTACTGCTCGTAATTAATAAATAATGAAAAGTGTATAATGAAAAATTTACACAAAAAACAAGATGGCAACAACGCATGTATTTAACTTAAAAGTTGGTTAACTATAGTAATATTTTTAATGATTTTTCGCATCAGCCATTGTCGCAACAGCTTATTAAGAACTTTTTGTTTTATAAATCTCCCTTTATAATGCACTTTATCTGACATTTCTATGATAAAATATATACAAGCACGGACAGTGTTGCCAGATTTGTCAAACGAGCACGGGATTACCTAGTTGTGGTACATAAAGAGCAAAAGTTTTGGGCTTATGAATAATGAATCCTTATTGTCTGTTCGATATACTCTAGCATTAACTTTTTCCTAGTATTTTCGCGAAACAACTACCTTAATAAATGTTCACATAGATAATAATTTTTAGCTCTATTAGCAAGAATCTAATTATAATTTCACCAATAATTTGCTTTAATTTTTATATTTTTATATTGACAAACTCGGAACATGTTTATTTTATCGAAATAAATTCTCCTTCGTTTATTTAAGGATTTGCTTGTTTTTATTACCCATGTATCCGGATTATCCGGATTTTTGATTATCCGGTTTGGCTTTGGTCCCAGTTAGTCCGGATGAACGAGGTTCTACTGTAATAAAATAAAACTATTTTTAGCAAACATGCTTGCAAGTCTCTTACAAACCCCCTGGGGTTTGCGAAACACTGTTTATGAATCACTATGGTCGAACCAGTAAGGGCATTTAAAGGTGATTTGAGGTTTCACAATTTCAGCTGGATTGCATTTTTCGAAGAGAGTTAAATTTGTTAAAAATCCCGACCCTTCCGTTTCTATAAAGCTTTCTATCAGCTGATTCGAAGGGACAACACTAAAAACTCCCATTAGAGCATTCTCCAATATTTTATTTCAAAGCTGTTCAATAACATCTCAAAACTCTGAAGTGTTGTAAAAAAAAAATGTCATGAGAATGAGCGTGGAAAAATCATTAGTGATTTAATAAATAGATTTAACATTGCATAATGTGCTTTATTTCAAAAAGTTACAATAAATTAATCAAGTATTTTTAAGATGCTTAATATATAAGTAGAGACCGGATTCCTATGCAATTGCATATTTTGTTTGCCGCCACATACGACCCAGGGGATAAATTATCTATCCGAATCATACATCTAGAATACTGTGGGTAAAATTTTATACTGCATATTTTTGCATATTTGAGTAATATTGCATAAAATTGCATATTTGAAGGATTTTTTGTTAAATATTGCCTATTTCGCACCAAATAGAGATTTTTTAAAAGTAAATTTTCGGAGAAAGAATGAAAAAAAATGAAGAAATATATATACATATATATAAAGCTCCTTTAAATTTGCCCCTATCACATCTGAGGAATAAGAGTGCTATTAAATTGAAAGTTTTTGCCGAGAGTAGCAGAATTTTTATATATTGAAGGAGACAATAAAAGAGTGTGTCTTCTGCTGGAATTATAAATTTTATTTATTTATAACGAGACTATAGTTTCGAGGGCTTTGCCCTCTTCATCAGTCTATTACAATGTATTCACAGGAATTCATAAATTAATTCCTGTGAATACATTTGTAATAGACTGATGAAAGGGCAAAGCCCTCAACTATAGTCTCGTTATAAATAAATAAATTTATAATTCCAGCAGAAGACACACTCTTTATTGTCTCCTTCAATAAAGTGCTCCTTTTTGTCGGATAAATCAATTTTTAAGTGACTGTAGACATAATAACCTGAAGATAATTTAGAAAAATACTTGTGAAACTAAATTATTCACAATTACAATCAAATTTTAATTATTTTTGAGATCCTTTGTTAATTATTTCTTTATTATTATTATTATTTTTTTTTTAATGACCTTTTAAAAACTATAGCCAATTTTGGCCATTGAGTGTTCGTGTGTGCGTGGAAGTGTGTGTAAATTAGTGTAGTGATCAGATTATAGCCGGACAAATATTTGCATTATTGCATTATAAACATTTTTTTATATATTAAATATAATGAGAATTTTGTGAAATTTTTTACTCAATAAAAGTACATATTTGACATTGGTGTCTATAGCTTAATTTATCATTTTTAATTTTTTAGTGCATAAAAAAATTTATTTTACCAATTTTACTGCATATATTTGCATATTTCAACGTATTCTGCATATTACTTGCATATTTAAGACTTTTTAACTGCATATTTTGGCAGTTTTTACTCCATAAAAATCCGGTCTCCATATATAAGGTCTGTTTATAGGACTTTACTGCGTTTTGCTAAATTTGAGATGATTTTGTGATATTGTAAAAAAAAATCACTAATTATTTTAAGCACATCTAAATCTGATATTCATTTCAAATTCTTACCTAGAGTCATAAGGCCTTTCGCCGAATAAAAGAAATTAAGAAATTAATCTCTCCTAGTGTGAAACAGGTCTCGACTTATATTTGGCATCCTTCCAATAAACTTAAATATATATTAAATTATTAAAGTTGTTATAGGGAAATAAGGACTATTTTTTTATGCATTAATTTATATTTTATTGAGAACGTTTCGTCAACTTTGTTGACTTCTTCAGGAGCTCAAATAGTTAACTTCCTTGCATATTTGTCATTTTTATAATTATTCTTTCTTAGTAAACATAACAAGGCAAGTCATCAACATCAATTAGATTGAAATTTTTTTTTTAAATTTAAAAATATTTTTAATTTTTAAAAAGAAACAATTTTTGCGTCAATCAATACTAGGCTCGCCCGGATGGCAGACGAAGCTTTCAAAAACAAAACAAAAATAAATAAATTTTCTCTTAATTAATTTTAATATTGATTTGTGCTATTAATGCAGGATAAGCGAAAGGGGTGTAGTGTGAACTAAACAGCTTCAATATTTTTACATGCTTTATAGTATTAGCTTCACCTGTATGTATATATGTTTGTATGTAATCATCAATGTGACTTTTGTTATGTTAAATTCCGCAAACATTTCTCTATAAAAATAATTGTTTACCTACTCAATTTACATGAAATTATATAAAAATAATAAAAATAAATACATTTCATTCTATTGAAAGTTTTTGTGTCGAGAGTAGCAGAATTTTTATATATTGAAGGAGACAATAAAAGAGTGTGTCTTCTGCTGGAATTATAAATTTTATTTATTTATAACGAGACTATAGTTTCGAGGGCTTTGGCCTCTTCATCAGTCCATTACAATGGATTCACTGGAATTAATTTATGAATGGAAGGTTAGAGCCCTCGAAACTATAGTCTCGTTATAAATTAATAAAATTTACAATTCCACAGAAGACTACACTACTTTGTGTCTCCTTCAACATTTCATTCTGTTAAATTCCGCACACTTTTCTCTATAAAAATAATTAAGACTAAAAAGTAGAAAAATAAATTATATTAAAAAAAACAACTAAAAAATACCCTTCTAAAAAGTACAAAATAATGTAATACTTAATCAAAAAGCGTGGGGCACTTTGTAGAAATTAATTAAAAGTTTCTGCGCCCCACACTTTTTGATTAAGTAGTATTACATTATTTTGTACTTTTT
This sequence comes from Forficula auricularia, assembly GCA_024734495.1. NCBI lineage: Eukaryota > Metazoa > Arthropoda > Insecta > Dermaptera > Forficulidae > Forficula > Forficula auricularia. The sequence goes on from JALMQS010000070.1 coordinate 21,564,205, forward strand.
AAAGCATGTTATATAGTTTTTTTTTTAATTTAATGAAAACGCTACAACCGGACATTTAAAAATTGAAAATTTATGCTGGAGGCAGGCGAAGTACCGAGAGCGAGGGGTGATCCGCGATTGGAAGTAGGTGTACACCTCTTTGGAAGTATTTTGGAAGTACTTGGAAATATTTGGAAGTACTTGGGAATATTTGGAAGTACTTGGAAATATTTGGAAGTACTTGGAAATATTTGGAATTACTTGGAAATATTTGAAAGTGCCTGGAAATATTTGGAAGTACAAGTGGAAGTAGGTGTACAGTATATTAGGTCGCGGTTCACCCCTCGACCGGAGTAATATGAAAAAAGGGAAAGCCTGTCTCCCGGGCTTACTGGGTAATTAAATTAAATAACTATACGTGATGACAGTGGATGTTGACCCCAGATTAAAAAAAATGAATTATATTTTTTGAAACAATTTATCGCATAAATGATGTATTCATTGTCCAAAGAAATAATTAAAATAAATTAATGAAGTAATAAAATAAAATAACGTAAGGATTTGATGAAGATGTTCGAGTCCTTACCTGGTGGTAAGCTTCAAGAAGTGAGATGCTGCAGACACGACGGGCGCAAATCAAATGATTAAGATCCGAGTGCAGAGCAGAGCAGATCAGAGTCTGCAGCAGCAGCAGCTGCAGCCGAAAGCGATCTAGCGAGAGATGGCGTTAAAGGGCACTAGCCAAAGCACAAGAATAGGGTCCCAAGTCAGGAGCGATTGGCTTGGGTCCACCAGAAGGAGTAAAGTTACAACCAGAATGAAAACAGATCTCCCTACTTTGGCTTCAATGGGCTTGGGAAAACATTTTACGAGCTATAAACCCAAGAGCAGCTCAACGAGGTTTTTATAGGGGGTACTTAAAATTATTTTTTAAATAGGTGGTCTCCAACGATAACCGACCATTTCCATAACATAATGAACCATTAATTCCTTTTTCTTAGGTCATAGTACCTGGAAGACCGAACATCGCTCGAATTTTAGTTATTGTTTATTTGAACAACCAATTGTTTTGTTTTGATTCAACTTCATGATTCATTTTTTCAACCACTTGTTAATAATTAGTTTAATAATAATAAAACCAATAAAGTAATATAGAGTGGAAGGCTCCATAAGGAGACAATATATTTTAGCATATACGAGTTACAGAGCTCGCTGATGGTTCGGAATGGGAAATAAAATGGCGGGAACCGCTCTCTTTAGCTCTATAATGAAATTATTAAAAGAATTAACATATAAAACTCAAAGAAATAAATTACTAGGTAATTTTATATAAGGTACTTAAATTTCAGGATTATTAGGTCGTTTAAAAAAGTATGTTCTTTATCTGATTTTGTGTCGAGAAAGCAACACTTTTCACAAAACATTGACGTCGAGAACTAGGCATATTTAATAATATTTTAATCTATAAATATGTACGTTGAAAAATATTCTAAATGAACGTTTAGCACAAAGCCTGTATGAATCTTTTATCTATGATAAAGGCTTTGAATGTCCTATGACTATGATCTAAGAAAAATGTTCCCCTACCCGCTAGAGAGCGCTTTTCAATATTCGGTAGCCTTCCACTATATATTACTCTATGATAAAACCTATCAAAATATGTCATTTGTTCTACAAAACTAAGACCTGCTTATATAAAGTATATTTTTAAATAAATTATTTATTATTTTTGAAGTGATAACTTCTTTTGGCGCGCCTTGCACACTTTTTATTTTACTTGGCAGTAAATGGGATTTAGCCGTTACGCGTCACGGTTGGGGTCTGTGTCTAGACACAGATGGCGCTGCAGCATTAACTCAAAGCTCAAATTTATATCTTATGTTTGAATTTTGGCGCTCATGTACATTTTTATTTTCCTGGCCATAAATGAGATTGAGCCGTCCCCCCTCACATCGCGCGTCACGGTTTGTTGTAGACTAGTACCAGTTCAATCATTGTCCGGAAAATATATTAATTATTCCTTTTTCAAAAAATAATAAAATTATTAAATTTATCTATATAAATAAAAATGTACTGTTACGCTTAAGTGATACGTTGAAGGATCTCCGAAAGTTCTTCACCGATTTCTTTGAAATTTTCACACAACATTCAATTCAAATACACGAGTGTTTTTATATATAGTGTTTATATAGATATCACACCTGTGGCATGTAAAAATTTTTCGAGGAAACAACACCAGCGGCTCTCTGGGGGCAAAAGCAAACAAACAAGATAGCCGATAATAGCTTTTTGGAAATCTTTCAACTGTCAATATTATTTTTGGTTAAGGGAACAATTTTGACAAGTAATATATAATTCATTTACTGTTTTAATACCTATTCTATAATTATTTGCATTTTCAATTTATTTTCAAAACTATTATTATTTTTTAAATATATTTAAATTTTTGATCAAATCAATTTTGACAGGTAAGCAATATATAATCATTTATCATTTTTTTAATATATTATTGTTTTATTCTTATTTTATTAAAAGAAAAAGCTTTGTCTTCTTTATTTTTTAACTGTTTTTATTATTTTTCAGTAAAATTGGCGGTGGAGTTGAGGTGTGTCGATTGATATACGTATATTATTTATTGAGTTTATTTGATTATCTATATAAATTTTACGCTCCCCGTCAGGGGCTAGGTGACGCCAAGCCGAAAACCCGGACGTCAGCTAGTATTTTTATAAAAAAATAAATTTTTTAAGTAAACTTTTAATTATTTTTTGGAATTATTAAAAATATATTTATGTTATGTTATTTTTAAATATAATAATATAATATTTAAAAATAACATAACATAAATATATATTTAACTAATCACAAAAAAATAATTAAAAGCTTACTTAATTTTTTTTTTAATAATATAAATTTTAATAATTTTAGAATATTACGATTATAAATACCATATAAGTTATCCCTTCTGTCGTGTGGTCTTAAGCACACACCTAATTCTTTTATTCTATTAAATTAATAAGATTCTTTATACCCCTATTATAAAACGTTTATTAATAATACTAACGTTTAGGAAGAACAAAATATATCAAAACCAGCTCACAATACCTCTCCAACACCCTTGAGAAATGACCTGACCCAACCCATTGTAAGAGTGGATACAAAAGAAAAGGGAAACCTTTTTTGAAACCCTAAATTTAGCATTCCTTTATCTGTGAATAATTACTATGATTACGAAAATACTAATCAAATTAAAGCACTCGAAGATGAGACTCTGACAAATTGATTTGTCGACCCCAAAAAAAACCCTAGTGCGTGATTTTCATCGAAATCTTTAGAGCCGTTTTCGAGAAACCGATTCTATAATTTAAACTGTTGAAATTACCGCCAGTCTCGTCTTTATTTTGCCCTATTCTGAGTGTTAGTGCCTATTTAATCAATAAATGGCTTTTTAGTGCCTATTTTAATTAAAATTGGAAATTTCCATTTTTACGATCTATACATTTTCTAAATTTAAAAGTGTTTTTGAATTATTGAGAAAATATTCCAAATAAATTATATATCGAGCCGCTAGGCGGCTGCAGGAATCGACTAGGACACCCAAAAATCGAAAAATGGACCATATTAATTTAATACCCTGTTCGAACTTTAAGCATATATCTTTTATCTATGACTTAAAGCAACAAATAGTTCAACAATTGCTAGAGTCATTCGCAAAGTATTAAGTAAATTTCAATTTCATTGCCTGCTAAAAATATCATGTCCCTGACAACACGCTTGCTCCAAGAGATGTGTTCTAAACAAGTAAATTTCTTGTATTAGACATCTTAAAGATAATAAGCGCTAAATAAGTCATATTTAAGAGCAAGTGTGCATTATACTTGTAAGAGCAGTGGCGCAACCAGGATTTGGTCCTGGGAGGGGCTAACTACACACAAACATATATATTGTATATATATATATATATATATATATATATACAGAGTGTCCCAAAAGTCAAGGATCAAACGTGAACACGAGATAGGTGAGTTCAGGATTGTCCAAAATAAAATAAATTTTTAAATAAAACTCTCTTAGTTTTCGAGTTATGGGCATTTTTTTGAAAACCGTGAAAATCGCTACCCTGCTCTAAATATTTGAATGCTGTGGCTACGAATTTTCATATTTTATAATTCTAATTTTTGTTACGGAATCCTGAATAATACTGCTATCGAGTCACAAAACAGAAAATAGCTAAGAGTATTATACTTTTTGAGAAAAAAAATATTTTTGTCAGATTCATGTGTCAAAAAATTTTAATCAGCTAACTTTGACTCTTGATATCTTAAAAAAAAACTGTGTCAAACAATAATGGCAAATTATCTAAAAAATTGACGCATTTAATCAAGATTTCAAAATGGTATAAAACATTCCACTTTTTTAAAAAACAAAAAATAATATTTGCATTTTTATGCGAAAGAAACTAATTTCAAAACACAATTCGTAATTGGCTAAAGGGTAGAATTTAACATGAAAACTAATTTAATTTATTAAAATATTTTTATTCAATTAAAGATTTTTGAAAAAATCTTAAATATGTAGAGGTGCGTGGATTTCGCCCCCTTGGCTCATAGGGGTTTAATAACACACGTATTTATGATTTAATATATATTTATTTACAAAAAGGGGGTTATACATATTCGTGTCTAGGGGGTCATCGTGATAACATCGTAATACACATCATCTTATAACTATCATCGTACAACTGCTATCAAATCGACATACTAACATATCGACAAGCATGTCATCTCAAGCGCCGCTGGCTTTCAACTATAAAACTAACAATTCGACAAACTGCGCTTAACTTATATCTAATCAAGGCGATATTAGGCGGGCTCTCATTGGCTCACAGAGCTCAAGCGTCTCAGTCTATCTTCACGTAAATATTCACCTACGTGCCAACATCTGACTGTCTAGCTCCGGCCTCTGAACAAAGAACATCGCTATGGGAAATTGCCCTCCCAGGCGACCCAACGCCTGCACGAGCCTTACCCTGGTAACAAGATGCGCTTTGGCAGATATTAGCCTTGAATTCACTAGCAAGGCGGTCCTATTTTAAAGTAAGTGGATTTTTCATTATTTCATTGGCGAACACATATATATTGAGACATCATGCATCATTCTTATTTTTAAAAAGCATTTGACCAATTGTTCTTTTAAGAACTACACCTTATTATTTTAAAAAAGCATTTTCATCAATAGTCTTTTTAAAGACTAACTCTGTTTCAATATACTGTATGTGTTTGCAACTTCTTTTAATTTTAACTTCCTACAAATAGTTGAATAAAATATTTATTTATTTATTTATTCAATTAAAGTAAATGTTCAAAATGTCCGCCACGAGCACGAATGCACATTTTACATCGTCTAAGAAAGGACCGCCTCACGAGTAAAAGAAAAAGTTTATTCAAAGCGAATAGATAACCTAGCCCAACTTAAACAAAGAATCTCTGAAGCAAAAGAAGAAATAAATTGTCGAAGAAATGCAAGACTCGTGTGAGGCGGTCCTTTCTTAGACGATGTAAAATGTGCATTCGTGCTCGTGGCGGACATTTTGAACATTTACTTTAATTAAATAAATAAATAAATAAATATTTTATTCATCTATTTAAGATTTTTTCAAAAATCTTTAATTGTATAAAAATATTTTAATAAATTAAATTAGTTTTCATGTTAAATTCTACCCTTTAACCAATTACGAATTGTGTTTTGAAATTAGTTTCTTTCGCATAAAAATGCAAATATTATTTTTTGTTTTTTAAAAAAGTGGAATGTTTTATACCATTTTGAAATCTTGATTAAATGCGTCAATTTTTTAGATAATTTGCCATTATTGTTTGACACAGTTATTTACTTTATCCAATGCGAAGCATGGGTAAAGTATTGTAATCGGTCGTGCGCCAAGCGGGACTTCAAAGGGTCCTCAAGTAAAGACTACGGAACCCATGGACTCAATTAAGGTCACAAATTGTAGTATTCAATTAGGTTGAATTTTAGCACGTGACGATTTTGCCAAAAATTACCTGGGTTCTCGCCAAAGAGGCCAAAAAGTACCATTTTTTTTGGAAGTGCGTGGGGATGGATGGATGGATGGATGTATGTTATCGTTTTTTTCGTCCACGATTTTTTCCACACCTTTGCACCGATTGAAATGAAATTTAAAACCTACCATTCTTTTAACAAAATGAAGCGCTGATTAGTTTTTGGTACATATCGGCCCACAAACATTAGTACTTTATTTGGGTACTTTTTTAGTTTTTTTAAATATCTTGAAAATGAATTAACGAATTTTGATGAAATTTAATATCCTAATTAAGTATCTTGGGGACAACAAAAAAGGTTAAATAAAGTTTTTAGTAAAAGTATATTTTAAAAGTACTTTACTCTAGAGTAAAATAGTTAGGTTTTTATTTGGTAACCATTGCTGAAGACATTGAGGGATCGAGTTAAAATCAAAAATAACGATTGATTCTCATTTAGTACTTGAGGAATAACCATTCTAAATTGGATTTTTGACGTTTCGGTTTATATTGGTAACGATTGCTGAAGACATGGAGGGATCGAGTTAAAATCAAAAATAACGATTGATTCTCATCTAGTACTTGAGGAATAACCAATCTATATTGAATTTTTGACGTTTCGGTTTATCGCGGTCTATCTCGCAATTCGAATTTACACGACGTACTTCAACATCTCGAACATGAAAAACCTGCTCTTTTAGGCCTATCCGAAACTATAATTGACGCGAATAAATCTAACGGTCGTGACTACCAATTCGAAAACTATACACTTCATTCAAAATTTCGAAAAAAAGGAGGTGTCTGCTGTTATATTAGAAAGGACATCCCTAGTAGGCGTTTAACTAATCTAGAATCCAATGAATTCGATGCCATATGGATCAAAATCACGTTAGGCCACTCAACTAAATTCTTCTGCATAATATATTTGCCCCCCAAAGACCCCAGATACAAACAATTTTTTGACTACCTCCTTGAGTGCCATTGCAATATCCTGAAAGAATTTCCATCTTCTGAAATATCTTTCCTAGGTGACTTTAACGTCCACAACAAAAATTGGCTAAAATTTTCTAGCCATAATTCCCCCGCAGGCTCCGACGCTGAAATCTTCTCAACGGCATGTGGCCTCACACAAATTATTAACGGCCCCACAAGAATCCCAGACAAAGCCAATGAAAAATCCAATCTTCTCGATCTTTTCATCACTTCCCACCCTTCGTCCTATGAAGCAAAAATTTCGGCCCCTTTAGGTAAATCTGACCACAATCTGATAAAAATTAAAACCTCCGCCAATTTACCAAAACCCCCGTCACCCCACTCCAACCCCAGAAAAATATGGCTAGTCGATAACGATAACATTAATTGGAATGACATGCGTAACTTTTTTGCCGCTTACCAGTGGAATGAACTCTGCATCAGAGATAAAAACGCTTCAGAATTCGCAGACGCCCTTAACGAGGCAATTCAAATAGGCTTAGAAACCTATATCCCCTCAAAATTGATTAAAGGGAACAAGGATTCTAAGCCTTGGTTTGGTAGACAATGCGCAGATTCCGTCCGTGAAAAAAACAAATATTTTCAGAAATGGCAACTTTCACAGCTAGAATGCGACCGAGTTGCATTTACCAAGTCGCGAAGCTCATGCAAAAAAATCATCTCTGAGGCAAAGAAATCATTCGACCAGAGGATAGCTGACCGTCTCGCATCTTGCCCCAATGGAAAACGGGCCTTTTTCTCATTACACAAGGCAATAAATAGAAATTTCGCGTCCCCCTCACTTCCGCCCCTCTTTCACCCAAATGGTTCAGTAGCCACGACCCCCGCTGAAAAAGCCGAATCACTAGCATCCTATTTCGCAACTAACTCCACTTTAGATGACAAAGGGCTTAACCCGCCCACCTATACCCCCCAAACCAACCTCATGAACAAAATAATTTTCAGGCCCCAAATAATCATAAAAGCCATTAATAAATTAAATTCCAAATCCGCCGCAGGCCCGGATAACATCCACCAATTCTCATTAAAAAATGCGCCCCTGAACTTGCCCCTATCTTATCCAAGCTATTCCAACTCTCTTACGAGTCGGGCATATTCCCCAAAAGCTGGAAAATAGCCAGAGTCACACCTATTCCTAAAAAAGGAGACACATCTCAAATCTCTAATTACAGGCCTATCTCGATCACCTCTGTTCTTTCCAAATTAATGGAATTAGTCATAAACCAACACGTCCTTCATCACTTGAAAACAATAAATTAATTCACGATAGGCAATATGGATTCAGACAAAATCGTTCCACAGGCGACATCTTAACCTATGTCACCCACACCTTCAACAATACTCTAGAGGCCGGAAAAGAAACCCTCGCTGTAGCCCTTGATATCTCCAAAGCTTTTGACCAGGTTTGGCACAAAAATCTTCTTGCCAAACTGCCAGCCTTTGGATTCACAGCAACACTTCGCAAATGGATAGAAAGCTTTCTGACAAACCGAAGTATAAAAGTTGTGGTGGATGGAACATCATCTGAATCGTTCTCTACAAACTCTGGTGTTCCCCAAGGCTCTGTAATCTCCTCCACACTCTTCCTTATTTATATAAACGACCTTATTGATCAAACGGCAAACCCCACTCATTGTTACGCCGACGATAGCACTCTACACGGCAAACCCTCTCTCCCGAATAATCGAATCAATATTGCCTCCTCAATTACTCTCGACCTAGACAAACTGAATAAATGGGGCTCTCAAAATTTAGTTAACTTTAATTCAAATAAGACTCAATGTTGTCTAATTTCTAGGCGCGAAAATAGAGATTTCCCTGATATTCACTTCGATTCGAATACCCTGGAAATGTGTGACAGCCTATCCATGTTGGGCGTCTCTGTCGCATCTGACCTGTCTTGGAATGAACACATCTCCTCTGTGGCGAAATCTGCAGCAAGGAAGATTGGCTTCTTATTCAGGTCCAAGCGATTTTACAAACCCCCACAACTTCTCACCATCTACAAGGCCCAAATCCGCCCCTGTCTCGAATACGGCTCTCATCTGTGGGAGAGGAGCCTCAAAATATTCTCTTGCTACCCTTGATGCAATTCAGAAACGAGCCGTCAGGCTAATTGACGATTCTACCCTCACCGACTCCCTCGACTCGTTGGCGCATCGAAGAGATGTCTCTGCCCTTTCCCTTTTCTATAGATACTATCACGGCAGGTGCTCTGATGAGATAAAATCAATAATTCCCCCCAAAGCATACTTTGCACGCAGCACACGTTTTGCCGACTCCCAACACTCTTTGCGGTCAAATTGGAAAAGTGCCGGACCACTTCATTCCGCGAATACATATATCCCCATGACTTCAAGGAACTGGAACTCTCTCCCAGCCTCTATCTTTCCCAGCACCTATGATCTTCAAACCTTCAAAACCAGGGTGCATAGACACCTACGTCTACACCCTCTCACTTAAACAACTTTCCCTTCTCTTCGGTAATGCAAGGGTCTTTCGAGATCCATAGGGGCTACACCTTTACTGGTGCACCCCTTCTTGCATTCGATTGCATTAAAAAAAAAAAAAAAAAAAAAATATTGGTAACCATTGCTGAAAAAAAGTATATTTTAAAGTACTTTACTCTAGAGTAAAATAGTTAGGTTTTTATTTGGTAACCATTGCTGAAGACATTGAGGGATCGAGTTAAAATCAAAAATAACGATTGATTCTCATTTAGTACTTGAGGAATAACCATTCTAAATTGGATTTTTGACGTTTCGGTTTTTATTGGTAAACATTGGTGAAGACATGGAGGATTCGACTTAAAATCAAAAAAAGAGATCGATTCTCATTTAATACTTGAGGAATAACCATTCTATATTAGATTTTTGACCCTTCGATTATTATTGGCAACCATTGCTGAAGACATGGAGGAATCGGCTTAAAATCAAAAATAACGATCGATTATTATCTAATACTAGAGGAATAACCTTATTGCATTCCATTTTTGATGTTTTGACTATTAATGGCAACCTCTACTGAAAACCGGGAAGAATAGACTTAAAATCAAAAAAGACTAAATTCTTTTATGGCAAACAACTCAAGCTTGAAAGGAAAAATTTTCTAGTTCTCAAAGTATATTTGTTTTTATTGTCATATGTCTAGCTAATTTTCATTTTTAAATATTAATCTAACACGAAAGTTCTTCAAATTGAAACTGAAGGAACATTGAGAATTTTTAAGTAGAAGAACAAATGGTGAGCAATCAATAATCCTAATAGATTTTTAGTTTTATTTTCTTATAACATATTTTTTAACAAAGGGTAAAGACACATGGCTTGCTAAGTCACAAGGGCAATGAAACTGAATAGGTTAGGAACCACCGTACTAGTCAGAAATTCAGCGCCTCTCAACGCAACCCACATTGCAGGGCGTTCTATTTGAATGTATACCCTTCATTTTACAGGCGCGGCGTTTAATTATTTCAATCAGGCTTAAGGCTTGCTTAATTATGTCAAAAACATACCTCTATGTCTTTCTGTATCTTTTAGCCAGTCGTGAATCTAAACAAAAATTTAAAAAAAAAGTTGAAACTTTTTCAAGACTCCGCATGCCCAACAGTCAGAGTCGCCTTAAGGTAGTTGTTCCGCAAAAAGGGTTTTCTTAGGATTTTTTTTGAAATTTAGTCAGATTATTATTTAAATACTTCTGCATCGATTGGTGGAAAATTTTTCGGGCTCTTTAGCATTGCACTATACGGGATATCGGAAAATTTACATACATATTTAATTATAATTAAGAAACCGTTCGTACCATTTTTATGAAAAACTAAACCAGCATTAAACAATAACCAATACTTATTTTAAGACAATTTTGATTCATAGTTACAACACAATTTCTGAGATAATTAGGAATAAATATAAATAATATTTAAAAAATTTAGACTAAAAACAATATGGCAACAGCGTATTTATTTAGCCAGTGAAAGATGCATGCGCTAGATTTTTTCAAAATTATAATTTTCATAAGGTGTAACGTAGGCGTTGATTACATTTGTTAAAAAATAACAAAACAATTTTTATAGAAATTTAAAATGTATTTTATCGGTCATTTTAATATAAAAATATTCAATCTCTTATAATGGTGCCAAATTTGTCAAACGAGCACGAGATTGGCTAGAATTGGTACATAAACAGCAAAAAGTTTTGGGCTTATGAACTATGAATTCTTATTGTCTGTTCTATATACTCTAGCATTAATTTTTTGCTAGTATTGTCGCGAAACAACTACCCCTTAATAATAAACTCTTCCTCGTAGATACTAGCCTTATTTCTATAAGAGTTCGGCCCCTTTAATACTCTCCCATCATCTTTGACGCTCCTGTGTCAATTCTGGTCTTATGCCGAAAAAGTGTTTCGAAATAGTGAAACCATCGACAGACCATCTTTGTAAAACGCAGGATACTTATCCTTGACAAAATAAGTTTTATAGAACTCTTCCAAACCAACTTGATTGATTTTCTTCTTTAAATGTGTATCACAACAAATTTCACAATGTCCTATTTGTAATCATCCTGGTAATAAAATCACTTCTACGGCAAAGCACAACCAGGTCTATTCTCTAAGCAAAAACGTTAACTTTTAACATCCGAATTCAGCGTTAATTCATTTTAACACCTCCTTGCCTAAAATTGCTATTCTCTAAGCAAAAACTCTATCTCCAAAGCGTTAATATTTAGCCAAAAGTGTTTAAATTAAAGCCATGTCAGAGGGTGCATTTAAAATTTTAATGCCATATTTAATGAAAAAACATGGCGTCTTTAACCAAAAAGGCAAAAAGTAAGGCTATGTTTTTGACAGCTTTGAGTTAAAATCAATACATTTCAGATCCATTTGATCTGTGACAGAAACATTAATACCACAATGATAAATTAACTTTTATTATATATATATATATATATATATATATATATTTATTTTATTTATTTAATTTATTTATGGTTTATTTGTTTGGGTAAAATATATAACATATATAACATATATTAATTGGGTAAAATATATAACATATATTAATATAAAAGTTTTTTATTATACAAAATATATTTAAATATTTAAAAATGATAGATAGAAAAAACAGAATTATGATTAGATGAGGCCAAAAAATTGAATTGCTAACTAGACTAGCTAGCTATATGGGTATTTTTGGTGATTTTTCTTTTTTAGGTGTTCTTTTTTATTAAAAATAGCTGAGATACTAGAGTGAGAATAAACAAATCAAACTATCGCGCGCTATCATTAACACCTAGTGTTAAAAAGTAAAATGTTAACGTTGCTGTTAAAACTTGGTTTAGAGAATAGTATTTTTTAACGCTAGTGTTATTACTTTATTTTTTAACACCCATTGTAAGATGTTACATTTTAACGTCTGTTTTTAGAGAATAGACCTGATCGACGGGTAAAAGGCTATTTGACTCAAGCGCCATTATGAAAACTTTACAGGAGAGCTAATTTAAATATTTTTTTTTTTTTAAATTCATAAACAATCAAACAGTTTTTATTAAAACTGCAAATAGAATACTGAGTCATGAAAAAGTATCACTTTTTAAACCATTTTTAATGGAATGTATTTTTAATTAATTTTAAATTTAAATGTTAATTTGCAGGACAGTGTGGAAAGAATATTTGTTGTATCGTATGAAAATAAAATTTATTTTTATAAGAATAAATTAAAGACTCCTCTGCTTGATGTAAAATATATATATATATATATATATATATATATACCATATAACGGGTGTTTTTTTTAGAGGTATAGAACTTCGAATTGAAATAAAACACAAGAAAATCGTTTTAATGTCCATCAATTTGGCTTTATTGGAAGGATAATTTTATGCCATTAATGTTTAAATATGATTTCGGGCATGTGATTTTGGTGTATGGGCCGAAAATGAGATTGATCTCGATGCTGATTTTCATCGCAAAATTTTGTTCAGTGATGAGGCTCATTTTTGGTTGAATGGCTACGTCAGCAAGCAAAATTGCCGCATTTGGAGTGAAGAGAATCCACATGAGACCCTTGAGACGCCATTACATCCACAAAAACTGACTGTTTGGTGTGCTCTATGGGCTGGTGGAGTCATTGGGCCGAAATAATGCTGGAGAGTCAGTTACCGTTAATGGAGACCGGTATAGAGCCATGATAACCGACTATTTTGTTCCCGAATTGGATGGCATGAATGTGGATGAGTTGTGGTTCCAACAAGACGGCGCTACATGCCACACAGCGCACGTCACAATCGATTTATTGAAGGAAACATTCGATGAGCGCATAATTTCGCGGAATGGACCTGTCAATTGGCCACCAAGATCGTGTGATTTGACACCATTGGATTATTTTCTTTGGGGATATGTGAAGTCGCTCGTCTACGCCAACAAACCAGAAACGTTAGGGGACTTGGAAGCCAACATTCGTGGCGTTATTGCCAACATACGGCCCCATATGCTCGAAAAAGTGGTTGAAAATTGGACCTGTAGAATTGGATTTATTCGAGCCAGCCGCGGCGGCCACATGCCCGAAATCATATTTAAACATTAATGGCATAAAATTATCCTTCCAATAAAGCCAAATTGATGGACATTAAAACGATTTTCTTGTGTTTTATTTCAATTCGAAGTTCTATACCTCTAAAAAAAAACACCCTATATATATAATTTTATTTAATTGGGACTAATAATTTCGAAAGCCTTCTTCGTCTTCAGTATTATTATAAATATTATATTTGTATTTTTCTTAGTCTCATTAAAGAAAAATAATATTTAAAATAAGATCTCTTTACCCAGAATCTTTCAAAGAAAATGTGAGGTTTAGGGCTACTAATATTTTGCCCTTCAAAATTCACAATGAAACTGTGTACAAGAAAATAAGTAGCCGGGCTAGCTTCATTAGAAGGCGTGCTCTATAACCACTCGGCCAACTTGACCCCCTATATACATATTTATATGAATCCCTCTCCATTACTTAATTATATACATATACAGCCATCAAAATTGTATCAACTTTATATTCATTATATATAGGCTTATGTATATGTTCAAGGGTGTGCCCAGGATTTTGGTTAGGGAGGGGACAGGACAAAGAGGGAACTTCGGATTACAAAAACTAAATTAACTATAAGAAAGAAAATTAATTATATCTATTTTCTTTTCATTAGTTGATTTTCAGTAGGTATTTATATTTTTTCATTTGAATTGAAGTTTTAAGAATCACTTTGCGTCTAGGGGAAGGGGGCAGCTGCCTCCCTTGACCATATATCTGGGTAGGTTAATGTATATGTTTATTTGCATCAAGCAGAGGACAACCTCTTTCATTTCTCTTTATGAATCAACAACTAAGCTACTTTCGGCAAAAGAAAATCTTTTCAATTAAATGTATTTATTTCACACAAGCTTTGCGAGCTTAAATATAAACAAATTCAGTGAGGTAGGGACCGAGGCATCAGCTTCTCTTGCCCCTCTCTAGGATATATGCTCTGTCCTTATCCTTACCATATACAAACAGTTTAACAGAATATATTTATAAAATTACATTACATGTGACATTTAAATTGGATTTGTCCTTCAGTTCTTTTTTCAAAATTAAAAGATACGTGTTCCTCTTTTAAAACAAAATTATTGACTTAAGGTAGTTTTTTCACAAATGCAAAAATTCAAGAAGTCTTTGAAACTTGGAATATAAGTCATTAAAAGCATAATACACATACTGTTAAAATTTGAAGACGATTTACCACACCAAACATGAAATAATTGCAATTAAAAATGACATTTTTTACATAGGGTAGATAGGGAAAGGGTGGGGATATGATCATTATTTTATTTTTTTCATTGAAGGACTTTCACCATCTTGATGAAAAACTAATATTTGTTAGAATAATATATTCGGAGTAACTTAAAAAAAAAAATAGAAATTATTTACCACGTAATTTTGATAAAAAACAAACATATTTGAGCGATTATTTTTGGTGCGAGGGGATATAAGCACAATGGATTGGACACGATCCGGCTAGTATGTGTGTATCATATAGAGATTTCGTAGTGTGAGTGGACAGTCACGTTAAAAAACATAAACTAAAATTTTAGTTCCATTCATATTTATAGAATGGTTACGAGGCTAAAACTTTTTGTGTGGATTGTCGCGAAAGAACCTCCTTAATAGAATAAATTGTTTTAATTGAAACGGGAAATATATTATATTGGTCAAATTAAAAAGTATTACAAAAGTAGCTTTACCTACATCAATTTGCGATAAAGAGTAAAAATTCTCTAGCATTCTTCTTGGTCTTTGAAAAAATTTAGGACATAATTTCGATTTCGATAATTCTAAAGGTAATATTGAGAAAATTTAGAAAATAAACAAATTTAAATTAACAAAAGATCAGATATAAACTCCATTTAGAAAATTCATTAAGATTTTGGAAATAAATTATTCTTCATAAAGAGAAATCAATGAGGTTGTCCTCTGCTTGATGTAAATAAACATATGAGACGCGTTTATTTTGAAAGTGGCGTAAGTCCAATTTTGAAATAAACTGCAACGGATCGTTGCTAAACTTTATCCAAATTCATTTGAAATATTAATATGTTTATTCCTTTATTATTAAGCTAAAATTTGTGACTTTAATTGAGTCCATGGGTTCCGTAGTCTTTACCTGAGGACCCTTTGAAGCCACGCTTGCCCCGAGAGCGATTACAATACTTTACCCATGCTTTGCATTGGATAAAGTAAAAATCGCACTTTTTGGCCTCTCGATGAGACCCCATGTAATTTTTGGCAAAACCGTCACGTGCTAAAATTCAACCTAATTGAATACTACAATTTGTGATTTTAATTGACTCCATGGGTTCAGTAGGCTTTACCTGAGGAACCTTTGAAGTCGCGCTTGCTGCTAGACCAATTACAATACTTTCCCCATGCTTCGCATTGGATGAAGTAATAAATGAGTTAAAGTAAGTTTCAGTTAGACATAGATGTCTTGATTTCATATTTATAATATCTCAGTCAATGGAGTAGAATATCCTCATGAATTCGAAAAATTAAAAGTATCGAAATATATATGTATTTATAAAAATATAAAACAAATATCTCGAAATAACAAACAATAATAATAAATAAAATCTGAGTGAGTGCTCATACTTGAGAACGATCGTAGATTAAGCGATCGAAACGTCGTACTTATTTTGTTTTATTTGTTCGTGTTCAATAAATAGTTATAATTAATTATGTGTGATTTAAACAAAATTTCAACCTTTAATAAAATTAATCACAAATAGTTATATAAGCTTCAATAGCTACATATCTAATAAATATTCGAGACTATAGTTGAAATTAAATATATGTTAGAACAGTTAAATCCTTGGATGACTGCTTGATATTGCAGGAAAACTTCGAGGTCTTTGACGTGTGGTGTCGGAATAATGGATTAGTTCTTAACCTGGGAAAATGTAAGATTATTAGTTTTCATAGGACTGTGAGACTCATACACTTCCCGTATTCATGTGCTGGATCAAAACTTACACGAGTTGATAGAATCCGTGACTTGGGTATTTTGCTTGACTCTAATAAATTGACCTACGTTCCCCATGTTGAGGCTACAGTTAACAAGGCCAGGAAAATGTTGGGTTTTATATCCCGTTCAACCAAGCCATTCAAAAATATAAAGAATCTAAAAATATTATATACCTAATTAGTCAGAAGCCAACTCGAATATAGCACCATTATATGGAATCCGTATTACGCAAACCATATTTCTGCCATAGAAAGAGTTCAACACAAATTCCTGCATATTATAAATTACAAGCTCGGTATGAACGTTTCGGATCTCGACTATGATGTCATTATGTTCCTCTTAAATCTGAAGAGCCTTGAGGCTAGACGCAACTTTTTTGATATTACCTTGCTTTCAAAACTTGTCAACGGTAAAATTGATTGTTCTGCATTGCTTGGCATGATTAAATTTAGACTCTCCATGCATAGAACTAGATCTAATAATCTATTTGAAATCCCCTTCCATAACACAAATTATGGTTATGCCAATGCGATTGACCGAATACAAAGATCTACTAATCGGATCTCACATCGCTTTGATATCTTCCATGACTCTTTGGGATTCCTAAAATCAATCTGTTTTGAGTAATCGAACTGCGTGTGATTGGCGATACCTTGCTGGCGGTCTGTCAATGTTAAATTTCCGTGATGTTTTGTTTTGTACTTTTGATAGTTGTTATTGTGCTTTTCTTTTCTTTTTTCACTCTGTTTCTGGATCTTGTGTGTGTTTGTATTGTGATTGGTGTGTCACCTTATATTTTCGAAATTTGGGTATGTTTATATTTTGACTAATATATCACCTTATATTTTTGTATGCTTATATTATGATTAACGTATCACCTTATATTCTTGTTAAAAATGTATTTCTTGTATGTTTATATTATGATTAACGTATCAGCTTATATTTTTGTAAATTTATTTTGTACTTGTATTGTTATGTATAAGGACACTTTTGTTCTTCCACTGATTTGAAAATAAAATAAAATAAAAATATGTTTGTATCAAGCAGAGGACTGCCTCATTCATTTCTCTTTATGAATCAACAACTGTTTCTCCCGACCAAACAAAATCTTTTCAAATTCCTCTTTATTTTATTTTTTAAAGTTAATCCTTATCTCCAAGAGAATTTGTAGCTTTTTATCAATATTTGTATTTATTTCCGCTTTAAATTTCATAAATGATTTTTAAAACATTTCATATATGTACTAAAAAACGATTTACTGATTGTTTTATAAAAGAGTTATAATAATTTATTAATATATGTATATATATTTACATCAAACACAAGACCTATTTTTACATTTTTTTCTTCTAAATCCAAATACTAAGTTTTAGAAGGGATGAAGGGAGTTTTGAAGTATTTGCTCGTAAGAGTTCAGTGCTCCCAGGAACTCAAAACATCCCCCTACGAGCTAAATATTTCCTATTTAGTATTCTTCTTTTACAAGTTTATTTTTTAAGAATGCTTCCTTATTTAAGAGGACATTTTTAATTTTATCGTAAGATAGAGAGATTCTAATTTTATCCGAGTAAGTTATAAGGAAACTGGTGAGAAGTGGGCTTGTGTAGTTCCCCCAGCACAGTGACAGTGCCGAAAGCTGAATTCACTATTATTTAAAGTGCCTCAAATAGAAAGAAGAGTGTATTTTTTAAATAGTTTTTGATTTGAAAGGTTTTTTCGTTGTGGACCACTCATGGTGTAAATGAAAAATTATTATAATTTTTTATCAAGTATATAATGGCGTATTCGACTTAATGCATTAACTCCGCGGTCCAGCGTACTGAGCATAAGTACTTGACATTTCTGCTGCGAAATTTCATAGCATGCATGGCCATTGGCCTCAGTGGCGGCGTCAGCTTTTTCTTTTCGATTGGGGGACACCCGGAAGAAAAATTTGGATAGTGAGCAGCAAAAATGTTCATTATTTTGGGTAATACAGATTTTTGTATAATTTAGATAATTTGAATTTGTGAAATTTAAACTAAAAATAAAAAATTGGATAAAAAACAAAACAAATACTATTTCAAAGTGTATAATTATTTTGATTAGTTTTGTCAATCGATTAAATTATTAAAGTTGTTATAGGGAAATAAGAATAACTATATTTTTTATGCAGATAATTTATATTTTATTGCCAACGCCTCGTCAACCTTGTTGACCTCTTCAAGACTCAAATAGTTAACCTCCCTGCATATTTGTCATTCTTATAATTATTCTTTCTTAGTAAACATATCAAGGTAAGTCAAGATCAATCTGATTGATCTGTTTACTAAGAAAGAATAATTATAAAAATGACAAATATGCAGGGAGTTAACTATTGAAGTCCTAAAAAGCAAACGTTGGCAATAAAATATAAATTATCTGCATAACATATAGTCCTGATTTCCCTATAACAACTTTAATAACTTTTTCAAAGTTTATTTTACACAGAAACAAATGATTATAGAACAGCAATGGTTTACCTTTTTTTAATTTGCTGAATTGGGTTGGGCGCTCGCCCAACCGCGCTTACCCCTGGCGCCGCCACTACATGGCCAGTACGCCCGAATGCATTAAGTCGAATACTTTTTAAGATATCTAAATAATGTTAAGTTATCAATCAATGAATCTAACAACATTTGAAAACGTCTGGTAGGTACTTTAGAAACAGATTAATTCTCTTTCTCTTTAATACCATGGATATTCCAACTCAAGTATAAAAATACTTTTTAAATCATCAATCTAAAGAGCTTTAGAATTTAACTGTTTTTCTTATTATTATTAATTTATAAAGGCCACTACCATAGTTAAATTTTTAACATTTAAATAGGTTCAGTTTAATAAAGAACATTAATATTAGCTAAGTTCACGGAACTTATCCCGAACATATTCAGAGCAGTTCATATGTTCTGCACAAACGCAATATGAATTATTTTAAATACATTGGAACATATCCTATAAATAATTAGAATGCGATCGGAATTAGTTCGACGAACGTAGATTAGCTATTAAATAAAGTTATTGCATTAGGAAAAAGTATTTATCAATGAAATATGAAATTCCTGTTCGTTAGACCACCCATGGCGAATTTAGAAAATTAATTAAAATTTATTAGTATTTCCACGATATTTTCGCATTTAAGGTAGTTGTTTCACCATATGGGTTTTATGAACAATATAGTTCCGGAGATATTAAATTCCAAAGATAGAGTTTTTCAGACTCTTATACATTGTACTATACGGGATATCGGAAAATTTACAAATTTACATTTATTTAAGTAATTATAATTAAAAAAACCCTTCTTACCATTTTTATAAAAAATTAAACCAACATTAAACAATAGCTAATACATATTTTAAGACAATTTTGATTCATAGTTACAACCCAATTTCTGAGATAATAATGAATAAATAATAAAAAATGTATAAAGAAAAATTTACACTAAAAAAAGCTGGCAACAACGCATTTATTTACCCTAAAAAGTGGGTTAACTTTAGTAATTTTTTTGACGTTTTTTCGCTTCAACAGTTGTCGCAACAGCTTTCAATCGCTTATTAAGAACTTTTTGTTTTATAAATCTCCCTTTACAATGTACTTTATCTGAAATTTCTATCATAAATATATACAAGCTCAGACAGTGTTGCCAGATTTGTCAAACGAGCAGGGGATTGGCTAGAATCGGTACATAAACAGCAAAAAGTTTTGGGCTTATGAATTATGAATCCTTATTGACTGTACTATATACTCTAGCATTAACTTTTTGCTAGTATTGTCGCGAAACACCTACCTTAATTCAGAATCCGTTTTTGAGGGATCATAGTTATATTTAGACCCATTTTAATTGTTCCTTTGGAATCGATGTTGCTACATCACGTGGCATTTCACTATTGGTCATTCATTTGTGTGTTTCATTCTATTCACTTTCAAATTAATTGAATTTAAGCATGTAATAAGGATATAATAGCCCTGAAAGTAGCAGATTGAAGATTTGAGTTGAATTCGGAGAGTAGGCTTACTAAAGTATTGTAGCAAATTTAATATAGTAGTTTTTACTTAGGGAAAGTGGTGTAGGTTTTAGGTGAAACATGATATTAATTAATAAAGTAAAAGAGAGTGTAGTTTCACAGTGAATGAAATAAAACTCAAAGAGGTTTATACAAACTCAATAAATCTCGGATTATTAGTCTCATCATCAGGGAGTTTTACAGATTAAAACAGTTTTTAATCTGTGAACTCCTGATGATGGACTAATAATCCGAGATATAATGAGTTTGTATAAACCTCTTTGAGTTTTATTTAATTCACTCGAGAAACTACGCTCCCTTTACTTTATTATTAATTAATATAGTAGCGTTTATACCAACCAGTGCTGTTGTTTATAATAAAAATATTTCGAAATTTTAAATACGAAAAAGAGAGAGTATAAATATCGTGGAAAATACTATATTATAAAAATCTTTAATTTATTTTGTAATTTCACAATGAGTAGGCCAACCCAAAAGGAAATTCCAGATCCTCAGCCAGACCGGAAAGGTCTCAACAAGAGAAATGTAAATGTTTTAAAAAGTTTGAATTTGAATAAAATACAATTCAAGGTCTTTCTCTAATTGGACAAAGTCAATCATACAATATAATTTTTAGCACAAATAAACTTTAAATAAATAACTGTAATAGGATCAGTATTAAATATACAATACAATAATATTTTTATATACAGTTATAATTGTATAAATCCATCGAAAAAGGCTGAATCAGTGACATGATATATAAAAATTATAGGAAAATTCTGAAAATTGAATTAAGAAGCATTTGGTAAGTTATTTTCATTAAATAACTAAGGTTTGGAGATTTTTTTTTTTAATTATAGTTTTTTGCTTTTTTAGTTTTTGCCTTTAATTATACAAATTCTAAATAAGTACTAGTTGCTTTTAATAAAAAAGTTGTTAGACTTTTATGTTCATTTGTTAAAAAAATTTGATTTTCATTTTCAATCGTTTTAAGTTAAATTGAATTATGATTCGAGGAGCTAAGCGTTTTAAATGGTGTTATTACATGATTGTTTTTATCACTAGACACGATGTATTTAGAATTTGGTTCGAAACGCAGAGAGGAACCTTGGCATTTCATAGCATTTAGGATATTAACATCTAAATCCCTATTTTAAAAATTTGTTACTACAATATCACCCGCGTAATATAGGTACTTCGCATTCTTATAAAATGATCATATTTATTGAAATACCAATTGAAAAAAAGTATAAATAATTATTTATGTATATATATAAAGTTAGTTTTTTTACATAGAAATATTTATTTCACAGTCTATTGAGTAAATAAATATTATATCATATCCATCATGGATAAAATTTATTTTTAAAAAAATGGCTTTGATTTGAAGCGCCAATTCCTCAATATAAATACTTAATTAAATAAATAAAAGGGTGTTTTCATAAAAATTTAAATTTAACAATGTTAATATTAATCAATAGCCTAATTAAAAATAATGAATAAATATTTTTAAAGAAATTTGAGCCGGGAAAGTTAAAAATGAAATCAATAATTTCTTATGTTAATTCTACATATTTAGAAAAATATTTTATTATTTTTTGAAAAGGAAAAATGAATTGAGCGTCCGACGGGATTCGAACCTGTGTCTCTCTCCTTTACGCGAGGAGCGCCTTTTACCAAAAAAGCTCTTTAGATTGAATGCCATTTTTCCTTTTCGCTGCATTTTCTATTTAAAGTATAGTTACTTATGTTTTAGACAAATTAACTTTAAAACGTTAGTTTTAATTTTTCTTAAAGCAATTTGAGCTGCGAAAGTTGAACAATTTAATCAATAATTTCTTATGTTAATTCTACACATTTAGAAAATTATTTTATTATTTTTTGAAAAGGAAAAACGAATTGAACACCCGACGGGATTCGAACTAGTGTCCCTCTCCTTTACGCGAAGAGCGCCCTTTACCAACCAGGCCACGGATGATCCTTCCAGAAAAATTAAAACTAACGTTTAAAAGTTAATTTTCTAAAATATAAGTAACGATACTTTAAATAGAAAAAGCCGTGAAAAGGAAAAATGACATTCAATCTAAAGAGATTTTCTGGCTTGATCAACCGTGGCATAGTTGGTAAAAGGAGCTCTTCGCGTAAAGGAGAGAGACACGGGTTCGAATCCCGTCGGATGCTCAATTCATTTTTCCTTTTAAAAAAATAATAAAATAATTTTCTAAATATGTAGAATTAACATAAGAAATTATTGATTAAATTATTCAACCTTCGCAGCTCAAATTGCTTTAAGAAAAAATTAAAACCAACGTTTAAAAGTTAATTTGTCTAAAATTATTTTTAACTTTGGAAAAATGTTATAAAGAGAATGTTAAAGCTTGTATTTTTGTGATTAAATTTATTAAGAGTTGAAATTTTGTTTAAATCACACATAGTTAATTATAATTATTTATTGAACACAAACAACAACATACAATATAACTAGGACGTTTCGATAGGCTAATTCTGCGATCGTTCTCATATATGAGCAAAATCGGAGTGGGTGCTCATGCTCATACTTGATTGCAGAATAAGCCGATCTAAACATCCTAGTTATATTGTATTAATTGTTGTTTGTGTTAAATAAATAATTATAATTAATTATAATTGAATGTAATGGAAGGCAGCCCAGAGGTAGTGAGGAAAGAAAAAATCAACACATATCAAATAAGGTGTAATTTATTTGTTTCATTCATTGACCCTTTGAAACCCTGAAGAAGGAGGGAAAAATTCTCCGAAACGTCCGGTTTGAAAGGAAAGGAGGAAGGATTCCAATAAATTACACCTTATTTGATATGTGTTAATTTTTTTTCTTTCCTCACTACCTCTGGGCTGCCTTCCATTACATTCAATTAAAATTTCTACCAGTCCGTCTCTCTCCAGAGAAAATTTCGTTGCAAAAAAAAAAAATTAATTATGTGTGATTTAAACAAAATCTCAACTCGTTATGAAGATAAATTTTTTTTTTTGAAAAATACAAAAATATACCTAAATGAAATCACAATCATTGGGGACAAGAGAGAGGTCATTTAGACACTTTTCTCCCAATGAAAATGTTCACAGAGAATTCTTAAAAAATGAATTAAAACTGGTGTTTTACTTACCGATAACAAAACACCTAGTCTATAAAAACACTATTTTCAATCCTTTTTTTTTCATTCAAAATACCCCGAAACATTTTCAATTTTCTACCCAAACATCTGACTTCACAGCATTGATTTTGGTTTGGGCTAGAGCTTTTGTTAATTTTCAATATATTTCAAATCGAAAAACACAAATTCAATATTTTCAATTAAAGTGTTGAACAATATTAACATTTTTAAACTTAAATTTTTATGAACACACCCATTTGTATTAAATAGCTAAAACAGCCTTATTATAAGGATTAAATTAAATAATTTTTCCATAGTAGGTAATATGGAAAATTGTAACATTTCATATAATCGTTGTTAATTAAAACTATTATTAATGTATAGGTAAGACTTATTGTTTGGTTAATATTATATAACTAGATCCGTTTTTTTTTTGGAGTAAAATGGATACATGGATCCTTATAAAAAGGGTATCGAAATTTAATTATCTAATGGGAAATTCCTTATTTGCTCTGAATAAATTACAAACATATAGAAAAATATAAATTAACAATTCAAGTTATATTCTTCAAACTTGGTTAATCGCATTGAAAGTACTTTAATTATGTTCTGTTTTTTCGCAATTTCATAAAAAACATTCACTCTTGTTTAATTAAAATAAGAGTTTGATAATATTAAATAGTATGAATTTTTTTTCAATACGAAATTTGTTGAAATTTGTAGTATTTGAGATTTAGTTTATAATTATCACATCAAATCATCACATGGCACTTTTTTATTGATTCTATACTATATTTTGAAAACTAGACTATTTGTTGTTTCAGAATCCCTAAATTTGTATCTAAGTATTCTTTTGGTAAAGCTGCTGAAGGTTCGTTCTTCTTTGCTTGAGTATGCCATACCAGGATCTAAAAAGAAAAAAGAAAATTAATCAATATTATTAATTACTACTTACAAAATTAATCAATATTATTAGTACTATAGTATTTCAAATGTACAAAAACACAATTAATCAAAAATATAGATAAATATTTTTTATCTATCTATATACCTATTTGCTTGTTAGCTAAAGAGAATTAGAAGAAAGTATTATCTTTTTTTTTAATATAAATTTCAAGGACGCCTTCGATAACATTATCTGAGAAGGGTTAATTTTAATTAATTTGAGTAATTGAAACATTTTTTTCAGTTATAGACACCAAATCTTAAATAAAAGACTCCCTTAACGAGGTTCTTTTCGCGACAATCCACACAAAAAGTTTTAGCCTCGTAACCACTATATAAATATGAACGGTGCTAAATTTTGGGTTATGTTTTTTAACGTGACTGTACTTTTTACACTACTATATCCTATTTATGAATGGATAGTTTCCAAGCTACTGTTCTTATATCCTCCACTAAAAATAATCGCCCAAATATGTTTTTTTATTTTTTATCAAAACTACGAGGTAAATAATTTCAATTTTTTTTAAGTTACTCCGAATATATTATTCTAACATTATTAGTTTTTCATCAAGATAGTGAAAGTCCTTCAATGAAAAAAAATAAAATAATGATCACTTTCCCACCCTTTCCCAATCAACCATATGTAAAAAATGTCATTTTTAATTGCAATTATTTAATGTTTGGTGTGGTAAATCGTCTTTAAATTTTAACAGTGTGTGTATTATGCTTTTAATAACTTATATTCCAAGTTTCAAAGACTTCTTGAATTTTTGAATTTGTGAAAGAACTACCTTAAAGCGCTGAATTCATAACAGTTTCGGGTTACAAAGGAAAGCCATCCTCAGTTCTACAATCATAATAAAACTTGATACTGAATATACCTAATTAAAAGAATATTTTTTTAATTTAAATTTGGCCAATCCATCCTGCCTAAGTCTGACGCAAGTAACTTCTGGAATTTTTCTGATTTTAAAAAAATATTAAATCGAAATGAATATTAGATTTATATTAGACAAATTAACTTTTAAACGTTAGTTTTATTTTTTTTCTTAAAGCAATTTGAGCCGCGAAAGTTAAATAATATAATCAATAATTTCTTATTTTAATTCTACACATTTAGAAAATTATTTTATTATTTTTTGAAAAGAAAAAAATGAATTGAGCAGCCGACTGGATTCGAACCCCTGTCTCTCTCCTTTAGCCGAAGAGCGCGTTTACCAACTAGACCACGGATTTTTCCTAAATATGTAGA